>BMAV01019366.1:137962-165467 GCA_019973955.1 Trichonephila inaurata madagascariensis
AGAAATCTCAATCATAAACCTATCTTTATACAAAAAATACATTTTTACCAAGGCAATGTAATTTCGTTTCATAATTTTACCTGCTATCTTTCATGGCCTTACATGATTCTAGTTTTTTTTTTTATTTTAAGGAATTAGTTCAATGTACTTCTGATTAAAATATAGTAGTTTAGACCACATATGATTTTCAATTTTCTCATTATTTAAAACACCTCTTATTTCATAAGCATTCTTAACACTGTGTATAACCTGAATGAGTTTAACTACGCCTGACTGTGGCATAATAAGTCTTTGAAGGCTTCTGAATGACAAATAAAGCTATTTTGTGCAAAAGAAAAATCAACTTGAGTTTTCCCTCTGATGAATGTTCCTTTTGGACACCTAACTATGTAGATTAGAAGCCTGTGAAATAGCATTATGCATCATGCTATCTCGGGGTTTGGTGATTTACGGGTACAGAAGGCTTTTCTCTTCAAGAATCTAGAAGGTAGGTTAGTTTCTGAGAAAGGTAGTTTTATTGAAGATTGTTTTCAATTTGATGAGGTGTGTAGGTTATCTTCATGTATCACATTTAAAAATGACAACAAAAATGAATTTTATCTTTAGTATAAAAATTTATATTAAACGATTTTTTAAAAAGGGAAAATATGTTAGAGTCCTAAAACTTCAAAACCCTTTCAGAAGAATGCTATCTTCACATATATATTTCGAAAAAAGCAATTTGAAATATCTATGAACACAGCTACATCTTTTTAATAGGAATTATAATTATCATACTAAAAGGTATTGTATTAACTCTCTGTTAGACACGTACATCTCTGAGATGCATGCTAAAAATAACTTTGGTGTCGCTCCCAAACGGTGAGAGGGAATGCAGCTATTCTTCTTCTATCTGTTTTTCTTCACTCGTACCAGTGTTCAGTGCTAAAGATGCGGTTAAACAACAATGTAATTTGTAATGCCTTTCTAATCCTTCGTTGATTTTCATGTTTTTCTGTAACATAAGGTGTAGTTTTCAGCTTCATAGTAAAATAACTTTAAACAAATATTTTTCTACTTATTCAAAATGATTTTTCTGCTGGAAATTAAGATGCATCTAAGAGGTGCCACGCTATGACATTTTCGAAAACTGCCTGAACATGCCTTCTTCATTATAATAAAGGTTCAAAGAAATATCTGATGTACAACACTATGTTCAATACGAAGAACTAAGACAAAAAAAAAACGGCATCAAGGAAATAAAAATTTCTGATTATTTCTTAAGTATTAGATTACGGCGTGTGAACATACATATGAACCTCACAATGTCAAAATTGTAATAAAATAATTTATTAAAAATGATTTCAGCATTAAAGGAATTTATTATTACTTTTCATAGGCGTAATTAAGTGTTCCAGTTATAAAATAATACCTGTTTAATATTACTTGTATGCTTTACATTAGAAAATGTCCTTCAGATTCATTAATTTTAATATAAGTTTATTTTCTTAATATTGAAAATACCGTGTATTGTTCTACATTTTTTTTTCTTATTTTCCTTGGAATTTTTCTTTCATTTTTTTATGGGCAAGATATATAAAATAAACATATATTAATTTAAAATAAAAGTGTAAATAATTACTTTTTTTAATATATAGTATTTATGAATTTAATATTTGTTTTATGTGTGGTTTACAAAGTATATTAAAAGATAAACCTCTATATAACGAATATTCGATATAATGAACTTTTTTCCGGGATTTAGCTACTTCGTTATATAGAGGTCCTACTGTATTTACAACCTAAACACTTTACATATTAATCTTCTCTTAACAGTAATTCCTTTAAACACCAAGCATTATTTTAAGCTTATTTTGGCTTCATTTTTACATTTAAGAAAACCTAATTCATGTCTCTTTATAGAACATCTTAAATTTACCGATGTATTATCCCTCGAGACTACATTTAATTTTCAGGAATTTGAATATTTTAATCTCTTCATCTAGAATTACATCAAAAAAAGCAAATAAAGAAAGAGCACACATACATGCATATACTTCTCTCTAAACATATTTTACTTTATCTTTAAGTGGATGATATTAAAGTTGATTAATTTTAATTAATGTGTCATGTTAAGATACACGAAAGCTAGATCCAACGAGCAGCGTTATTTTAAGACATAATTAAGTGACCTAGAAAGCATTTAATTAGGTACATCACTTTTTAAATTACAACAAAACAAAAGGTCAGTATATTAAACTCGAAACGATTGTGGGAACATGTAAGTGGGCGTACCGGAAATGCAAATTGGATTGAAAACACAACACACCTCTTATTTTTAATTTTAAAATCAGTACTTTTCTGATTAAAATGTCACGTTATAAAAGCATGTTTATTAATTTGAAAAAAAAAATGCACACAAATACAAGTTCCTTTACAAAATTTTCAGTCTACGTCCTTCGAAATTCCATTACACAAATGTGATTCCATTATTACAAAAAGTCTTTGCACAATTATGATCCCTTGTATACAAAATAAAACATAAATAAAATCTCTCAACATGGGGCTAAGTCATGACTAGTGTTGTTCGAGAAAAAAAATCGAATCACACAATCAAATTCTTACGAGTTCATGAAGGCATTTAAAATTAAACATGTTTGATATGTCGGGGCTGTATTTTGTATTTCTGAGGCAGTAAGAACTGAAACTAGAGGACATTGTATTTTATATACACTTTCCTGTTACACGAACGAGGCTTAAAAGAAGGAAACATGTTTCTAATAGTTTTTTTGTTTGTTTAGTGGTGCTGCTTCATATCAAGATAAGATACCAGTGATATGAAAAGATTTTTTTCATAGATTTGATATTTAAGTCATACAAATATCAAATCTATGATATTTGTATGACTGTATGCAGAAAATTTGAAAAAGATTTTTTTTTCCAAAAACATTCCTTTAACTTCTTGATATATATGTAAACGTTCCTGTTTTAACCGCGTAACCATCGAATAATTTTTAATTTGAAAAAAAACCCATAGAAATAAGGGAGTTTTGAAATAAATGGATGAAAGTTAATCCCAATATCTAATTACATAATAGATAACCTGATTTAGTTACTGAATTTATACAAAACAGAAAATAAAATAGATCCAATTAAAACAAATGCTTTAGTTTCGGTTTATTCTGAAAATATCACGAGTACGAGAAACCTTATCGAATCATTTTTACGTAAGAGAGGATGAAGGGTTTAATCTCAAATTCAACATAATAAATAAGAAAATGAAACAAAAATATTTGCGTTATTTTGTTCCGAGATATTTCGTAATTTAAATCAAGATATAAGTGCAGAGAATTTGAAGCAACTGTATTCTAACATTTTTTTACTACACATTTTATGCAAAAATAAATTTATACGCGATTAAAGGTAGTAGAAAATAGTTATTACATATTTTATCTATCAAAATTAAATGTTTTAAACTCATAGAACAGTTTTTTTATGTATTAATACAGCCTAAAATCATAAAATAATTTATATTCAATAAAGATGTAACGTTTTTAAAATATATCATTTTAAGATATTGATTATATACTCCTCAAAAGTGGCATTGGATCATGAAGGAACGCATATAGATGTGTGAAAGTAACAGGGATGTAATGTTAACATTTATATACAAATATTTAAAAAACAAATAAAAATACACCTTAAGGAATAGATTTTCAATTTTTAATGTTTTCACAGGCCTATAAGATGGTAGGCATACTGCCAACGAGACCAGTCATAGTATCCGGAGATATATATCTTGCCATGCTAAATTCATTCCAAATTTCATTTCTTTTACTGTCTGCGCCTGTTCTACCTTGTGCACATGACATACGATAACTTTATACAGATATTCGATGGGAAAAATCATGTACCAACTCGGATAGGATGTCAAAAACATTCAGACTGTTGAGAGTTTGTCGTACAACATGTGTTCCAGCATTGTCCATGTAGGATTAAATGCAAGGGGTAGACTGCAGAAATGATCAAAAATTATTCTAAATATCTTGCATTTGGTTCCAGTAATATGATGTTAAATTGACCGTAATAAGTACAAGGGATGTCCGCTTCTAAGTATAATGTCACTCCATACCATGAAGCGTGATATAACATCTACAACATTCAATTATTAGTTTCTCAATTACTTTCATCTTATATCTCAAAACTTCATACTTTCAATAAAATTAAGGAAAATTCCAATGATTTTCTATGATCACTCTTACTCAAGGAGATTTGGTTGTCAAATTTCAAGTCTGTTGGTCTAATGGTTCCGGAGATTTCATGATGCGTGATTTAGTGTGAGTCACTTTTCTCTTACATATGTAAATAAATACGAAGGATAGACAAAACGTGAAGGGACTTTTATTGGGTTGTTCGGAAAGTCATTTCGGTTTTTTTTTGGGGAACATGAAAGACAGTTTTCGTATAATGAATAAATATTTTATTAAATTATATATTGGCCATTCTGGTCCAACACCTTTTGCCATCTTTCTGGCAGTAACATAATTCCCCTCTCATAAAAGTTTTGGTCCTTGCTGGCAAAAAACTGGTTCAGGTGGTTTTTGACTTCATTTGAGGTAAAGGTTTTGCCATCCAAAAAATTTTGCAGGGACCGGAACAAATAGTAGTCGGAAGGCGCCAGATCTGGAGAATATGGTGGATGTTGCAGTACGTCCCATTCAAGCTGTAAAAGTTTTTGGCGAGTGACCAAACTTGTGTGAGGTCTCGCATTATCCTGGTGGAACACTACACCCTTCCTGTTGATTAATTCGGGCCTCTTCTCTTTAAGTGAATCATTCAATTTGTCCAGCTGATGACAATAGACTTCTGAATTAATCGTTGTATTGTCCGGCAAAAGCTAAAAAAAAAACGATTCCTTTGACATCCCACCAAACGGAGAGCATCGCCTTTTTTGGTGAATGTTGGCTTTTGACACGCTTTGAGCCGGTTCATCTTTTCTGCTCCATGACCTCTTGCGTTTAACATTGTTGTATACAACCCATTTTTCGTCCCCAGTAATAAACCGCTTCAAAAGCGCGACGACACAAATTTCGCTCCGTAAGGACATGGGGCACCCACACATCGAGCTTCGAGGTTAAGCCCGTGCCTTTCAAATGGCCATAAACAGTCGAATTCGACAAATTTAATCTCTCACCGATCTCTCGTGTGGTTATTCGCCGATTTGCATCAACCTTTATCGCATCTTTGTCAGCTTCGACCGGCCTTCCAGACCGTGGTGCATCTTCGACATCAAAATTGCCGGATCGAAATTTTGCAAACCAGTTCTGGCACTGGCGTACTGTTAATACGCCTTCTCCATACACATCCGTCAATTTTTTTCTCGCTTGGACAGCATTTTTACCTTTTCTGAAGTAAAAAAGTAAAATATGACGAAAATGCTGCTTATTGCTCTCCATATTTAAAAGGGCACCAACTAAAAACTACTGCGTAGAATTAATAGAACTTTTTCACACACAAGCCTTGCAATATCAGCTCAAGACATATAATGGTTATGCGGCTTAAGTGTGAAGTTGGTTTCGAAAAAACGTAATTAAGTCCTCTGACGGGAAAAAACGAAATTACTTTCCGAACAACCCAATACAATTTCTGTTTCTTGTGTTGGGAAACAGTGCTTGTATCTATCGCTGAATGAGGGGTAGTCGACAACACTTCTGCACAACGTGTCGCTCGTCTTCCCTCGTAGTCGTTGGGGACAGAACAATCAACACGGTAGCTTCATTGTCGATCGGTGCCCTAGGAGGACCTCCCTTCCATCATTATACTCTTTCATATACGACTTGCACGTTGTCCACAACTGTTCATGTCGATGGACTACACGATCTTTCACAGCCACTTAAAGTTCTTCTCTGTTTAATGCGCTCTATCCATTCGTGGATTCTTGCTTCGCGATAAACAACTATTACTAAACGGCACTTGCATGCGATGAATAATTTCTGCAGGTTTCATACCTTCCGCAAACAAAAACCGAATCACTGCTCTCTTTTCCTCCTTAGTGAAGATCGACAATGGAACTGCCATGCTGCTTCACGTCAGTCTGCTACACCCCCAACGATTACGAGGGAAGATTAGCAACTCATTGTATAGAAGTGTTGCCGACAACCCCTCATTCAGGGCTGGATACTATCATTGTTGACTAACCTTGGAAAACGAAATTGCAGAAGTCCCTTTACCTTTTGACTTTCCCTCGCACATATATATAGAGAACGATAGATATAGAACTATGCTCATATTCTTACTGTATAATAATAGAATATAAAGCAGTTTTTTAAAAAAAATGCATTATTTTTAATAAATATTGGAACTAATGTGTGTGTTTTTAACATAGTTCGATAACACAATTCAAAAATGGATAGCAACAGTATTATGAAAAATAAAACGATGAGTTATAAGGAATTTTACTATCCCCAAAAATTTGTCAAAATGAAGCATAAAATAAAATTTTTAAAAAAAAATCGACAGATTTCTTTTTTAGATAGAAGTGGTCCAGGCGTTTCTGCTAGCTTTTCTTTTACTTCATCCAGTTCAAAAATGTGTTTCTTTAGACATAATAATGCACGAGAAACCAAAGCTGTCAGAGAAAAAAAAATAAGTAAAGATTTTATCATTTTTATTGACTAAATTTCGCCCAACATACTTTAAGAACAAACATTCTGAGAAAATTTCAATACCAAATTTCATGCCAGCAAAATTTAAAAATCCCTTATATTATCCTCTTGGTAGAAGAATATGCAAATTTTATTTCCCATCCTAAAGCCGCAATTTTACAGTGCACGATGAAACAACAAATACTTTTTCATTCCATGAATGTCAACATCTTTCAAAAAGTAATTATCCTGAATTTGATAAATGGCGGTTTACTGCTGCTTCAAACAAATATAAAATAAAAAGCAAATATAATTGATGAATTATTTTTGAATACAAATCATGTTCATAGTTTCAATATTTTATTAACAATTTTAAAATTCTCGATTCTTTGTATTTTTAGAATCTTACATCTTTGGCTTTTTTCATTTTAAAAAAAAGTAAAGAAAAAGTATTATTTTATTATTTCATTTTAAATTATAAAATAATATTTTCTCTTTATTTTTTTCCAGTTAACTTGTTAAATAATATCAGCTTTGGGGAATGTAAGATGAATTTTAATATTCTGAAAAAAAAATTCAATATCGAATTTTGTAATGTTAGATTCAAAGCAAGTAGAGTAATTTTTAAATGAGCATTAGGTAAGAAGCTAAGTAACAAATCGCTTCTTTCTTATTATTATTGAACAAAACAAACGTTATTTCTTCTTTAAGGTGTCTGGCTAGAATGAAAAAGTGTTTATTAAGTGTTTGATGTTCAGACCATATTATGAAAAGAAAAAAAAACAAACTGAAAGGAACTATAAGTGTTGAGGAAGATGAAGGAATAATATACAGACGGAGAATTTTCAGTTGGAGTTCTAACATTTACAGATAAAAATATTTTCGAAATGGGTTTTTGGAGACATGAGGTTTTTACGATAATCTTTGCATGAAGAATGGAATATCTTCAAAACAATCCTATAAAATTCAAAACACTTATATTATATATTTTTTGTATTTTATATGAATTGGGATATATTCCATTTCAAAACATTTTTTCAAATATTTTATTCGGTAAAACATCCCAATGAAGAAGTAAGTGACAGCAGCTTTAATATCTTGTCTCCAGATTTTGATCTCAATAACGGAATTTCAGCGGCAAGCTGTTGACTCTGGCAGGGGAGTTTATTAGGCCCACAGACCTTACAATCCACGGCATTCCTTGGACCAGTGGTCTTCAAACTCTATTCCGTGGAACCTGGGGTCCCAAGAGTTAAAAAAAGGGAAAAGAGAGATAAGTTGCTTATGCAAAACAGACCCCTGTTCACTATTAAGTGTGTGCAAGCACGAGATATCTAATTTTTTGATTCCGAATGCAAGTCTCACGTACCATGGAGAAAAACTTTTGAAAAACATGAGGTTCCGGACAGCCTCTTTTTTCGTAATTTGTTTCAACTTTTAATTCTAAGTATTCATATACGAGCTTAGAAAACATTACAGGGATACTCTGTGGCAGAAATTAACCCCAACAAAAGAGATAGAAAGATCATTTGTGTTTCATGACGTTTTTTAGAGGAAACGGAGTAAAAAAAAATCAAAAAATACATTTTTTTACATGTAATAATAATAAATAAAAAATAAATAAAATAAAAAAAATACTGGAGAACGTTTGACAATTTGATTTTGGAACTATCTATTTATCTCCAGCAAGAGGGAATGATATCTTCAGTTTCGAATTATTTTGTAGTTCTTTAAGAAATAATGCGTTTATATAAGATAAATTAACGAAAATTATTGCGTTTGCAATTAGTATCTTTTTTTTTTAATGCGTAACATTTATTATTATCACTTGCTTCGTAGAGTATTTTTATATAATGATAAACATAATTAAATTTATGTTTTATTAACTCGAGTGCATCGTAATCGTTCACAAAATAATATATATTAGTACCGTTATTAAATGAAAAAAACATTTATTTTTAAAAAAAAAAATCTTCAGTCGCTCATAGAAACTGTCTCTAGTAGAAGTCAATTTCGAACAAAGAATTTTAAAAAGCTTTAAAGAACATCTAATAATTATTTGTTATACGTAAAGCAATTTTAATAAGAATAACTATGCTCGAAATTGAAAAAAAATTGCTATAATAATTTATATTGCTATAATTTTGCTTTGTGGTTCGTACTAAATGAAAAAAACCCATAATTGTTAAATATTCAGTTTACATTGCTTCAAATTGCTTAAGAAATATCAAATAAAATGTGTTAATTGGTAAGTTTGTTTTTGAATGATTTATCGTACGAGCAATTAGCACCAATGGATGATGTAGTTTTTAAATAACTTTGTATTTGGAAATGATTCTAGAAGTTTAAATACTTTTGCAATGCGATATGTTTTAATTATTGCTGATAAACATGTGCATAGTTTTCAATGTGTTTATCATAAATAAAACCATTTTTTAAACATTTCTGTTAAATAAGAATAAAGCTGGATTTTTCGTCATCATCTCGAATCATTTGAGGGCCCCGGTATCCAAATGTTTCTAAAAATAATCATGGTCGATTGAGGATTCAAATCCTGATGACAATGGACACCCTAACTCTATAGAATCTCAGATACATTCAACATTTTGACGCTCTAAGTCCTCACGTTGACGTGTTGTGGAAGTTTAGAGAGTTGGATACCATCAAGGCGTGTTGTACAGAGTTTATGTAATTTTTTGTAAGTTTTCACCAGTTTTTTCCCATTTTAATAACAATAAATTTTTTTTCTGTTTTCAATTTTAGGATTTTTTCCCTTAAAATATACTAAATAAATATAAAAATCACAAAAAAATCCCCATATTTCCATTTTTTTAAAAAAATCTCTCGCATGTAGTCAGATTCCTTAAGTTCTTTCTTTCGCCTTATGAATTGGAAAATCGGAAAGATATTTTATTTATATATCTCGTTGAGATTAAAATATCATTGAGCAAAGCAGACACACAATTATAAGACTGTTCTCGTAGGAAAATATGATTGGAAATGCTTTAAAGTTTCATTTTGGGAAAATGAATTCCAAAGCAATTTTTATCATTGTAGTGGCTTCTATTTAAAATAAAATTATTTAACTATCCAATTTTAAATATTTTAATCATGACCACAAAAGTTACTTCTTAAGCAAAAAAAAAAAAAAAATGAAGAAATTATTTTCAGATAAAGCAAAAAGGATGAGCTTTACAGAGTAACATCAATGCCTCAAAAACACAGTCCAATAAAGAAAGCTGTTTCTGAAGAATGTGCTTTATAATAGAAAACACCAATATAAAAATTATCTCTAATAAAATGTCATTAACGTAAATTTTTATCAGTTAAAAATCATGGATATATTTGAAATTGGATCTCAAAGATAGCCACCATTATTTATCTCAATCACAATCATACATGTAACATTAGCAGATTTTTTTCTCCATCTTTTTTTCCGGTTTTTCGTTCATTATTAATGGTACCTCTCTCTCTCTTAATAATAACACTTGATATTGGGAAGTACATAATAACATCTGCAAAATTTTAACGACCAACATAAATTGTCTTGCAATAACACTATCGGAAATTATGATGTCGAATTAATAGGTATTAGTCCCCAGAAATAATGTTTGTGTCGTAAAATTCGCAGGTGTGAAACGGAGCTCCATTATTTTATATAGATTCGATGAGTTATTTTGCTTCATTTTCATGTCAGTGGACGTGCCAAAAAGTGATAAAGACCACATTTCTTGGCATCAGGTAAATAACAAATCAGGCCTATGAGCGGAGAACTAACCATGGTTTAATTAATACATACTACATTTTTTTGCATATGTGACAAAAAAAAAGAGAGAGAGGGAGAGAAATAAATTGTTAAATTATTTCTTTCAACTTTTCACCACTCAAATCACTCATGCATAATAGGTGCGTTATAGATATCAAAACCAGTAATCTAGAAAAGTGAAAGTGGGAAAATAGATTAGTAACACAGAGATTTTTCTGGAGTGTTCTTGAATTTGTGAAATAGTATGATATATATTTTGCTTTTAGATCTAAATATTTCCTTTATCAATGTCAGAAAATAAAGCTCAGAAGGATGTATTTTGATATGGGGGGGAGGGGATGTTTCTACCAATGCATATTTGATTTTGTTATTATATAATTGTTGCGTATTCACACGTCATTTGAAATAAAATCTAATAAAATCCAGGAATGATGAAATGCTGGTTTATTTATAGCACACAGTTTATTTACATATAAAACACAGTTAAATACATTAATTACACATACTATATACACGTAACCTACGGATAAACTTTCTAATCGGAATACTACGCAGTCAGAGCTCGTAAAAAGCCAAACCGCAACAGAGCATGCACTGGGCAGAACTGAGAACTTATATACAACTGCATTCGTTTAAATACAGGGCTGCAAATTGGAAGGAAACCACATTGGCCAATTTATTGCTTCCATAGCTCTCTTTTCAACAATAATAAAATGGCAATTTTTAAACCCAAACATAATATATTTCTAATATTGAACGAAGTTTTCTTTTAATTTTTGATTTCAAACATTCTTCAATTAAGAAATTGTTTAATATATGAATACCAATCAGAAATAACATATTAGGTTGTATATGAAAAATAGTGAGTCAGAGTTAAATTAGCATCAACTACAAAGAGGAACGAAGGCTTTTGTTATTCCTCTGCAAACTCGTAGTTCTGGACCATGGTCAAGTGACGAGGACGACACCTGACCTGGCACTCTCATATCTTAACTTTCACACCACACCAACGGGAGGGAATTTGAGCCTCGACCGATTCAACGTGGCTCGATGGAGAATCTTCAGCAGCACTAGGTTCGAAATGACACTGCAACCATGAGTTCATGAATTTGACCCCCCGGGTTACAATATCCACGAGGTTGTATATAAAGCTTTGTTCCCCTGCCATCCGCATCAATCACCAGTTAGACATTTACATCCTTCAAACAATCAGGAGATACCTCTTCAACAAGATACTACCACCAGACGATTGCGCCATATCCTGCTTGCTCATCGCCTCCATCCTCAGATGAACTCTTGTGCCTACCAAGCAGGAGAGTCTCCTTCTCCTTACAGACATCAACATCAAGGACTCTGATAAGATTTTATGTTATGGGACGGATGATTCATTAATTAATCCAGATCCCAAAGACACTCAGCGTATATAAAGCTTTGTAATGTAATTGATTATCTAACATGGGCAAATGATAGATAGATTTTCTTTACTAGACACATAGATGTGTCTATTTTTGTTAAGCGGCTGAAAACACTATTCAAAGAAGGAATGCTAATTTAAGCCATTTCATGTTAATGTCAACAAATTAAACAAATTGAAAAAAATAATGTTCGTACAGGAGAAAATTTGGGGTTGTGTTTATTTGAATAAATAATAAATCAACAAAATAACGATGGTGTTAATGGATTTTTCATACATAATTGAGCTTCATAAATAATTAAAGAACAATTTAATTCAAATTCATTCATTTATAAATTTATATTCACAGATATATTAAAATCAATTTCATTCATTATATTTATAAAATAAAATACGTAATAATTAATTTTTAAATATAACTTTGTATTCTTTGTTATGTTTGCAATTCACGATAGTTCTGAGTAAAATAAAATGTGAACAGAACTTATTACTCTATCTCTGTATACATATAAAGACACACGCACGCACACAAATATGTATATATATATATTTATATATGCATATATATGTTGAAACGTTAATAATTTACCATTAATTATTACAATTAACAATTTCTTGTTATGCATTTTTCCAAACGTTACACATAAGAGCAGCGTTGTAGGATTTAATTGAATTAAGATAAGAAATCGTGGTTTTGGTTTTGGTTAGTAAAACAGCGATCTCTTTCTCAATATAAACAAATTTTAGCATGTAAATTACAAAAAAAAACCCTGTATTTGAATAATAAAGGGGTAAGATGAACCAAAAATTGAATAAATAAAACCTTGGAATAATCAGTGATTATTCTAATGAATAAAACATTCTTTAAGGTTTAATGCAGAAGTTAATAAAGAAGAAACTCCGATTTATAATAATAATGAAAATAAGAGACTCAGATATCAAATGCGCCAGAAAAGCAACAACCTCAAAACGATAGGAACACAAAATGGCAAATTATTCCAAGCAGAATATACACATTTGTTTTATTATCAAAGAATAATTCGACAGTTTCTCTGACAAACCCTGCCGGTATACTTTTTATGATCAGAAGAAAATTCATAGGAATGGTAGAAATGCAAAATTATTAGGATAAAAATTATATTTTTGAACCTACCTCCCATAAGAAGAATGAACATCAAACTTTTACTTTACTTCAACATCATCAAAATGAGTTCCAGAAGAAATATTGAACTAGAATTTTTCATGCGGAATGCGATGATCATCAGGAATTTATATTCGAATGGAATTTATATTTCAAAATAAAATGGAAAATGGAAATAAAATCTTCAAATATAGAAAGAGATGTAGGCATCCGCTCTTGTCAAACACATAGAAAAATAAAGAAAAGTATTATACATAGATATATATTCTGCTTTAATGCATATCAGTATATTTTTTCAGGTGTGAAAATATTTTGTTCAAATATCTGTAAATTTGAAGATATCGGACTTTATTTTTTTAAAACAAATGTAACCCAAATGCTACAAAAGACTTAAAAAAAGCATGGGCATAGTTATGAGCTGAAAAAAATGTTATTTAAAAACTATAAATTTTATAAATGACAAGATGTACAAAATGAGAATCGTTTATTTTTATTGTATGCAGTTTCATAACTGACTATATGTACAAAGTAATAATTCGATGAAATGTTTATTTTTTTTAATTTAATTTTATTTATTTACTTATTTTTTTTAAAAAAAAAACATGCAGTAGACATAAAATATTCTATCAAATACTCTATCCCAATAACGATAGCTACCTTTTGATAGAATAAGATCCAGCTTTTTTTAAATCCAATACTTAGGGGTGTTTTTTTTCATATAAAAGGAAAAAAAACTCTAAAAATATTAATACTTAACTAGATGAGGATGTATACTTAATTTCACCAAAATTAAATAATATTTTAACTATTTTATACTTTGTTTCTTCATTACAGTTTGTCATATGAGATATTAAAATAATTAATTACCTACTATAATCACGGTTTCCTTTTCAATATTTACTTTTAGATATCATTTAAAAAATGAATTCCTTATCGAAAAATAAAAAAGTGCAAATAAGAATTCTTCAGAGATTTTTTGAAAAGAATCTAAAAACATTTCTCCATTAAAATTTTCAAACGATTTTTAAAAATGCAAAGTTAGTTGAAAAATTGCAATTGTTGAAGAAATATTTCAGTGAAATCTTAAACTTTCTCATCTACTTTTGATGTATGAAATATTAAAATTTACGTACCTTTTCTAAACCGCTTATCAATATGTGTTTTTTTAATGTTATAAATGCAAGAACGTGCACCTAGTGTATTTGAATGTGTTCATGTAAGTAGCCAATTATCGTTTCTTCTTCTGTACTAGGTTTACATGTATTAAAAATGAGTTAATTAAATCGTCAGATGATTAGGCTGTACACCATTTCATCTAAAAGTAATTATAATATTTTTATACAGTGCTTGATAGAAAAACAATTCAAGGTTTTAATGTATTATATATGGAATTATTTAAGAGAAATATAATCTTGTTCGGTATTTTTGTTACACACCACTTTTAGAAGTTCTTTACATTCCCATTTATTTTGATAAATATAAATTTTTTATAATACTAAAACTGGGGACCAAAAAATATTCTAGAGGAAGAAAATATTTTACTTGAAAAACAACCACTAACGTTGATTTAATTTGTTGATAACCCAAATTGATAATGTATTTATAACAGTATCAGAAACACTTTTCAGAGAATACGCTTCACCAAAAACATGGGTAACTCTTAACCAGAAATTTCAGATTTCTCTTGATTGGATACGTTTTTAAAATATTATTGCAAATTATCTGCTTAAATATGAAGCATTTATAAATGATAAATATGGTATACAAATATTCACTATCTAACACATTGTGATCTTTGAGATAAATAACGGTAACTGGATATCCATCACTTTAAACATTTATTTTATTTACGTCACAGCAGTTATTTACAGATTAATCATTGAAGTAATTGAGGTATCCGACTACGTTCGGAACCTTGACTTTGCAAAAGTGTGTAAATGGATAATATTTATGATATTTAGTGTCACTTAGATTAAAAAATTTATATAAAATTGTTTTAAGAATAGTATTACAATAAAATATTATTTAAGTACAATGTTTTGAGACAAAAAAATGAACATAGAATGACCCACTTTCAAAATATTCTCCTTTTGTGAAAAATGCTTCTATTATAATATTTTGCCTGTATGTAGCTCAGACATCTGTACAGAGGTTCAACTAGAATTTGTGAAGGATTTAACTTAGAAGTGGGTTTATCCTTGTTTTACGACAACAGAGGGGAGAAATGTTAAGAAAAAAACGCCGATAATTATTTAATTTGGTCGTAACTCTGAAAATAATGTGAATTTTTCAAAAATCATAGTTGAGCCTCTGTACAGAGGTCTGAGCTATATACAGGGAAAATATTATTATAATAGAAGCATTTTTCACAAAAGGAGAACGTTTTGAAAAAACGGTTATTCTAAGTTAATTTTTTGCCGAAATATTGCATTTAGATAATTTTTTTTTGTCAAAATGTCCTTAAAGCAATTTTATACATGTATTCTTATCTAAGTTACACTAAATATCATGGATATTATCCATTTATGCCCTTTTTTAAAATCACGATTCCGAACGTAGTCGGATACCTTAAACTTATTAAAAGATTATTGGTGCTCAAATGATGTGGTTTGTGAGAGAGGAGTTCTCTTTCGGGGTCCGCTCACTTCGAAGGTTATATACCTTCTCTTGGTTCTCTTTCTCTTCATCCAGTAACATCCTGCTAGTCGCGGGAGAGGGGTCCTTCGTGGTGTCAAAGGTAGCAGGGGTGATCTAAGATGGTACTACGTAATAATTTTAAGTTGCACAAGTGTCTTTGCACGTGTGGTAATTATTTCCACAAAGATGTCGATTCACTGATGTGTGGAGGGGAAAGGTTACAACATACATGTACCCTAAATTGAGCTTTATCTTCTATTTTAAACCTTACATACGCACACACACATACATATATTATGTTTCAAAATGAGAAAACTGGATAAAGGGTTTCAGGGGAGGTAATTTTTTCTCGCGAGTTGAAAATGTTAGCAATCTTCGGCTAGATATCATTCTTTTGAAGTTAAAATTAAAGAATTTGATTATTTTGGGCTTTATTGATAAAATAATGATGTTTCAAAAAAGCGTAACATGTTTAAAATATAATCATAACTGAACAGAACTCAGTGGTGCAATAGCCCATTAATGCCAAGTCCTACTGTGTTTATCTCACTTTACATGACCTTAGGTGTTGGGGTGCATGTGCAAATGTTTCCGTCAAGTGGTCATTCTGACGTGCCCATCCCCCGTGTTCAGTTCCCAAGCAAACTTGACACTAATTTATTGACCTACTGGAGGGAAATTATAATCATAATTTTAAAAATTATAAGCAGAGGAATATGTGAAACATTTATGTAATAAATATTAAATAAAGTTTGCGTTTCGTATGAGGCTTTCTAAACTAGGAGCATTTGCTGTATAAAGCTTTGTTGAATTATAAATTGTATCATACTCTTTAACCCTTTATCTACCACATTGTAATTTACTGCAGTTTTTTTGGAAGAGTGGATTGAAAAGAATATTCCTGCTAAGTATCGTCAGTTCTTTTTTTTTTTTTAAGTTTCACAAGAAACTTGACACTGATTCGACATTTTTTCCGGCAGAATGCAGTTGCACACGTTCACTAAATGATGCAGTACTCATTACTGGTTTGATCTATTAAAGCGAAACTGGCCTCATCGTTAGAGGAGGTGCATGGGATAACGTTACCAAACAGTTGTTGCCAACTCCACTCTTTTTCAAGCTATACAGTCCCATTTTTTTCTGTCTCACCTTGTAGTCGAGTAATTGTATCCATTATTCCTCAATGCAGATTAAAGGCATGTATGCTATTTATAAGTACTTTAAAATTGTGTTAAAGACATTCTGTTTGGAATTTTTTAAGATGCATTATGGGTTAATTTCTTTAATATTTCATTATATTCAAAAGACTCTAAAGTAACTTCACGTGGCCTTTGTTTATTATTATTATTGTTTTTGATTTTGCTTTAATAATTCCCACACATTTTTACAGAATTTATTTCTCTAAATTATAAGGTATTTAGGGTCATTACTTACAAAATTCAACATGGACATGTTTTATGCATTTTGTGTTTACATGTTTTTAAATCATTCAATTATCCTAATTGCTATAATTTCTACGAAACTTAATTAAAAATTGTATGAATTAAATTTTAGAATCTAATTTGTGAAGTTTTTTTGAGATCATGTTTTTTTATCTTCCTCATTGCATAATTTTAATTATTGTTGATCTCCGTTTGCATGTGAGCAATCTTGTATTTGATGCTGTATTTGTTGTATTTGTATCCACTTTTTTTTTCTCATTTTTCCCCTTTTTGGTTCCCATTTGTTCCTATATCCTTCTACATGTAACTTCCTATCACTATTGTTTGAGTATTGACTTATGTTTGTAAGCCTTGTGTCATGCTTGTCGGCACAAAAGGAGTCTAACTAGTCTCAAAAAAAAAAGAAAAAACCCTGTGCAAGGAAATATCCAAAAATATTTCTTACTCTTTCCCTAATTCTTCACCGTTCCTTTCAATATTCTTCCTAATCCGTACTATTTTCAAAGAAGACTTTTTACTCCAATAGTTTAACGGATTTCGTTTTGATAAAATGCGTTTATAACACTGTTATACAATTGGATTTCTTAGATAATGTTTAATACGAGCAATATTCTCTATAGACTCAATTTCTTAAATTTTTCATTCACATCGATGCCCAGTAAGCAGATCATTTTCCAATCTCAGAAAGTATCTTCCTAACTAATATTCAATGCGCAAACAAAACTTATATATTTCGTTAAACTCTTTATAAATCAAAGCTTTCAAAATAAACTGTCAGCATATTTCAAAGAACAATAAGGAAGAAACTACTTTTCATAACAACAGTTTTTTGAGAGATATTGCAAAAAAATTTTCTGTCCATTTTAGCTATTTTTTTTTATCATTTCCCCAGAGAAAAACATAAGGTGATACAATTTTTGATAATTTTTCATCCACTTTTGCTTGAAAAAAGAAAACCATAAAAAAAGTGACATTCTTTTTTTTTAACCTATTTTTTTTTTTTTTCATCTTTGTTTCTTTGTAAAAGTCCTAATCTTTAATAGTTCGATTAAATAATATTCATAAATTCTCTGAATATTTTCCAATTCTGAAGAAAATCACAAGATGTGATAAATATGTTGTGTTTGACATAATAGTGATAAAAGAATAAACAATTTTGTAAACAGTAAAAACAAAAGAAAGATAACGCGCAAGTAACATTCACTTTTCTTATTCCACATGTTTTGTTTTTAATACGTTATATAAATATTGAAGGTTTCATATTTTTTCTAAGTGTACTGTAAAAACACTCAGAGTAAAAAAATGATCAATGTTTCTTACTATCGCTATTACATAGCAATAATTTTTCAGTGTTAAATAGTTTGTTTTATACAAGTATTAAGATAAAAAGGAGGGGGGGGGGGGGGATTTTATTTTCTTAGATTCCTATTTGATAACAGTTTTATTTTTAAAGATGCAAAAAATTAAGCCTTTTTGTCTTACGTTATACTCCGTTTTAATGAGACAATTTCACAGAATAATATTAGTTACAAAAGATGTGAATCAAGACAAAGTAATTGTTCCACAACCTTCCAAATTTGATTTCTTTTTCTTACATGAAAAATGTGTGAGGTTTAATCTAGGATGTTAACAATTTTAACTTTTTTGAAAATATTTTATTTGCGAAATAAAAAGAAACCTCTGATTTTGTCCAGTGATGAATGCCATAAAAAGTATAATATTTTGAGCGTCAACATAAAATGTTCTGGTATCTTAACATACTCTGAAATCTAAACTACTTTATTTGAAATTTGCAATTAATAAAAAAAGTAATAAACTTTTTTTTATCTAATTTATGCCCATATAAGATATTTGCTTTAAAATGAAAACTTGTATTTTATACTATTCTATGTAATAAAAAGAATAATAATAAAATCATCGGTTTTCCATGTGAGAAATATATTTTTTGTTTTACACTAATTGTTTCACTTTCGATAATCAGTTTGATTTAATTACATTGCACAGCGTACCAATAGCAGCATGAAAAGTCGTAGTACTGAGCTTTAATCAAGTAAAGTAGACGTAAATATGACTGGTTTGGCTTTCTGCGAAATTAAAACAAAGTTACATATGATCGAATAGTCTTTCACCATTAATTATATGTGGCAGCATTTGACAAAACTGAGTTTTCATTCCGTTAATCTCTGAGTATAACAAGTCACATATCAACTGGGTTTTGTGCTGAGCAAAACATTCTATCATTTATTGACACAAATTTAAATTTTGATAGTCTTAAAAAGTTGTAAAGATTTTCAGTTTAATTAAATTTTGACTGATCACGAGCGCGCGTGTATATTTTATTCACTTACCAATAGTTTTATCGTAAAACTTTTTCAAAATAATAACTATCAACATATCTTGTGTTTCAATATATTTAGAATATTCGAATATACGTTTAAATCATATATTTCTTTAAATTGACGTTTATAATATTGTATGTATTTTTATTACTGAATGAGAAATTTTTTCTTATTTATTTATTCCATTCTTAAAGAAAATACTTGATTTTATTATAGTTTCAGTTTTAAGGAAAATAATTTTCGTTAAATAAGCTTCCACATAATATTTTTAGTTAAAAACGTATTAAAAACAAGAATTTTAAAGTTCTAATGCAAACATAGAAGTAGTTAAGTGCAGTTCATTTATTTTAAGTAGATTATAACAATAAATTACGTATTAAAATTTTAAATATTTAATCAACACATATGTTACTACTTTTGTAAAATTAGCAAATTGTATTATTACATTACTTTAATACATATAAAATAGATGGTTATTAATTTGCTATTTTCATATACCATTTTTATTTTAATAAAAAGAAAATTCATTGAATTGATTTTAGCCCATTCCATGATCCTGAGATTGTTAATAGAAAATAATTAAGTTAACACATTTTTCACACATTGAATCATTCTTATATGTAATTGTTTCAATTATCTTGAGTTTTTATTTTTTTCAAATCAAGTGTTCAAACAATTAGGAATTTAAGTTTTTCAACAAGTATGGATCTACATTCAAATCTTTAAAATTAAATGAAAAAGTTAATTTTTTATTATTTCTTTAAAAAACATTTTTAGACAAATATTTAAGCAATTTGGACATCTATTTAAAGTTCAAACAGTTTAACTTTAGTATAAAACACTTTTTTTTACTATTTTTTTAATAAATATCAGTAAATATCAATAAGATTATTACCATTTTTAAGCTATTAAAGTTTTACCTTTATCTTTTATAGAGTAAACATAAATTTGTTTCATTCATAGATAGAATAAATGTTTGCGCACTTTAAATACATTGGAATTTAATATTTACTAATACAAATATTTATTTTGAGGTGGAAAACACAAAACATCAAGTTTTCTTAATTTAATATGAAATTACTTGTATAATTAGCTTTTACATAATGGAATAGTTTATTCATCTTGGAAATTTTAGCGTAATATGATGCAAACAAAAAACATGAAGAACTAAATCCATTATTTTCTGTCGTTATTTTCATAAAATTGAAATTTATTAAGCAAAAAAAAAAAAAAAAAAAAACCATGGATTCACGAAAATGAAGCATGACAGACTGAATTGATTGTTCATATTACACTGGTAATATTCAAAATTAAGTGCCAGCTGGGTGGCACAGTTGGTTTGTCGCTGGTCTTGTACACTTTAGATTGCGGGTTCGACCTCGGCCCATTCAGTGGATTTTCATGAGGCAGAAACTCGACAGAGGTCATGTTGCATGATTATGTGGCATGTAAAAGATCGCTTGGGTGCTCTAGGCAAAATTAAAATCCTAAATACAGTTTTGCATCACAAGAGCGCAGGTGCTACCCTCTGAGGAGGAAACAAGGTGTCAAAACTACCTGCGGTGATTGGTATCCGCCTATTGGGTGCCGCACTAAAAAAAGATACCAGCTCCCGAGGAATGTACTAAGTCTGCAATGAAAAACTTTCAATACCAGCCCCATTAAATAGAAAAAAAAGAAATGCTACTTTTATTCTATTAGTATACAATAAAAATATTAATATATTAATTTTAAAATTCAGTTCCCTTATGTTTGACAATAAGCAATATAAGGCAGTGGTTCTCAAACTTTCACTACCAGCGACCCAATATTCAACCATAATTTTCATCGCGCCCCTCTTCATACAATAACAGTGCATTAAATTCGATAATACGATACTCTGACGCTAAAGCTACAATACGACTTTTACTTCTTAAGTGCCACCGGCGTATATAAACGTCTCGCTCTGCCAGTGCGTAAATTGCTCTAGACGTATATGTACGTCTTTGCGAAGTAGGATCGTTTCTGTACACTGCTATCCATAAAATTATTTCGAAGGGCTTGGGATGCAATAAAAAGACCTTGACGGTGTTTGCGAATGATTCACTTACTTCAGAAGATTTACTTATTAATTCTCTCCCCCCCCCTCCCAATACACCACATACTCTTGCATACGTGCAAAACGGTGGCATTGGGGAGCGAATCACGTAAATTTTAATCGGCAGTTAAGGGATTAATTGTAAACCGTAAAAATTATCCAGATACGTGTTAATATTTGCATATAATTTTACGTATATATATGACAAACCCGTAGGGTCATTGATAATTATTAAACTTGTACTTAACTTAATATTGTTAAATTAATTATAAAATACATTGTGTAGTACAGAAACATTTTTAAGTGTATTATATCGGCGTAAATTTTTTTAAAATTTTTTATTGTGTCTGAATGTATTTTGTTTGTTTACTTTCAATAAATTAATAATTTTTTTTTTAATAATTTTTTGTTTTCGATTTTTCAATATGCTCACGCCCCCCTCTTAGGGTTATCACGCCCCCTTGGGGGGCCGTAACTCACAGTTTGAGAAGGGCTGATATAAGCTTTAAGTCACTGAAATTAACCAAATTTAGAAATGCGATGAAATCCAGATTTAATAATTGCAATATTAGTATCTATAATCTGTGTTTTTGTAAATACTTTTTTTATTTTTCTGCATATTAAAATTGATTAGATTGTGAATATGTCTTTTCACAATCTTGTCTATGATTTTTAACATTATAAAAACAAAACCTTAATTAAATAAACTATATATTTCGCTACATTTCATTCAATGTGTCATGAAATTCACCTTAACAATATTTTATAAGAATATAAAAAAGTAAATGCGGAAAATATTTTTATCTAAAACAATAGTAAATAGTTTTAAATAGTCAATAAATTATTCTAGTTGTGATTAGAGACATTAACTAACTCATTTTTACTTGTTTTTTATTTTTAAATTGCAAAATACTCTTATGTTATATTTTTAACACGCTTTTATAAGTTTCACTTGTATGTAAAGGAATATTTGAACTCGATTTTTATCCGCTTTAAGAGGTCAGATTAAATCAAAATTTTGCACACTTGTCAAGGACTGATGACAATAAAAAAATTTCATTATTTTGTTCCATTGTCCTGATCAGGATCATCAGTAATAACGATTTACAGATTTGGCAACTAATTCATTATACCGTTTCCAGATATGGCGACTAAGTCCATATACCATTTCAAAATTTGGTGATTAATTCCCGATACCATTTTCAGATTTGGCGACTAATTCCAAATCCCATTTCCAGATTTAGCGACTAAATGATTAAGTTACAACCCTATAAAAGCAGAAACTGCGTCAGCAATTTCTTACCAAAATATAAACAACTGTCTAGTTTTTCTGCAAATGGAAATAAAAATATAAACTATATTTTTAAAAAACTAAAATTGTACTTTTATGGTTAATCGAACTAAAAAGTAAAAAAAAAAATAATAATAATAATTCTTAATATAAGAATAAAATGATTAACTAAAAAATTAATGCCATTGGGGTAAGAACGCAGGGTGCTCGATATCAGTTGTTTTAATTTCTTACTAGTTCCATTCCGAAAAGGTGACGTAGTTTAACACTATTGTATAAAGCACCAAACGCTTTTACCACATGACATTAGCTTTCTCGTTAATCATTTTATTCTTATATTAAGAATTATTTTTTTACTTTTGAGTTCAGTTAACTATAACAGCGTGTTTTATAGTTTTTTAAAACTGTAATTTATTTAATTAAGGAAGGCAGCATATCTGCAATGATTATCAGATTAGATATACTCAATTTGAAAAAAACATATAATGCACCGATTCAAACTTTTTTCGATTCTTATGATTTTTCGTTTGCTTTTTACCTTTATTTTTCTCTCTCACTAGAACCATCTATCCCATGCAATCATTATTATATCATAACCTCTCATTTTATAATGCAATCACGTACTTTACGATGCTATTTGGGAGGATACAATCGTAATAAAACACGAACCGGAAATGTCAGCAGTGCCTCGCTCTGTTTGCTCAATTCGAATTTCTAAATGACACAAACAGAGCTCTTCGACTGCGACACCAGATCGTAAATCCTCTTATAGCTTGCTTCAAATATTTACTGCAGACATTCTGTGGGGCTACTTCAGTTACGTTGGTTTGTTGCAAAAAAGAAATTTATTCTTTTATTACTACTTGTAATCTGAGGCTACTTGATATTGTAAAATATACTGAAGTATTTTATATGGAGTGTGTTTCTTTGTAGAAAGGAATATATGCAGAAATAATTTAAACAATTTAATCAATCAATTTTTTTTTGTGTAAAAATTTCCTTTCGTGCAATTTTTTAATTTTTTTTTTAAAGTTCCATGATTTTGAAGTAATATAAATTGGATATTTTAATTTTATAATTACATTTTGTTTGTAAGCTATTCGCTTTAAGGGGACACAGTACGATTGAACTGATAAAAATCGGTTAAAAATGAAATGTAATTTGCTTAGCTTAAATTATTTTTATATACTGTTCTACAAACTCACAAAATTTGAAAGCTGTAAATGTAAAAAATGCAGTTATGATAACTTTTACGTTGGCGTTGATTCACATCCCAATGGCAAATCAAAACTTTAGACTGACTTATCTCGGAAAGATATAAAACGAGTTCTATTTGCCTAATACTTAGAAATGCTTGTTTTTGATTTGTTGTTAATAAAAATTGATATGCAGTTTTCAATGAAAGAAATATTTATTTTTTAAAAAATACTTGAGATTAGAATTTACACATTTTTTAAGAAATTTTCAATAAGCATTCATAATACAATCATACAATACTGATACAATGGTACAAATACCAACCATATTATCAAAAATCCCATACCAACATTTGTTATACATATTTTGACGTACTTGTAAATCAAATTTCATATATATACGTCAATTTTTGTAGGAGTGTGTTTGTTAAAATCACTTCATAAATTTTTCAAGGTTTTTCCCTTAAAAAATTAAATTGTTATATTTTTATGAAAAACTGTGAGCACACAAAATCTATTATAAATCACACGTACACATAGGAAGCAACCAAAAAAAATTATGAAAATCATTTAATTAAAATATTTTGTGCAAATCGTACCATGTTTCATTAATATTGCCATTGGTACCCTATGAAAGGGAGAATATATACTTACTAAGTATTTTACAATTTATTTTTATAAAGTATTTCACTTTTGATCAATGCTTTTCTTATGATCATTATTATTTTCAGTTTTTTATAAAGTTATTAAAATATCGTTATTGAAAATATTATATGATGTAAAAATTCATTTCTTTAATTTTCATAATTTCTTGCACTTGTCCAATATATGTGCTATCTTCATGTAGTCGCTGTGAGTATCTTAGCGATTAGAGCATCGGACTCTAAACCGGAGGGCGTGGGTTCGACTCCCGATGCCACCAAATACCCTCCGAGTACTCACGGAGTATGTGCTCGTTAAATCAGTGGGTCCAAAAGTCTTGTGGGCTATCGCAGAAAAAACCACAGGTGCAGGGGGCTGGAGAATTTTTCCCTCCTTTCCAGTCCCATGCCCAAATTGTGGAGGTGGAGATAGGCAGTGTCGCTATCTATTGTGTAGAAGTCCAACTTGTCTAAGGCTCTGGCAACGTACATCCCTTCCATTCGGGAGGGACACAACGACAACATATGCTATCTAGAGAAACTGATACATATGGATATATATTAAGATATTTTGGATAGCATTTCATTTCATATTTTTTGTTATCAGACTTAACGAAGGACTTTGTTTCCTAATCTCATAAATAACATAGGAATTGACTGCGAGACATTAAGAACAAATAATGATTTGACCAACAAATATCTTATACTTGCCTATTGAGGAGATGGACACTTAATAAAAAGTTAGAAGAATATTTTCTTCATGTGCAACATATATATAATGGTAGGACTCTTAGAACAGCATATTTCCTTTCTTTACACAGAACAAGTTGTTCCATTCAATCTAATCATTAAAAATGTCTAGAAATTTCTTTTTAGATGTTCAGCAATTTGTTTGAAATTGGAAAAATCAAATACTAAGTAAAAATTCACAACCAATTTATTTTATGCATACTTTCAAAACTTTTGTCTAGTAGACATTTTTAACCTTCGTCATGCTACATTTTGATGAGGAAAAATTATTTGTTATGGATTCGATGCATATAAACATTAGGTTTAGTGAGTATTTTTACATTATTTTTGTAAATAATATAAAAATTCTTGTTGTAGCAGTATTAAAGATAATGCCTGTTTATATTTACAGAAAATTATTTAGGTTTTACGTCATGAAAAGGCATTAAAATATTTCATACTTATTTTTCATGAAAAAAAAATACTTATATGTTAATATGAAACCGAGAATTTAGAACATTATGATAGAAGTTCGAATCTTAATACTCTTATTATAAATGTTTTTAAATAACACTAACTCTTATTTTAGAATTTCTTCTTTTTCTATACAAATTTGAATTTCTTCTCTCTACCCTCTATAATATTATAGGCACTTGTATTTATTGAATTTATTTATTTCATACCCAATTTATATTCTTATCGGATACTTCTCTAAGTATACTAAATTTCAATTAGTTTTAAATTAGTGCATTTTTAAATAAGTGCTGATTTTACTTTTTGTAATCTTAAACTCCGGAAGTCAAATTCGATGTTTGATATATTATCTATTTTAAGATGAATAATTTTTTACGAGGGCAGTTTTTAAAGATAAGTCTTCTTATAAGCGTGTCCTTAAATGTAAAAGATTTCATGTTGCTAGTGACGATAATTTATTTCTTAAGTTCGTCTGGTCCTACAACTGCTTGATTGAAGGGCTAATTTTTCATTAATTAACGTAAGTATGGAATTGACAATTAATTCAGCAATTACCGAGTAGGACGAATCATTTAAATTTTCATGTCATCTAAGGGAAAAAGAGCCTTCTGATTTCAAGAATATACCTTAAAACACACGCATTATATCATTTTCATGAGTGTAGGTACGCTACGCTTCGCAGTGAAAAATTTAACGCCTACAGGCATTTCTAAATGACAAACGGGGCCATTCCTTGTTAACGGAATATTAACTTGAGTCTCCCTAGACGAACGTTCTTTCTTGGACATCTACGCTTCAAGTCCGTGACGGGCACTAAAATATTTTTTTCCCTATCTTCTGATGCCTTGAGCTATCTCGGGGATTGGTGATTTATGATTCAGACGCTCTTCTCTTAAAGTAGCTAGAAGATAGATTAGAAGTTGAGGTAAGGGGATTTTTTTGGAAAGTCACTTGTAATCTGTTTGAAAATTATGTATATTTATATATACAGAGATAGAGAGAGAAACATACACATAAATTAATTAGGGGTAAATAGATATAGATTCATTCATACATATAAATCATATATATATATAACAGGATTAACTGTTTATTATTATAGATTTCATCATTTTTATTGGCTAAGTATATTTATACTTACCTACATATTCAAATTACAGTAAAATTACTTATTTCTTTTATTTTAACCTTAATAATATTATATTTATAAATATATTCCAAGAGTCTCAAGAAACTGTTGTATGTATCTTTATGCATGCACTATATAATTATTTTAGTACTAATAATTTTAAACTTTTTGCTAAGTACTACAATACAGCCAATACTATGTTTTGAATTTGTATTTGGGTCCAGAATCTGGAAATAATTTTTTCATTCTGCACATATTTATTGCGGGATGAGCATTTTTGAATGCAAATTCGGGTAAGTTACATTTTCCTTGAAATGGATTTAGGAATTCTATTATTTTAATCAGGATTTCATTCAGAGTTATAAAAAGAAAGGGAAAAGGTTGAATTGCCAGATAACTTTTTAAACCCCATTTTTATATAAATTATTTTATATGTAAAATCTCTGTTCTCAGACAGAAATCCTAATTATACTGCATCATCCATTTTTTTAAAAAATTTTAATATGTTTTTGAATTCTAATCAATCTTTAAAATTCCAATAACTATATTTCAATGCTTCATTTATCTTTAGTGTTTTAATAATTTCAGTCCCTATAGGTAGATGAT
>BMAV01019366.1:182944-222806 GCA_019973955.1 Trichonephila inaurata madagascariensis
AACGATCAGTTATGTCTCGTAGAAAACAGCGATCAGCTTTTGATCAAGTATCCGAGTTCGACAAAGGAAGGATAGTGGCCTACCGAGATTGTGGATTATCTTTAAGGGAAATCGGTAGTCGTGTTGAAACAACTGTAATGCGGATATGTTACCGTTGGATGCAGGAGGATACGATGGACCGACGTGGTCGATCGCATAAACCTCAGTGCAACACTTCACGTGAGGACAGGAAAATTGTGCGCATGAAATTGACGGATCGCTCAGTCACATCAAGAAGCATAGCACAGCACATTGTGTCTGTAACGCGTCATTCAGTGTTTGCGCGTACCATTCGACACCGTTTACAGCAGAGTGGTCTGTCCGCAAGACGTCCATTGCTTGGTCTACCCTTGACGCAGAACCACAGATGTCTCTGCCGCCAATGGCGCGATGAAAGAAGGATGTGGGCGGTAGAATGGAATGAAGTTGTCTTTGCTGACGAGTCACGCATCTATATGCAACACCACGATGGTCGGATTCCAGTCTGGAGACACCGTGGAGAGAGGATGCTGAACAGCTGCGTTATGCACCGCCACACTGGTCCTGCATCGGGTATTATGGTATGCGGCGGTATTGGATATCACTCTTGTACTTCTCTAGTATGCATTGCCGGTACTTTAAACAGACAGCGCTACATTTCCGAGGTGTTGGAGCCAGTTGTTCTTCCTTACTTTCAGGGCTTGACCACAAGCATATTTCAGCAGGATAATGCACGACCACAAGTGGCACGCATTGTCCAAAGGTTCTTCGTCCATCAACAGATTGAATTGCTTACCTGGCCGGCTCGCTCCCCGGATCTTTCGCCGATAGAAAACATGTGGTCAAGGGTTGCTCAACGATTGACCCAGATTACACTCCTAGCTGCCACACTAGATCGACTTTGGCAACGTGTGGAAGCTGCTGGGTCTGCTATTCTCCAAGAACACATCCAAAGTCTTTTTGAATCAATGCCGAGGCATGTGGCAGTGCTGATCTCCAACAATGGCGGCTATTCGTGCTAATGATTCTGGCAAGAGCCACACTTCACAGAAGTC
Organism: Trichonephila inaurata madagascariensis; assembly: GCA_019973955.1. Lineage (NCBI taxonomy): Eukaryota > Metazoa > Arthropoda > Arachnida > Araneae > Nephilidae > Trichonephila > Trichonephila inaurata. The sequence continues at coordinate 184,018 of BMAV01019366.1, forward strand.
TATAAATTTAATCATTTGATACTTGGTCAACATGTTATCTACAAAATAAATTTTGTTGTTCTATCTCATGTCTTTCTTGGTGTTGCATTTACGGTGGCCAGCAGTGTATATATAATAGAAGGAATTGATAAAAGTGCATGATTTGTCTGCATTGTTGTAACAATGCAGACGAGGTTTGGCTAGTTTGACTTAAAAACAGGTTTCTGACGCCAAATTTTGTCTTTGTTTTAACAGTCACATTGTAACAATACTAGTGACGAATCTAGGTTGGCGACAAAAACCAGTAATTAATTAAATTAGATTTAATTAATTAACCAATATTTGAAAAAAAATGTATTAATATCTAGTGACATCCATTAGAAGTTTAAACAAAATTATTTGAAATTGATTGGATGAATAGAAAGTATTTTTTTAACGATTGAAAACTTGAACAAGATAAATAAGTATATAAATAAATATATAGAGAGAGTAAGCTAATAGTAGTAGGAATTGCAAAAAATTTCTCATCTTAGGTAAATATAGTAACTAAATCTTAAAAAATACCGTCTGAAAGTATAGGAGCAATTCTTACACAGAAATTTAAGGTATTTTAAATCAAATCCACTTAAATTTCTACCGATTACAATGCTTATTCGATTATATCACAAAAATTAAATAACCTTGTTTTTAATATTAGTTACTTTAAGAAAGCATAAAGCTAAGATAGGAATAGCATATTTTGGTATCTTTAAATATACTACCAAGGTTCTTTTTTTTTCAATTTCCCTGGCATTCAATTCATTTTTTATTTATTTATTTATTTTTTGATAAAAATAACAATATCATACCTAAAAAATGTAATGATTCAAATAACTTAATATTTTCATAAAAAAAAATATATATATATGTATGAAATAGAATATGATGGCATGATAGAGGTTTTCATCACTATGTTATGGGAGGACTGAAAACTTGTAAATTATCCAATTTATTAAATTCTTAGAGTTATTAAGCCGTATATCTCCAATTTGTTATCCCCTTATATAATGCTTGCGGGTGGCACTATGGCTGCCCGTGATGTGCGCCTGCACTATAATGCTAATGATTTTAAAATGTATTATATTACTTATTTTTTAATGAATAGTATGATTAGAAAAAGTAGCATTAATGTTGAAAAATTAATGACAAAGAAAAAAAACTATTTTTTTGTGCTTGCATAATTTAAAAACCCAACTATTTAATTTTCACATATATTTTATCAATGACAATAAATTAGATCGTAAGTCATAAATACTAAAGGACGAAATATTTTTTTCGAATTAAAAAACAAAGATGATTTAAGGTGTCTATACATACTATAAATATCTCTCAAATAGAACTCAATAAAAATAAACCAATATGACCTGGGTGTACTTCTTGCTAAAAGAAAAAAGCAAGAAATCTGATAAAGTATTATTAATGTGTTTTTTAATGGTTGAAACCAATGGATGAGATTGAAATCGAATCTCGGATACAACAGACACATTAATTTTCCTCAATGGTAACAATTCATGGAAAACTTTTTCACCTTTTCCTTTATCTTCGGGTGTATATTCATTATTAATGATACCTCTTTCACAAAAATGGCAATTGATAGTCAAGTACCCCATATAATAACTTATCCACGATTTTGATCACCACAATCAATCTTCGTGAAACATTACTATCACAAACGATTACGTAGAATTAATAGGCAGTAGTCCCCAGAAATAAAACATATGTCGCAAAGTTCGCATGATTCAAAACAGTGCCTCTTAATTTTAAAGTATACCATCAGTTATCTTGTGTTTCTCTTTCATGTCAGTGTATGCATCAAAGGACACAATATTTCAAACTTCTTGGCATCAAGCAAGTGACAAATAATGCCATTCGGCAGATTACTAACTTGAGTTTACTATTATAAAAGTTCTTTTTTATATAGTAGTATGACGTTGAGAAGAATATTCTGAAATGCTCGTTTCTCGCGTCATCCAAGGTATAAATGATTTATAGATATCGAAATATTTTTTCTACAAAAGGGGACACAATTATTAATTGCAAAAGAAGTCAGTTTTGGAGTCTTTTTAATCAGCGAAATAGTATGAAACACCATTCATCCTGACAGGAAAATATCTATAAATCAAAGTCAAGAAATATATATAATATAATTTTTTTAGATTCTTGCAAATGTTTTCCTAAATGTAAATTGTTTTGGAGGATAATTATTTTGTTTTTAGACAAGCAATTACTTTTATTTTTGATGTTGAATTAAACTTCAATTTCACTGTTATGTATTATTTTAATTTTAACTATAATGAATATTGACAGTAAAAGTTTGCTTGGTTAAAAAATATTTTAAAAAAAGATTTGGATTAAATTTTTATATTTGGGACTTTTTTGATCAATTTGCTCTTGATAACCATTAAGTAATATGCAAAGGCAGAATATAAGACCTCATAATAAATTAGAATTCATCTAGAATCTGTTAATTTAAATTTATTCATTACACATATATGGGCCTTAATAAGTATGTTGATACTACATGTGATCGGTATAGTGTAAAATTATTTCCTTTTTTCTACAACTTTCAGATCAACTACACTTGAATCTATGTAAAAGGCAATTTTTTGCTGCACAAAACAACTAAGCTTTTAAATGTTATTTTAATTGATATCCGCATAATACAAGAACTAAACATTCAATAACGTTCTTTACTTCTCAATATTATGTCACACAATATGTGTGTTAAATAAATGTACAAATACACATTAATTTATAAAATATCCATCTCAAATAGGCGTGGAAAACCGAAAAATTATATTTTTAAAAAAACTTATCTCAAAAATCAATGAGCGCAAGCAAATTACATACTTGGAATCACTTTGTATATATTCCAGTCTGTATATTTCTGGAATTTATTAGTAAAACGATTTTAGAAAAAAAATTGATACAAATAAAATACTTTTCTTTTCGTAGCTTGAATAGAAAAGAAAACAAATAGCTTTTTAGCAATCCTAAGCAGAAGAGTTTTTAAAAATAAATTGGACTTATGTTTCAACTAAAATCCAAAAATATAAAGCAATAGCTGAGTTATTTTGAAAAGGTTATTACATTTGCCTTTCAACATAACAAATGAGTAGATAAATTACGGAAGCAAAAAGAATAATCGTCTGCATTTCCAAAGCAGCAGACAAATTTCCAAGAATAACTTGTCGGTCTTTTGAAAAGCAGAAAAGGAATACTTTTTGATAGAAAACATATTTAACAGGGAAATTTTTTTAAAAAAAATTAAAGAAAAAATAATATTTTTTAAATTCTATATGGTTGAAGGAAATTATGGAACATTTGAGCATTTACTCGATGTTAACATGAGAAGAAATATTGGAATCACATTGTGCATGCTAAATGCGTATATATTGGAAAGAAAATATGTAATATAAGGGAATATACTATATAAGTTCTATAAAATAAAATATGGAAGAGAGATAAAATATTAAAATAAAGTAAGTGAAATGAATATGAATTCTTATTTATAAGGGAAAGATGAAAGCATGCAAAAACATCATATTTGCATAATCAGAAGTAACTTTTATTATATGTAATAAAATAAATTTCAAATATTCTTAAATTTTAAAGCATCAAAAGTTGAATAAAACAAATATAAGTAATAAAATCATAATGGAATAATAACAGACACAGAATTTATTAGTGTTATGAGCAGAGAATATAATATCTAAGAAATCAGGTTTTTTTTCCAGAATTAATATGAATAAAATGAAAACTAATACCTTATACTGCAACTCCGATAATTATTGAATATAAATATGTATGCTATATTAGTTTGCCAAGTTTGTTACTCGATACAAATAAATAAATTTCAAGTAAATGTGTTATTTTTATACCAGAACTTATTTATTATTTCCTTAAAAGAATTTCTATTACACGTCGTCAAAAATTATAATGAAGATAATTTTATTACTTTAAGATATCTTCAAAAACAGAATCTCTAATGTTTTTAAGAACTTAATTTTCTGAAACAGGTTTTAATAATTGCGTCAATTTAAATTTAGAACTGTCTCTCTTATCTTATAAAAGACAATACAAAATATTCTGTATCTTTACTAAAAATGTGTGCCAATGGGTGCTTTACAATAATAAGTAATTCACCTTTTCTTTCTGTACTAGACATGCAAGTATAAAAAAATATTACAAGATGTTTAAGTTTCGTGAGAATATTAGGTCATACTATATTAATAGAGTTATATTATTATGATATAATGTTTGAATATAAATATTATTTATATATAGAGTTTGTAATAAGTTTTATATGGAATTAATTCTTTCTCAAGAATTTAAATGCTTTCATTGTTAATCTTTCTATACGTATAGTTCCAAGAAAAGAATTAACATTTGTCCTGTATTTATGCTACTTTTGTTGTATATCCGTTTACAATATTTTAATTTTAACATATATTAATATTAATTTTGGAAACATTACTTTAATAATTATCTCAAAAATAAAAGTGATAGTTAAACAAAAATTTGAAATATTTCACTTATATTAGGTGTATTTTTGTGTACATGTTCCTATAAACTAAATTACATATAAAAATAAAAATAAAAATTTCGTGTAAATTTCATGTTGAAAATAAAGTACAAAATAAAATTTAATACTCAGAGAATTACCTATGTGTTTTTATATATCATTGCATCCAATACCAACAAATTAAAAAAAATACCATAATTACAATATTTCGAAAAATAATGGAACAATTTTGAAAATTTTCATAAATTTAGGGCTATATTTATAATTTTTAATAATTTTTTTATACAGATCTTTAAGTGTAAAGTATTGTTAAATTTAATGGGGGAAATTATTATTTCAAATCAAACAACCAGTTTATTACATAAAGTGTTCCATTTAAAATTATTTTCATACCGTTTTTTAACACTGGGATGTATAAAGTCATCCTTTCCATTAAATCTTTATAGTATCGTTTTTCAGAAAAGTAATCTCATGGAAAATGTGAAAGCAGCTTTCTTCTTTCGACTTAATTTCCTTTATGAAGGACTGAATTCTTTCATCTGTTGCAGTAGAAATGTTATTTTTCCATTCTTCTTATTCTTTTCCCGAGTAGCATTGTGGAAATAAGATAGGTTGGGAGGATCTGATAAATATACTACTGGAGGGCAGACTCTTATCTTTGATGAACAGATGGACAGTTAAAATAAATAGAGAACAGTTTGGATTTTTTGTTGTTGTTGAGCGTATTTTGTAATGTGTGATAATAAATTCAGAAATTAATGAGATTCTTAAGAAACCATTTTAATATTTGTAATTCTATTAATAAGCTTACTTTTGTTTGAAATGATAATTGAAATGAATTAAAACTCAATTTTGGTTTTATTTACTAAACTACAAAATTTTACTCTTGAGAGCGAATGGCTTACAATTATTGAACATTTAAGCATGTGTGATAGCTGTCTAGATTGTAACGGTCTCTTCGCGAAATACCTACTAATCTTCTTGGGAAATTTACTTCTTTTAAATATTGCTCAATCGAAAATATTCTCCCGAAGAAGAAGATGCGATTTATGTAAATCAAGACTTATATTTAAGCATTAACTTTTAGGTTCGAGAGAAAGAGCTTAAGAGCTAGATGATAAACTAGCTCGTGATTACGCAAAGTAGTAGAAAACTAGTCGAGAGTGACTCGCTAATTATTTGTTTAATATTTAAAATTTATAATTGACAATTTGGTGAATTTGATAGTTGAATTGAAATAGTGCGGCTTGAAGTAGAATAGCTTAGAAGGGAATTTTAGTTATTAGGAACGTGTATTGCCAAGACGTTCCAAGAGTGATTCAATCCATAATAAATTTTAATTATCTCGTCTACCTTTCTTTTACCCCAATAATTATTTATAGGTGCATTTCCTACACTGGGTTGAGAAAATACCCAATTAATTTTATTAATAGTTATTTGAATGAAGAATTTTTAAATAGTAAAGAATAAAATTCCTTAGAATTATAATAGTTTTACTATTGTATTTTTATCATTTTTCCTATATATAGTTACCTCCATATTCTAATATTAGATAAAATTATTTATCGTTATTTTTAATTCATTATGTAACCCTAATGTCCCTAAAGTGATGGTAGTATGTAAACTCTTTTTAATTTAATTTCTATTCTTTTCATACTTTTTGCTAAGTGCTACAAGTCAGCAATTCGCATGCTTTGAATTTTTATTTGGGCCCAGATTCTGGCAATAACCTGTTTATTCTACTCAGATTTAGCGCGGGCTGTGTATTTTTGAATGTAATTTTTAGGTAAGTTAGCTTTATCATGTAATGGATCTGGATATTCTATCCAGTATTTTCAATAGGTTTTTGCTAAGTATTATTAACATAAAGGGGGAAGGTGTTGAATGGCCACAAAACATGTTCAAACTCACTTTTATACAAAATATTTTGTATCTATGCTGTCCTAAGTCAGCAATGTTTATAATACTGTAGCATCCATTTTTTATATTTTCACCCTGTTATGTTTTTAATTTCTAATTTATCCTTCAATGTCTGGTTGTCTTGAGATTTCAATTTTTTCAGTTTTCCTTGTTGGGTGCTCATCTCTCTTTGATAGAGAATTTCGACTATACATATAGATATACTGAGTGGCCAAATTATTATGACCACTTTTGACTGCTTCCCTGTTTTTTCACAAGTAACACAGTGAAACTGATGCTTCACTATTCCTGCGTTCCATATTAATAGCTATCTCTCTCCTTTTATAGGTAACTATGTGAAGTTTTGGCCGATCTCCGTAAATCAACAATAGCTTCTTTTGGTGTTGGGAGTACAATTTTAATATTCCATTTGTTTTCTCTGATCATTTAAAATAATTCAATGTATCGTCTTTCGGCGTTCAAAGAGGTATTCCACTGATGAAGTCCTGAAAGTAGTAAGTAATAAAAAAATCATTCCTTAAATATGATTATATTGTTGTAAAATAAAAAAAAACGCTAATATATTTTTAATTTCTGATTATGATTATGAAATATTTCTTTTTAAAAGTGTGTTCGTTCTTGTGAATCAAATTATCCATAAAAGGAAAGGATTCTTACAAAGCCATCTAGAATCTTTTATAAATAAAATCAAATATTCAAATAGTAAATTTGCAAGGAATGTATCCTAAAAAGCCTGAAATATCTAAAAGAATGTCCGTTACATAATTTTAAACTGTTTATAAATAATATAGATGTCTTTAATTCAAATTTAAAAAAAAAAAGATTATTCCAAATTTTGTTCTCTCACGAGAAATTACATTTGCTTCCTTAATTGATGAGTACTCATTTACAATTAATGACACCCACTTAGGCAATAACCCTTTGATTCATGTTTCTAACGATCGCCGTATATCTTCTTAAAACATTTCTAACACAAAAGATGATGTCAAATTAATAAGCAATAATTATTAAACATGAAATATGCATCGTAAAGTTAAAATTATTGGAGAAATGGAACCTCTTAATTTTACACTCTATTACTTCATTTTCATGTCAGTAAAAGCCGAAAGGGGCGACACATTTCACGCTTGTCTGTCCAGCTGGTGCCATAGAGATGATAAATAGCTCCATCATATGTTAACAGAAAAGTAATTCGATTTTTTTGTTCTGATTAATGTACTTACATGGATATATTGCTTTATAATTTTGAATATTCCCGTTGAATCATATAATCTTAGTACTTCCCACTTAGCTGTTTGAAATATCCAGTGATTAGTGTTAAGTGGTTTGAATCAAGACACTCGAGTTATTTCGTTGTCTAAAAAAGCAAAATGTCTTCATATATATTAGTGATTATTAAATAAGGCAAGTTTTTTTACCAAGGGAGATATGTTAATTCAGTTTTTTTATACTTAATATAAAATGCATGTTCAAGTTCCTAAGATAATAGTCATTATTATTATTTAAAATCAGTTTCTCGTATCTCTGCCCACATTCTGACATTTCTATAATAATGTGTTTAACTCAAACGCACCAGTTGTTATCAGTAATGATCTCACTTAGTGGTTTCGTTCGACTTTAGTAGCTCATAAGACATTACATTTGAAAATCCCACCAAACACAAATCATGAGCTCTGACGCATGAATGGTTTCATCATAGACGTTAATGCACGGCCGGCCTTACCCAACGATTTCTTATTTTGAGACTGTCGTAATAAGTTCCATTTTACCTACCTTTTCCTTACTTTTTACTATAAATTACAACCGATGCATAAAACTCACTTTCTTATTTGCAGAGTCCAGCATGTGAAACTCACTCTCCTTACATTAGGATTATTCTCCTAGTTTTTTTTTTTATTGAAAACAATTATAAAATCCCCATGCACCACAAAATATCACACGGGGCTTACAGAAGTAAGTAATAAATACACATTCAGGGGAAACAAAAAAGAAAAAAATATTGAGGTTAAGAAGAAATACAAATATTTACAACAAATTCACATAAATATTTGAAAGCATTTCTGGTAGAGAGAAGTTAGTGAAAATTCGAAGGCCAATTTATATTAAGTTCCTTGAAAGCCAGTCTTAGGATCTTTCTTTCTCTGGAAAACTTGGAACACAGAAGGCGCACATGTTCTACATTTTCCTCGCCTCCAATATTACAATCACAGGAAGATGTCGGAACTAAATTAAATTTGTTCAAGTAGCTTTTGAAATTACCATGACCAGTGAGAAATTGGGTTATTTTGTAGTTAGTGTAAAAATGATGGCATGTCAATCTTTTATTAGTGGTTGGAAAAAATTTCTTTGCTATGCTCCCTTTATTAGAAATGAGGTATTCTTGGTTTCAAGACTTCACCATTCTTTCTTTCGTGATCCTCTTGTAAAACGATTTAGGAATATTAACGTCAATGTCAATTTTGCGCTTGGTTGCAGCCTTTGCAACTCAATCGGCTCGCTCATTCCCAAGAACGCCCGTGTGTCCGCGAATAAATGCAAAATCTATTGAGATGTTTGTTATCTTTTAGGCTTTTAAGTTGTTTTTGGATCTCAACGATTATATTATTAGATGAAGCTCCTAGTTTAGAGGCTGAATTAAATTACTTGTTAATTCACTTCAATAGATTCTGTAAATTCTTCCTGTGTATGACATGTGTCTTTGTTCTGCAATGTTTCCGACTCTTCCTCTCGAAATGTGTCTGTCCTTTATTATATGCGTCAATATCACCACATTTGAACTATTTGTAAGAATATTCACAAGTTAGATGGATGAATCCTGGGCCCATTCATCTCTATGACATTTCAACTGTTTTGAATTCATTTATATGGAAGCAGAACCGTATGTTCTCCCTCAAATTGCGCTTCAGTGGTTCAAAGGCCGATATGGTTTAAGAATGAAAAGCTATATTTTTTACACTTTAATGAAATAACATGTTCTAAAAATAAGCCTAGTTAAGTTGTTTGAATGTGAAAGTAGTAAGGTTAAAAACCCCCCCCCCCAAAAAAAAATGTAATAAAATAAATAAATAATACAAACAACATTCTCTCTCTTGCCTATATTTAAATCTCAACATCAGCTTCTAAAATTTCCATACTCTTTGTATATATTTAACTGTAAAATCATACTTTTCATATATTAAAATAAATAATTTAAAGATAATAATAAAGATGTTTTTAAAAATGTAATTTTACATCTTTAAAATATTTTAAGGTGTCCGACTACGTTCGGAACCGTGATTTTGCAAAAGCGTATCAATGGATAATTTCCATGATATTTAGTGTCACTTAGATTAGAATCCATGTATATAATTGTTTGAAGAACATTTTAACAAAAAAAGTTATTTATATACAATATTTTGGCAAAAATTTAACTTACAATAGTCTTTTTTCAAAATGTTCTCCTTTTGTGAAAAAAACTTCTATTATCATAATATTTTGCCTGTATATAGCTCAGACCTCTGTACAGAGGCTCAACTAGGATTTTTGAAATACATAGCTTAGAAATGGGTTTATCCATATTTTACGACTACAGAGGGGAGCAATTTTAGGGAAAAAATGCCGATAATTTTTTCAATTGTTGGTAACTCTGAAAATAATGAGAACTTTTCAAAAATATATAAATATTACCGAAATATTGTATTTAAATCACTTTTTTTGTCAAAATCACCTTAAAACAATTTTGTACATATATTCCAATCTGAGTGACACTAAATATCATGAAATTTATCCATTTAAGCACTTTTTTAAAGTCACAGTTCCGAACGTAATCGGATACATTAAGTAAATCCATATAATTTCAGTTAATAAGGTATAGTCATGCAAAGATCACCTATTGAACAAAAGAAACCAAAATTGTATACTGTCTATCTACTCTAGCTATCTATTTTAAAATGAAAAATATTTAGGGTAAAAGTAATCTTTGAAAGAAAACTGTTGCTGTCTTCCATCCACAACCGAGTAGTTTCGTAGAAAGCGAAAATCCGTTTCGAAGTTTGTTTTGGACATTTGATTTATTTCTTAAGCGTTAGCCTATTTCTTTTCAAATAAAACGTTAAATTGGAGAGATTGCATGTATGTTGAAAAATAAATCTCTCTTGCCAATAGGGGAATAGACCAAATCTGTGCTAGGGTAGTTTTCTATTTCTTTACAAAAAAATAACTTTTTGTGGTGTCTCGTTATAGAAAATGTAGGGGTTTGCAATGAGACAATATATAACAATGGTCTGAAAAAAATGAGCCCTTATACAGTTTTACTTATTTTGACAGAAAACGACCTTATGAATATAAATATGACCATTACCTAACGTTTTCTCGGAATTTCTCTCTCTTTCTTGTCACTTTGGTATAATTTTATGGTTATCAATTTTATTTGCAGGGGAAAGGATTCATTAAAAAAATATAAATTTAATGTATTTTTTTAATTTCCAGAGACAGGTACATAACAAATAAAAAAAAACAATACAGCACGCAAAAAAACAAGCTACATAAACAAAAGAATAAAATTTATTGACCCATATGCTGTCTCGTGAAGTAATATCACTCAGCATCAGATTTTCTCCGAACTACAATGCACCTTTGGAGAGATTATCTCTATCCATAATACAATTACTTTAAAGAAAGCAGAGTGGGCTTGGCAGGATACCAAGCTGATACAATTGGGCCGCCAAGTATTCATGTCCAGTAAGTAGTCGCCTCAGTTGAGAAGCGAGACCTTGTCAGGAGTGTTTTCCTGAATATTCTTCAAACAGCCCTTCGTGGAATTTCATAAAAACAATGTCTTGATGGAAGTCAAAGAATGAAGTATGCTTAATAAGAAACCTCACTTTTAATCTTTGGTATCATAGACAATATGAGCAGCTGTCGCAGTTTCAGAAGGGGTAGAATTTTCAGCATGATGGAAGCTGGGTGGTCAGCTAGGCGAGTAGCTCGTCCATTAGGCCACTCTGATTGTGTTGCGAGGAGGTGCTGGGACCAGTGGATCCGAGAGATGTCATTTATACGAAGACAAGGTTCAGGACGCCCTTGACTGACCAATCATCGAGAAGACAGCCACATCGTAAGAAATAAACGCGTACATCTAACTGCTTTATCGGCCACCATCCAGGTACAGGTAGAACCTTCACTAGGGACACCTGTGTCTTCTCGAATCATACCAAGGCGATTGGAGAAAGGACATTTGGGATCGTGGTGCCCGTTACGTGTGCTTCCCTTGACACCCACCCATCGACGCCTCCGTTTGGAGTGGTGCCGCACACGAGGAAACTGGACTGCATCGGAATGGAACCAGGTTGTCTTTAGTGACGAATCTCAGCAGTGATGAGAATCGTGTTCGCGTGTGGAGACTCCGTACTGAACGCCTAATCCTGCCTTTGCTTTATAGCGACACACCGCTTCCACAGCTGTTGTGATGATATTGGGTGCCATCGCCTACAATACACGGTCAGCCCTAGTATTGATCCGTGGCACCATAGCCCAGTGGTATGTCCATGACATCCTGCAACCACATGTGTAGCCACTAATGCAACCGCTGCCAGTAGCCATTTTTCAACAAGACAATGCTCGGCTTCACATGGCAACGGTGTCACAAGACTGTCTCCGCACTGTTACTACATTTCCTTGGCCTGCGCGTTCCCCATATTTGTCTCCAATCGAGCATATATGGCATCACTTGGGAAGGCGAGTTGGGCATTCCACGAGTTTGAACGAACAAGAACAGTGCTTTTGAAACTTTCTATACTTGCGGCCCAAGTTTCAATCAGAATTTTCCTCTCGCCCCTTCCATACAATAACAATATATTGAATTCAATAATAATATATTTTGACGTAAAGCTACAATACGACTTTAATTATAAACCGTACAAATTATCAAGATAAGTATTAAGTTTTGTGTATAAATTTAGTACATTCTCATGGGGTCACTGGTAATTATTAAACTAGTTCTTAACTTAGAACTGTCAAACTAATTATGAAATACAGTGCGCAGTACTGATACATTTATAAGTGTATTATATCAGTCTAAATGTATATTTTACTTCTTATATTATGTCAGAATGTATTTTGTTTTTCTTCCTTTCAGTACATTAATATTTTCTTTTTAATAATCTTTTGTCTTGGACTTTTTGATATACTCGCGCCCCGTTGTAGGGTTATCACGCCCTCCTAGGGGGCGCGCCCCACAGTTTGAGAAACACTGAACTAGAGGCAAGGTTACAGCAAATATAGAATGAAATGTAGCAAGACATCATGCGGAACTTGTATGCCTCAATGCCTGATTGACTCCTTCTTGGTGCGCTATTTTTTGTCCATGAGTGTATTCATCCAAACTATTGAACAACGTTCTTTTTTTTTAAACTTTTGATTGTTTTATCTTTATTTATTTCCCTTTAACTTAAGTTATTTCTAGATTCCAATCATTTTTGTGGCAAATCACTTTTATTTACAATGTTATCACGTTCTTCATGATGTTATTTAAGGGAATACAGTTGTACTCAAACACGAACCAGAAATGTCATCACAGACTTTTTCTGTTTGTTCAGTTCGAATTCCTAAGTGGTACAAACAAAGCTTTCCGACTACAACACCAGATTCCCAAATCCACTTAAAGCTGTTCTAAATGTCTCTTGTAGTCATTATCATTAGCTATTGCACTTGCATTTAGTTTATGTAAAAGAAATTTATTCTTACGTAGTTACTACTAAACTGAAACTTTTTGAGGCCACATAATACTGATATAGCTTTAAAGAAAGTCTTCTCGCATTGAGTTAGTTTAAAAGATTTAATTCATTAGTTTAATTTGTTACTTAGGGCTGCGGTAGCCCAGTGGTAAAGGCATCGGATAATGGCAGGCATGTCATGAGTTCGAGCCCAGTTTCACTAAAGACCCGCCGTGTAGGGGAGGTGATGCACGTTAAATCTGTTGAGAGCTCAAATGTCCTTCCGTTGGTGTGGTGTTGTAGTTAGGCGAAGGGGTGATAGCTCAGATGTCGCCCTAGTCACTCGATCATGGTTAAAAATTACGAGGCCCATCACCAAAATCCCTCATGTAGCTTAAAAGTGCGACGTTAATATTCACTCACTCACTCACATAGTTCGTTACTTAAATAGGATGGGGAAAATATCCTTCCGGATGACTTGTGAACAAATCTAAGAACTCCAAAATGCATATTTTTAAAATTGTCTTTTTAAAAATAGATACAAACAGATATTTTGAGTTTGCTTTTAGCTGAATTTCATTTTAATTTTGATGTTTGTTTGGGAGGATCGATATGTTTTTAAAAAATTTTTCATAATTTTATGTAGTTAAAATGATAGGTTCATAGATTAGTGCAATAAGATTATATTCTCTTAAACGTATTTTACAATTTTTATGTTTATATAGTATTAAATTCCCATTTAATTTAATTGTAATCATTTTTAATCATCATTTTTATTTTCATTTAGTATTTATTTTTTTGAAGTATGAATCAATACTGAGTATTATTCATTACTTCAAATACAAATCAGAAAAAACTTCGCAAATTATATAATGATTTGTTAAGTTATTGCAATCATTTGGTTGCTGGTGGATTTGGATGCACATAATTCAGAGACATTTTAATAAAATCAACGCTTTTAATTTACATATTAATTTATTGTCAATTTAAGCGTAAAGAAAGGAAGAGGTCCATTAAATTACTAACCGAAATATCTATAAAAATTAATTGGAGCATTATCTGTGACGGTTAATTTCACAGCTTTAATCTTTCTCCGTTGGCCTATCTCAGGGGTCAGCAATCATTGGTACGCGCGCCAGATGCAGCACGTAGAGCCATTCTCAACGGCACACGCCCATTCTACAAAATTATAATATAAAGTTAAATCACTCTGTCTCTCCTCTCTACACCTCGTGCTTTTTTATTTAAAAACTATTTCCTAATTTCAGTTCTCTGCCATTAAACGATTCTGCTGAATCTTGTTGCTTGTAGATTGTGTGCTTTGTGTAAGAGAAAACAATTTTGTCTATAAGTGACTCATTATTAGTGTGAAATATTCAACACAAACAAAAAAAAATGATTGTGTAAAATGAAGCATCACTCATTGCTGCAAAATTAAGAAAAAAAAGAAAGTCGCCTGTCCTTTTACCATGAAAGTTTGAGCAACAACGGTAAAAGAATAGGCGATTGTCTAAGGAATAAATCAAAATTCTGCTTAGCATACGTTTTGCAATGGGAATATAATAACCAAAAAGAGTTATTCCATCAACATACATAATTTGGACTGAAAACAAATTCTATGGGAAAAAAACCGTTTGTGGGATAATTAGGCAGAGAAAGTTAATCTAATTTTATAACAAATGCCCTTTTAAAAAAATATTAAGAGCAAATGAAATTCTTTGAGTGTTGTGTTAAAGAAGTCACAATTATTGTATACTTTTGGGGCGAATCAAACTAATAGAATTAGTTGTTAAAACACAATTTTATTCATTTATTTTTGGTATTTTTCTCTTGTTATTCTTCTCTTTTTTTTCCCTTGTCAAATTTTAACGGGATGGAAGTTGATAATTTTGAAATGAAATTTATTGAACACAAACATCTTCAGAATTATGGAAAGTAAAATTTACAGAATTATGGAAACATCTCGAAGAAAACTCTTAACATAAAATCGACAGCTATTTTAAATTTCTAATATGTCATTTCTGGAGTGATTTAATTGCTCGAAAAAAATAGCATGTGGTTTGCTTTCCGCTTTTGGTCCTACATCTATATGTGAACAAATTAATTTTTTTTTTCATATGAAATATGTTTTGACTCCATAAAGAAATTGTTTAACAGCTGAACATTCAGAATCATGTATCAAATTTAAAGTCACAAATTATACCCCTGATATTTCAATACTAAGTAGAGTTTTCAGTGACAAGATTCAAATTTAAAATTAATTTTTTTATTTAATTACGTTTGCGTGAACATTTATAATTTAAGTAGCTCATTTCTTATATTTTTGTAAAAAAAATTTAAAATCCGTAATGTATGTACAGTTAGTTTTTTTATTTATGTTGAAGAACAGTGATATTTTATGTTTACTGCTTATTTTAATAAATATTTTCATATAAATATTAATGTGGACAGTTTTAATTTTTTAATTATGCTGAAGGAAAAGTTATATTTTGGATTTATTTTTATGCCAATTAATATCTTTGCAAGAATTAATTGGCATAAAAATAATGCCAAAGGATGCATAATAAAACTTTTTGAGGAAATCAAACTTTTTATGGAAACCCAACTTTTATTCTCATCGGAATTATTTCATAATCATTTTCATTTATACAACTTGGTTATTTGTGATGGGAGGCTGGAAAGGGTTCCTTTACTTTCTAGCAATTTATAGACGAGTCCCCCCTTGACCGCATGTGGTGAAATTCCTTCGTTAGGGAGTGTCAAGGAATTCCCGCGCTTTTCTGAGTTCAGTGAACGCATAAATTTCATGACTTGTAACATTGCACATTGAGGATTGTCCAATTAGGTACGCTATTCAAAGGACAGTAACTAGTCCGGCTCCAGGATTTCGGTTCACCAACTATTCCGATAAGAGATTTATAAAAGACAAAGGGCATTTTTTTACACATGTCATTGTTAGGAAGAGAAATTATCAAAAATCTTACGAGTGTAGCAGTGTCATCGATATTAAGGTTGGGCAATACAAAGCCTTTACCCAGGCACAGCTGACTTGGATCCATATGCGCGAAAAAAAAATTTCATTCTGGCGACCCAACGCGCAATGCTACTAGTCATGAAATTTATGCGTTCACTGAACTCAGAAAAGCGCGGGAATTCCTTGACACTCCCCACCGAAGGGATTTCACCACATCCGGTCAAGGGGGGACTCGTATATAAATTGCTAGAAAGTGAGGGACCCTTTCCAGCCTCTCATCATTTGTTAAATAGTAGTTTAGTAATTATTATATTAAGTAAACATTAAAAAACAACAGTGCCATTGTTTGAAAATAAAATTACTTAATTCACCGAAAAGTTCCTACTTAGCTTTTTTAACATGCTCAATTATTTTTGTGATTCATAATGAGCTAGTATCGTATTTGACCAACAATAGGTTTCTGATGTCCTTTCTTGGATTCGTGGGACGACGTGGACTTCCACACACAATCTTCAACTGGACGAACAATGTCACAACCTTTCAATCCCCCAAAAAAGTTAATTACTCAATGGAATACTCTGTCATCTGAAATTTCTTAACAATTTTATGCTGAAAATGGTATTCGTATAAATTCATTGTACCACGCATGGCTGGGTGGGGTAGATGGTAGGAAAGGTTGGTTGGAATAATTAAACAATGTTTGCAAAAAACTCAGGGGCGAGAGTTGTTGGATGAAGGGAACTTTCCACAGTGGAACCCAAGACTGTGCAGCTGGTCATCCCCCGGAGGTTGATGTGAGGAGGGGGGGGGAGAGATAGTACACACTTGAATTCTGGGAGCAGTGGCAACGTCTTTTGACTGTGTAAAGGAAAAGAAGGAGAAAATGGCGCTGCTGTTTTAAACGTTTACATAAATTCTGTTTTAATGTTTACTGATTTAATAGTAACTCATTGTCCATTTTCTTTAAAATTAATTGATAGATTTTAGTTACTGTTTGATACAATTTTATTCTAAGTTCCATCTAACAGATATTAGGTTCGAATAGAGACGTAATCTGTCGGCCCTATGAGTAAATGAGCTGCTGTCACACACACGCACAAAACCGTAAAATCATCCATATCAGATAATGGCATTGTAAATGGGCAAGACTTTAGATTAGATTTTATTTTCCATACTCACATAATCTCTTCATAACTAGAATTTTGATTTTGAAATACATGCTTTATAAATTATACTTAACGTTCTTTGGCCTTTACGAATGCAATGAGCGCGTTCCCTTCAATCTATCCTTGAACGCTAAGAACGCGCTGCACGTGTCCATCCGAGTTTTGCTCTGTTTCAAACGTTACAAACGCCTGTACCGCTTTCTACAGTAGTTTTTTTCTTTCTTTTACTAATAGATAAAACCAGTACACTGTATGATAGATGTTATTCATTTTTAAATGTGAAATGTCTTCAGTCTGCGGTGAGTTAATACATATCACCTTATTTTAGAATACGTCATACTCAAAAGAATTTCTGCGCAGAACAATCTGTATATCATGTAAATAATATATGTGTTCTTAAAAAGGTATTTTATTTATTTAATACTGAATAGTTTGATTACCGATTTATTTATTATGTATCATTATTTATTATTTACTCGTTTGATTATTTGATTAGAGTTAAATAACAACCACTATACTTAACTCGAGTTTTTGAAGAAAAAAAAAAAAACTTCCTCCTATACACGCTTTTTACAAAGAGTTCCTTGGATAAGGGGAAAACCCAACGTGGAGAGATCCACAAAAACCAACGGCGTAAAAGCTAATGCTTAAAAAATGCTTTTCAACTACCTTCATAATGCAGTGCTGTAGAATAGATTTCAAATTCAAATTTCCGTTACACAGTCAATCAACATTGTACCAGATGTTAAAATATTTGTTTGCATCCCTTAAGAGGCACAGTGACGCGGCGTATCGCGTTTCCGCACCACAGGTCCGCAGTTTTATCCTCGGGATGGGCCAATCGTATTGTCACCAGTATGGTGCTCAAAGCTACTGCTAACGACAGGCGGAAATGTAGCCCTTTGCCATGATGTATTTCGAGATCCTTAATCTGATGTTACTTCGATCAGGTGGAATAAGTAACAACAATAGTATAAGTACAAACACATGTTCCCTCGCAAAAAGCAAAAATACAAAAGAAAGATATCACGTTTTCATTCCTTTTTTTAGTACACGAAGACGAGAAACATGCAGTAAACGTGATTTTTGAATAAGAATAACACATGGTATATGATCACTGAGAAAAAAAATATTTTATTACTTTAAGCAATAGGGAAGAGAATTTTAAGAATCTCTGTCAACTTTCGTTTAATATAATTTAACCCATACTGATTTATTTAGCGAAAATAATATTCCTTTTTAAGTCTTCACAAACTATTTAATTAAAGTTCTTTACAAGCCACAAACTTTTCGCATTAGTCTTCATTTTAAAATAATTCTTTAATCAGCAAAAGCTAAACTTATTTGGGTGCTGAATTTATTTCAAAGAAGCCCTATTCATTTCCTGCAGTCGTAAAGTTTAAAATTAACGAGATTTCGTCTCTGAGGACTTTATTTCTTTTCGCCAAATGTAGACATTTTAATCTCCTGATCACGAGTGATTTATTAAGAAACAAATAAAGAAGTTTTCCCACATTTCTGTGTCTGAATTGCATTTAAACGCAGCTTTAATACTGACGATGTAGAAGCTAGTTATTTGATTCGATTAAAAAGGTCCGGTACTTCCATAGGAGCCCATGTTAAAATACGTAAGTTTATGTACCTTTTTCTCAGAAAAGTCTTGATATTAATAGATAAAATTTTCACAGTAGATTACATGTACTATCAATACATTTCCCTTGATATATATATATTCCACTCCATTAAAATGTGTAAACATGTTGAAAGTATACCCACTGAAAATTTCAGGATCCTACATTAATTAGTTTTTGAGAAAAAAGTACATAAATGGAAAAATACTGCATTCTGAGAAAACGGGCTTTAAAGTAAGAATTTGTAATTTGTCAATGAGAATAGCTTCCTTTTAATAAATAAATAAAAATACTTCTAACTATTGTATTTCTATATATCATATATCATTTTAAGCAGACATGTTTGAACTTTTAAAAAATGTAAAAAAGTCAAAATCGATAATTTTTACCCTCATTAACGTTTTATTAAAAAAATACAATATTAAATTTTACTGGATCTTTAAATTTTAAATATGTGAACAGCAGGAAACATAATCAGGGATATTTCTCTTCAAATCTGTACACAATGTGAAAGTAATGTGAAAGAAATATTATTATAGCACAATCATAAAAATGACGCAAGTTAGATTTAAAATTTGCTTAATTTATTCTTTATATTTAAAATGAGAGTATATAAACTTGATATTTTATGTACAATTAAACTTTAGAAAACCCACAAAAATATCTTCAAATTAGGAAAAAAGTTTTTAAAGAGTATTTTGGTTATAATTATGCAAACACACACACACACACACATATATATATATGTGTGTGTGTGTGTGTGTGTGTGTAGGCGCGTCAAAAATGTCTTAATCCAAGTGAAAACCGTGACACATACAAATTAGTACATATTAAAATAAGCAATTTGTTAATTTTTATCTTACACATAAATTAGAAATTCTGTAGCTACAGTCCGAATAGCTTATGTCTTGAGAATCATAATTCATGATACTTGGTACTAGTCTCGAATTGGAATTTTGAGGTGTTGTTGAAATCTTGTGGTAAATGGAGACACACACATAAGGCAGGTGTTTCCATTTGTTTGGTATAGTTCAGGAGAGATTCTGAAGAATATTCATTCATCCTGGATCATACTAAAAAACCCACGATTTCTGTAAACTCAAAAAACGACGTTAATTTAAAATAATGCACTAATACAATTTATATAGGAATATTTTTTTTCAAGGAACTGAAATTTTGTTAAGTTGTCTCAATCAAATAATCAGAAAATGTATTCATAAAACTTGAAAAAAATAAATTTAAATTACAAAGAAAAAAAAATTGCAACAACTACATGATTTGTTTATTTATTCGTATATCCGCATTTTAATCTAATGGGTAAGAAATTAAAATTTTCTTGCAGTATATATAGTAAAATATTTTGGTAATTCAGAGTAAGAAATATACCGAAAAAAGGATGTTTTTTTACAATTTATTTCACAAAAAGTGTAATTGATATATAATTAAATTATTAACAAATGTCAGTGATATATTTTTTTAAATTATGATAACTAGTTTTTAATGTTTGAATCGGCAATAGTCAATTAATAATACCTATCATTAAGAGGTCTCAGGGGTGTTAAATTTCTCTAGAGGGCTGGAAATGCCAGCAATTTTCAAACAGGTATAATTCTTTTAAATGTAAATTAAATAATTCGAATCTTTTACACATTATTTATAAAGGATTGGGGATTCAGAAAAGTATAAAATGTTTAAAATGAAATCTTAATTTTAAAACTTATAAGCATATGAACATAAGAAACTTTTCTATAAAGAATATTTACTAAGTTTTACGTCGCGCATGCTATTTTCTAACATATTAGCTTTAATTACTAGGTATAAGTTTATTTATAAAGTTAAATGTATCCTTTTTACACTGTAATAATATTATATTAGTAGAATAATAAATTATATTTTTTAAAAAATAAAAAAAAATGGTTTAAAATTTTTTTTAAAAAAATGCAATATATTCAAATATTGTGAAACACAAAAGATATATTATTCTTAAATGATGTAGGGTTTAAAGAGTATGATACATTTTATAATTCTATAAAGTTTTATACATCAGAGGCTACTATTTTAGAAAATAGTGAGAACAACGCAAAAATTACTTAATATTTATTACATAATTTTTCATATAATTTTTTAAATTATGATTATTTTCTTAACATTTTATACTCTTCTGAAGCTCCATTCCTTTATAAATAATGTGTAAAAGATTTTAATTATTTAATTTAAATTTAAAAGAATAATACCTGTTTGAAAATTGTTTATATTTTCAGCCCTTTAGAGAAATTTAACACTCCTGAGACACCATAATAATAATACATAGAGCAATAATCTATATCTCTCCATGTGTATAGAATAAAACGACCCACTCACTCATCGTGAGATCAGTGTAGCTATATAATAGATCCTTATACTTGAAACTTTCAATACCAAAATTAATTCCGGGGACCTATAATTCTTTATATAAGCAATAAGGTTTTTGTTGCTAAAGAATCATGCTTTTAATTTCTTTTTTTTTCTTTATTAATAAAGGAAATTATTTAAAGGACTATTATTTAAAAGTTCCATAAATTTCGTAATTCAAATTATCATGAAATACCATAAAAGGTTTTTTTATGCAAGGAAAATTTGTTCTTTTAAGGAAAAATATAATATCTGTAAAGTACTTGATCGCTCTTAAGGTATCCGACTACGTTCGGAACCATGTTAGATTAGAAAATGTATATAAAATTGTTTTAAGAATAGTATTGCATTAAAAAGTTATTTAAGTACAATATTTTGACAAAAAATGAAGCTATAGAATGACCCATTTTCAAAATATTTTCCTTTTGTGAAAAGTGTTTCTATTTTAATAATATTTTGCCTGTATATAGTTCAGACATCTCTACAGAGGCTCAACTAGAATTTTTGAAATATATAACTTATAACTGTTTTTATCCATGTTTTACGACAACAGAGGGGAGAAATTTTCAGTAAAAACGCTGATAGTTATTTCAATGGGTTGTCACTTGAAAAATAATGTGAAGTTTTCAAAAATCATAGTTGAGCCTCTGTACAGACGCCTGAGCTATATACAAGCAAAATATTGATACAATAGAAGCATTTTAATAAATAATAAAAGCATTTTTTACAAAAGGAGAACACTTTCGAAAAAGGTTATTCTAAGTTAATTTTTTGCCGAAATGTTGTATTTATATAATTTTTTTTTTTGTCAAAATGTCCTTAAAACAATTTTATTCATGTATTCTAATCCAAGCGAGACTAAATATCATGAAAATTATCCATTTATGCGCTTTTTAAAATCACGGTTTCAAACGTAGTCGAATACCTTAAGGTAGTTCTTTAGGAAAGATAAATCTTGACAATAATAGGTCTTTAATTCGTCCTATTCAAGCGTAAGACGTTTTTGTAAGGGTAATAAATTGATATAGTTGCAATCCAGCATTGCATTAAATATTTTTTTTTCAAAAATAATCGTAATTAACTAACAAAAACATAACGTAATTTTATTCAAAGCTCTAAATACTCTCCGAGTTGGATTAATTAATACAAGTTATCTTTATGTTGCTCCTAATGATTTTTTAGATCAATATATTCTGATAAAGTAATGTTATAAAATAGTTCTTATACGAGTATACTCGTATCTTATTCTGCACAGAAATTATACATAAATATTTATATCTGTAATTGCTAAATTTGTATTGTTATTTATCTAAAAGTAACCAGCTAAATTTTTAAGTTCAAAAAATGAGGCCTAATATTCTATAGATGCTTACTAGTTGTATCTGAAACAGTTTATTGATTTTTGTGAAACTTAAAAATAAAACGAAAGGTGCAAACTAAGGTATCTGTAGTTCAGCTGGTACTCTAAGAAAATATATGTTTTTCATAGAAACAAATATCGTAAGATCCGTCGTATAACGTGCACTTTAAGCACGAAAAATAAGATCGAAATTTACAGTTGTGCGTTACACGCTGGGTATAAAAATAATAGCTTCAAAAATAAAAATAAAAAAAAGATTGGAACATTAAAAAAAAAAATAGACTTCCACATAGATCAAAATACTTTTTATTTAAAAGAAACGACATGTCTAATGAACTTAAAGGGTTGTAATTGTAGAAGTATACTATTTTTAAAAGTCTTGGTATAATGCCTCCTATAAATGACTTCAAAACATAATAGAATTTGCACACGTACATTTCAGATATATTCGTATAGGAGTAAGTGTTATAAGTGGATATACCTAAGAATTAAAAAAAAGGAGCTTGAAAGTATAGGTGCGCGTTATACGCCAGAATTTAGTACTTCTTCAGATTTAGTTTTCAATCTTCAGGATACTTATATACTGATAGCAGGTGACTTAAGTGTAAATATAACTAATTTGTAAATTTGTCAAAAAGTAAGTTAAGTAATAAGGTAGATATAAAGTAATTAGATATGAAATATTATGGTATTGTTACGTTGATCGGGGTACGTGGATTTTATGCAAATCAGTCGCAAAGAACCAGACAGTTCTTTAAGAGTGAGGAAAATTTACCTTCGGAATTCAATCCTTGAATACAAGATTCAGCAGCAAGGTACGCAGAATAAATATCAGAAGGACTTCACACCTTCAAAAACACTCAGATACAATTATCAGTGTCTAAAATGCAAGTATGTTAAAGATTATTCACAAACAATCGCTCGTTCAATAGCCGAAGTAATCATTAATCGCTTCATAGGTCAAGGCTAGACTACTAAACGCTAGTCAAAGCAATACTCACTAATCATTGGTGAAAACCATACTACTCACATTTCCGGTGACCATCTCCGTATTTATAGTCCGTCTTTCCGCATATTTTTTTGTTGAACTTTTAAAAAAGTTCTTGAATCATAGATCGTGAAATTATTGGATTTCTCCACTAATTTCTAAGAGAATCCATAGGATCCCGAACTCGATAAAAATGGACACCAAAGTCGCCAAATTGGTCACCAACTTGGTCATCAAAAATGATGCAAACTTGGCCTTATCGCCAAGTTCTCATTCAATTACCATTATAACGTAAGGGATGGCATTGCTTGCGAATATTACAATTTTTACATAAAATAAAAATAATATATAGCAATATAAATGTATTACACATCCAAATATTAATTATTTACACAAAATTCGTAACAATATTTAATTGGATGAAAAATATGAAATGTACATTAAATGTACATGCAAATATACTTACGCCCTAACATTATGAAAAACTACACAATAACAAATTGCATCACCTTTTAAATGCAAAACAGTTGCAACTCGCCTTCGCATGGATGCCACAAGCTCTTTATAAATTGCAGACAGATTACACCAAATGTCTAAGCATAGGTCACACAGAGTCGAGATAACTTGACACGGATGTATTTGATCTATGAGCTGTTTTTTGTGAAATCCCAAATATACTCCTTAGAATATTAAGATTCGATGGCTCAGTAGACCAGGTAATTAATGGCTTATTATGAATTTGTTATACATGCTGAAATATTTTTAATTGCTAGCTTTCTAATTTACACCAGTTCTCAAAGGATTTATTTCTCTTGCTTAACTGAGTTTGGTTAACTACACATAAGTTTTCCTGTTCACTTTTTTTTAACAAACTTTTGTCTCTTTATCGTAGCATTTTAAAGAGATTTTGTGCAACGAGTTAAATTTTTTTCTTCTCATTTTTGGAATGCTTGAAAAACGAGTTCGGTAAGTTTCATGGCATAACGCTGTTATGCGTCCATTTTCTGCTTTTTCAGAGTATTTCTTTTCAATATAAACTCCATTTTTTTTCCAGATAATCAACATACTTTTGAGGATATCTTCATCATCTCACCTGAAGAAAAAACTTCCTTTACCTTTGCGATCGTACCAGTATCTTGCAGAGCTTCGATTGCTTTGTTCCATCAACTTCATTGTTTCTTTTTCAAAATGTGAGGCAAAGAAAAGTAGTTGAGAAATCCTCCTGTTTCACCTTCAAACTCATACTTTTTGTAGTTATAGAATTTCTTTCATAGCGCTACCCGCTATTGATTAAATCCTTTAAGGTATCCAACTACGTTCTGAACCATGATTTTAAAAAAGCGCATAAATGGATAATTCCTATGATATTTAGTGTCACTTAAATTAGAATACATGTATAAAACTGTTTTAAGGTTATTATGACAAAAAAAATTATTTAAATACAATATTTTGGCAAAAAATTAACTTAGAATAACCTTTTTTCCAAATGTTCTCCTTTTGTAAAACAAGCTTCTATTGTGTTAATATTTTGTCTGTATATAGCTCAGACCTCTGTACAGAGGTTCAACCACGAATTTTTGAAACATTCACATTATTTTCAGAGTTATAACTATTTGAAATAATTATTGGCGTATTTTCTTAAGATTTCTCCCCTCTGTTGTCGTAAAACATGGATAAACCGACTTCTAAGTTATGCATTCCAAAAATTCTAGTTCAGCCTCTGTACAGAGGTCTGAGCTGAATGCAGTCAAAATATTATTATAATAGAAGCATTTTTCACAAAATATTTTGAAAATGGGTCATTCTATATTCATTTTTTGTTAAAATATTGTACTTAAATAATTTTTTTATTGTAATACTATTCTTAACCCAATTTTATATACATTTTCTAATCTAAGTGACGCTGAACATTATCCATTTACACGCTTTTGCAAAATCATGGTTCCGAACGTAGTCGGATACCTTAAAGTCAGCTCTAGTGTCAGATAAAAATGCCAATGGAACAATGATGCGATTTAGAAATTTGAGGCGAACAGTGATAAGGAAACCACAAACCAAGTATTTCAAAGCAAAAAAGATCAACCAAGTACAGGTTATATTTTTCGAAGTATCTTAAAACTGGGTTCAAAGATCAATCTTCAATAATTGATTTTCAGAAGAATTTCGGTGTTTTAAAGAACGTAAATAGGTTTAAAGAATCATAATTATTCCCCCTTGTATATTCCATATATATTGCCCCATAATTATTCCCTCTTATTTATGAAACAATTATTATTTTTATGAAACTTTGGAAAAAATTTTAAATTTGAGGAAAAACACCAGAAATAAAAATTCATTGGACATAATATAATTTTAACTTCATCGATGTACTTCTTAATCCATCTGACGTGTCACATACCGCAAAGTTAATATATTTTATGAAATAAACATTTTATAAGTATTCAAACTTTGTTAATGATTTTTCGTTCTATGCTAAAAATGGCTGTGAAATAAGATTGTACGTAACTATCTTTTATCGTTTGATTTGTTACACTTTAAAGAGCTTATTTCATAATTGCTATAAATTCCATTGAATTTTTTTGCATTGTATTGGAGATATCTCTTTTTTCCTGCAAAAATTATCGTGAAAATTTCATTCTTCAAAAAAAGACATTCAAAAATATTTTTATAAGTTAGCCAAAACAAATGTTAAGAAAATCTTAAAACACTTTCCAGTTTTATGTATTATTTCTTCTTCCTCATAATACTTTATTCCTTTTTTTTCCTAATGGCTCTAACATCAAGATACCTAAGAAACACCTTTTCTCTCAACATAGTTGGATACCTTAAGACAATATTATAAAATTTATTTTTTTTATACAGATTTTATTATACATTTATATAAAATTGAATTGAATGCAGGCATAACTGAAGTAAGAAGGTTAAAAAAGAGTTATTGGTAAAAAAGTAAATTTAAGATAAAAACAAAATGAATCACAGTTTAACAGAACTTAAGCATGTTAAGTTAATGAGACCCTTCGAAATCTAAAATCGGTTTCCATTGCAGTAATTAGCAGTAAAACCAATTAGGTTAATTGTTCAGAAAGATTAGCTTTTAAAAAGTAATAAAAATGTTAATGAATCCTATTGTAATTTCTTTTATGCGATTATCGATACAAAATAATACAAAGTATCTACAGCATAATTAGTTTCCGATAAAATTCGCTGGTTTCTGATAAGGATCGTTGAACCACGATAATTGTCATTATACAAATTGTTTTTGTTGTTAGATAACATTGTTAAATAACTAATCTTATATTTAGACATGATTGTGCAGTTTGTATTTATTTACTTATTTTTAACATGTGATTTAACCCAGATTAATATAAGTAATTTAATCAGTACTTTGAAGGAAAATATATACATATATTTGATGTATTGAAAATAATACTTTTAATATATTTTGACATGGCTATACATAAAAATTAAAAATTCTGTTTAATAGATACGCATTTTTTTTATTGAAAACAGTTAACTAGAAAAAATTCCCTTTTAAAAGTTAATGATGCAAGATCTTACCTTCCATTTTGTTGCAAAGAATAAAAAGAAATTGGGAAAAAATATAAAAAAGTTTGTTAGTGATAACATTTTATTTTTTAAAGTTTCGGCTAAAATACCGACATTAAGTTTAAAGATAAGGTAACACTAATATGAAAAGTACTAGAAGGAATGTTAGTAAAATTAGTTATTTTTGCTTAGTGTGTGTTTTATGTTAGTTTGAGTGTTAGGATGTTTTTCAAACAAATTGGTTTGTTTCACGTGAATGTATAAGAAAAGTATCTTTTTTATTCACATTTCTATTTAAAGGGAAAAAATACTTTTCCTATATGACAAATTTTTAAAATTAATTATATGTTTAATTGATCTTTCGATAAAATAATTCAATTACGTAAAACATCTTGTAAAATTAATTTTACTTGCTTTAACCAATTAACACTAGTCGCTTTTTATGTTAAAAATAATGCGTTTGTGTTAGGAGCAAAGTGGTTCTTCAGCAAAACCACTGATGTACAATCAAATTAATGTGCAGTACTGTCCGCCTTTCAGTAAAGGTGACGGCTAATACGCAGTTGGTCGCTATAAGAAAAGCAAAATAGTATTTGTAGCATATTACTTCTGAGATTAAGATCAAGATTAAACCTTACAAAATACTGATCAAATACTTACAAAATACATATCTGTTCTCAGTCTTTTAACATTTTTGCTATAAACAATTGTCTAAGAATACTATGTCGTGTGGTGTCTCAATAAACATGATCAAACCAATTCCGAACCGATAGTTCATAAATGGAAAGAGAAAGAAATTCCAGACATTCATAAGAATAGACACGTTAAGTTAATATATACATTATTACAACTGTTCAAATTTATTGTGTTCTTGAGTGAAACAAGTACCTTAAATAGAACTTCAAAAGACATTGCCTGTTGTTGCACAGCAAAGAACATTCTAATACTTGCATTTGATAAAATGATCTGGTTAGTAAACATTAATGCGTGGGTTAAGTTGTACAGGCAGTTTTATCGTGCACATTTAATCAATATGTCTAACCACAGATAATTTTTCCCACTGTCAGAAGCTTGATTAACATTTGTGTAAATATAGTGAAATCAATATAATAGTAAAGTTGCATTATAGTGCATTTTAAAACATGAAACTATTTCAAAAGAAATTTAACACATTTAAGTATTTTTAGTAAAAATGTAGCATATCTTATTCTACATTTAATTCAGCTTATTTATTTAAAAAATAAATATTAGACGTTCTCAACGTATAGGATGCAACGTAGATTTACCTCCTTGTGGTGCATCCTGGGTAACTCTGAATGATTTAAAATATTGGTACTATATACCGCTTAAGGATGACTCCATGTTGACTATCAATGCTGACGGGGTTTTTTTTCAGGCTCTTTTCATTCTACACTTCTATCAGAAGGTATAAAACATATTTCTTATATATTCAAATCGCTCTGTCACAGCTGCAGTGCCAAACTGAAAATTTCTCAAGGGTTGTCATACTATGTTCTCCTGGGCATTCCTTCATCTGAAACTCCTTCGTCAATTGATATTTTAAATATTCACCTGACCCTTATCGACTCCAGAGAAATGAAAAAGTAGATTTCCTGGCAAAGAAATAATCAAAACTGCACAAATAACAACCAATCCAAGCTATATCTCTATACCGCCAAATGATTAATTAAAAATCATTTAGATAGGCTTATTGGAAGAACTTAAAATAGACAAACAAAAATAAGAAATTGATCGAGGAGGTTGCAAATTTTCCATTTTGACCCAAAGGAAAGAACTTTTTTGCTTGGCTACTGGCGAGAAACTGTCTCCTCAAACATATATTATATAAAAATACTACCCTCTTGGCCAACTGTATTACATCAGAGAAGAAATGGATGTGAACTATTTGGGCTCCACTGAAATTAGGACATTTGTGGGAGATGTACTAGACAGCTCACACACAGCATAGGATGAATGATTTTTATAAACTTATTGTAGTTACAGTTTTGTCGCTTTTGTTCATTGTTCTAATTTTAATGTTTGTATTTCTGACTACAGTTGTTTTCTAATATGCCATTAAAAATAAAAATAAAAATTTTCTAAATATTGTTATTTGTAAGAAAACGTTTCGACCTCTAGATATCATATAATAATAATCAGAAGTAATAAACAGGAAGATTTACAGTAATCTTGCTATTATTGGTAGCTTAAATTTGCATTTTTTATTTAAACTGTCAGATTGGCACAGTATAATATAGTAGTAGAAATAGAACTGATTTAATATCTATACTGTTAATAGAGTTGTTTTAATATCTGTATATCTCTTTGTGTAAAAAAGTGAAAACAACATTCAATGGATATCTTATATTTGTACGTGAAACTATTAATGTATTCATATATAACTTTCTCCTTTTTAGTTTATTACTTACATTGCGTATTTATTTGGAAAAAGATTAACTGAATGATATTACTTGTTTTCATTTAACTCTTCCATTATATTAATTTATCAATTTCATTACGTTTTGATACAACTTTCTTTTCTTCAAAATAAAAACATATAATTAAATTTTAAATGTAAGTGATACGATTAATGTATTGTAGTATTTATGCAGTACGCCATTTATGTTACAAATTTCAGTGATTTCTGAGTCAATTTATACTGATTTGACTAACCAAATTAATAAGGAATTACCGCCTTTAACAAAAGAAAAAAGTTGGTGTCATTTATGATTTTGTAGAAGTCAGGATGAAATATATTGATCTTTTCTACGATTAGCTGAGAGACAAACAATGGAAATGACATAATGCAACGAAAGATGTCTTAGGTTTATCTTTCAAATGAAAAGACTGCAAGGTTCCCTTATTTTATCTAAGGGATACGTTTTAAGGCAATAAATAGTAAACTCTACATGTATCCTCGAGTTATTAAATTATTTAAAAATAAATTATAATATTTGATTCAGGTAATTAAAACTAAAGCACGGATCTAATGAAACATATTTTATGCATGCAGACAATTTGAAGGAATTCTGTTTTAAAATTCAAATATTAACATGAGAGTTACAATGAGTTTCTTAGAAGTTATATTTATATAAAAATAGAAAAATAACGCTCAGAAAATAAATAAGAATTTCTTGTTATGTTTTCCACTGATTTTGAAAGATATGATGCACAATTCAATCCTCTTCCTCAAATTAATCTTTTTACATCTTCTATTAAAACTAGAACGCCCGTCAATGTTGACTGAACACCGAAGCCCGTTTAGTCAATTCTCCTTTCTGTATTTTCGTAGGAAATTTGGAAATTTTTTGTGAATTTTAATCATTTTTCATGGTGATTACACAGAAAACGTTTTGTAAATCTAGGTTAATTAGAAGAGATTTTACAACTAAATATACCTAGAATGTCCACTGGTGTCGTTTCGACACCAAGGCAATTTATCATTTTAAATAGCTACCGTTAAGTTTACTAAGTGGATGTTATTAGTGAAACAAACTAAACCGGAAGTAATATCGCACGTTTATTTGGCCTTGAAGGCAATGTTATTGGGCTCCTAGCAGAAATGAGTCAGTTATACTAAATCCTTCTGTCTGAGTGTTTCGTTACATAGCATATGCTTATCTATTCATAAAAAAATTCATTTGAGTTTCAAACTTTGTGCAGAGCACACACTCTGAAACAATGGCTCGTACAGAAGTTCGAAACCCTGATGAAATTGCTAATTTATTTCAAGAGCTTTGAGAATGAATCGAAGGATGTTGAGTTGTACTAATTTAAATTCATATGAAGGCAAAATATTGAGTAAAAATGACCACGAAGAATCTAAAGAAAACTCAAATTAAATTGATAATATTTTAGTGTATCCTGATATATATATCGCTCGAGATGGTACAGAATGTATATCGCGTAGTAAAAATGTTTCTGGAAGATTTGCTACTGGAAATGTTAGGAGACAAAGCTGTGGTCTAACAAGCTTCGCGAAACATAATGTCAATAAATTTGTGATGAGACCATAGCTTCATTTCATTGACAGCAGCTCATTAGAGTCATAATATATGATAATTACATGAAATAATAATAAAATTCCTGAAATTAGACCCTACTCAAATATGGCCCTGCAATTATTGTTAGTACAATTATTATATATATATTATTTCACGGTATGTCGAAACGACGCCGGCGGACGTTTAATGAAAATCGTTATCCCGACGTTCTAGTGTTAATCTACTTAAGAATTGAGCCAAATATTTAAGAAGTTAAATATTTTGGGGACAGTTGTAATTTTTTTTTATGGATTTTCTTTTGTAGTCAATTTATATTTAAAGAAAGAACGAAATTTTTTTAATAATGATTATAAAATAAAAATAAAAAAAATCACTGTTTTTAACTTTGACTCAAAAAATCTCAGTTAAAAACAGCCATTTTATTTAAAATTAAAATTAAACAGCATGAGATTCACGTTATTAATGCCTTATGTCTCAAAACGGTAATATTGTGTAACGACACACACACACATTTTTTACCGACTACCCTAAAATCATGAGTTTTTTTCAAAAATTGACAAATTTTGTTTATGATTTTATTTTATAGGCCATCATATTAGCTTCATAAAAATACCAAGTGTTTTATTTTCTATTAACTAGAACAAAAATTACAAGTGTTTTAGTAAAAGCAAACATCATAACTTTACATAAGATGTTAAACATTAAAATGCGTTTTAATCGAAATGTGATTTTGCGAAAAGCTCAAATGGGGACAGCGATTGCCCAAAAAGTTTTGAAAATAATTGGCTGAAATTTTTTTTATATATTCTGTATAACAGTAGAAGTGTTTTGACTTTCAGATTTATCAATCAGTGTTTTATTTCAAAATTTACAGTCCTTTATGTGAATATAATCACGGTGGTTGCAAGCAATTTCATAGAATCACTAAGATAAAGTACTCTAGTTTTTGTAAAAATTAAAATATCTTTTATCCTGAAGGTCATTTTAAACATGAATAATAAAGTAACACATCAAAATTGAAAAATTGAGAATTTTCTCATAAAATTTTTGTACAGAGTGGGCCCCGTTTATATAATTTTTTGTACATTTTTACCAGTTTTTTTCCATTTTAATAATAATATTTTTTTCTGCTTTGAAACTTTAGGATTTGTTTCCTTAAAATATACTAAATAAATCTAAGAATCACGAAAAAATCCCCATATTTCCATTTTTTCAAAAAAAGTTGTCTCAATTAGTCGGATACCTTAAATCAGTCACTACAATTAGCATCTTATTATTTTAAAAAGGAAACTAGATACATGAAGTATAAAAGAAAAAAAAAACATTTTAATGCTTTCAACAAAAAGGTAAGTAAAAAACTGTTCACGTAGTTTGTATTTAAGAGTATGCTTTATATGTCCATTGTGTGTGTGTGCGTGTGACTTAGAGTATTGTTTGAAACTGCAATAAATCTCCATTTGTCACAGACAGGACAATTACTTGAAAGATATTGACATTCACAAAATAAAAATAAATAATAATAATAAATATCTTCTTTGGTTGGAGAAGGCACAAATTCATGACTTAGAAAAGGAAATAAAATTTGCATAACCATTTACCATAAGAATAGGCCAAGAAGGCTTTAACTGTTATTGGGGATGGAGATTGGTATCGAACTTTTTCCAAGAATGAAAAATTTCGTCGATAAAAGCGACCAAAAGTGATTAAATCGTTATTTTTTTTCTCCGATCCTTTGTACTTTTATTCTGTTTTAATGGGAAAATTTTTTGTCCAAAGGTAAGTTTTAAAAAGGTGAGAAAATTCCAAACTTTTTTTGAATAAATGTATGGAAATATACATTTTATCCTTTCATATCATTAGTTTTCGAAGCGATTGAGATTTTTTTTGCTTACTTAAGTGTTTAAATATGTGTGTGACAAAATTGAAATATTTCTAGTCTATTAATGCCAGAAAGTACACGTTTCAAATTTTTTTTAGACCTTAGAATTTTGTTTCAATTTGTTGTTTGCAAGATAATTTTTTTTTCCATTTGAAAAAGCATGTGATTGATTCTGATTAATTTTCACATTCTGAAGTACGCTCAGCACATTTAAAATACGTATTATCTAATGACAAATTTACATTACCAAAACATAAATAGACGTTTGAATTTTTAATTTATATTTTAATAGCTATTATATATATAATAATTTAATTATTTTAATTATTAAACAAAATTATCTTTCCCGTCTAACATTTATTTTCGGACCGTACATATGCGCTTAAAAAATTAAACACAGCTAATACATTCTCATAATAGATAATTCAGCCTTCAATTCCTGAGCTTTAGACTTCATTTGAAAGTTAAACTAAAAAATGATATGGTATAACGTTTATTGAAATAAATTTACAAATCAATTAAAAATTGACATAGTCGGGGTTGGCTTGCTTCGCTGTAATAATGTGTCAAGGTGCCTTAATGAACGTATAAAAAATTGTTTCTAAGAGGGTCAATATGCTTCCGTGCAAAGGCGGTTTTTCTGAAAGTTAAGTAAAACACGCGTGTTAATGTCTTGCTTTGTGTTGTCTAGTTTGTCTTAGGTTGATGTCGGTTTCTACGCTAAATGAATAAATGTGGCTTTTAAAAAATATCAAGCCTCAACTACTGAAGTAAGTAAATGATACTATGACGCAAAAATGTTTTACTCCAAGTGCAAACCATCACACACAAGGAGAGAGAAATTTCTGAGAAGTTCAAAAATATTATCATCTCAGTTTTCTGTCTATTTTTTTTTTTTATTTTTTTTCCGTGTTTACTCATGTATTTTATGTTATCAGAAACCCTGCCAGAGTGCTGTCTTTCAATTCGAAGATGTAGAGATTTTTTTTAATCCCTGCTCCTCTTTTTCATATCTAGATGCTGCTGTCAGATTTATGATTAAAAAAACAGGAGAAATATATATATATATATTCATTTTTATTTCTGCCTCCTTTTACTTATATAGATTTTTTTAGTAAAGATGAAATGGACTGACAGAATTTTGTTGATAAAAATGTAAACAATTTCTCAAATTTCCAAAAGTAGATCAAAATTTATTCTCTCAAAGTTACTGCTAACTCTAAGATGTTGAATGTAAGAGGTAATCGGTATTTAATTATTTCTTATTCAAAACTTTTGTCAAATTCACTTTTTAAATCACTGTATAATTGATTTAAACGACATTTAAGTAAATTTTAAAAAAGCATGTGTGATTTATTATTAATAATAATTCTTACGTTACGATTGC
Organism: Trichonephila inaurata madagascariensis; assembly: GCA_019973955.1. Taxonomy (NCBI): domain Eukaryota; kingdom Metazoa; phylum Arthropoda; class Arachnida; order Araneae; family Nephilidae; genus Trichonephila; species Trichonephila inaurata. Next base: position 218,499 of record BMAV01019366.1, read on the forward strand.
GATCTGATTTCTGATGAAAAATATGAAAAAAAAGATGTATTTATACTTATTCAAAAATTAATCAAATTGTCAAATGTATGTCTTTTTGTAATTTAATTATGGTCTATATCACTATTTTCTTTACGTTTCTTTAATTATACTTACGTATACGACAGGCTATATACAACTGAATGTTCATATCAAAGTTCCACAAAAAAATTTGTAGCGTGATAATTAATTAAAAATGATTATAATAAGCTATGTAACCCGGCTGAAAAAGCGGTAAAAATGAATAACATACATTAGTCCTCAAAAGTGAAATGGAAATAATGCACCAAGAAATAATGCATGTAGCGTCATGCAAATTTCAGGAGCGATAATGATGAATATGATATGCAAATGATTAAATGCACTCACTCATCTAATCACGTGGTACTCATATTCGGGCTTTTTACAAATTTCCTTTCTAATAAACAACATCTGAGGCATTTCCGACTTTCAAAGAAGCGCAGAAAATGCCTCTGAGATATCAGCGAGCTCGGTACAATCAGTTATCGACCCAGAAACGGGACCATAGAATCGAAATCCATGAACTAGTTTTTCGTTGTTCACAAGAGAAATTCCTGTTGGGTACATCAGGACTACAATCCAACGTTGAGTCACACGAGAGATTCAGAAAGGTCTACGTGGCGCACGCTGAAAGGAAGCGAGGCGCAAAGGGGAACGTCAGAGCGCATACACCAGTGAATTAGCTATTTGACTCTTTCTCCACGGCTGTGTGTTCAGTACACAGATACCCGCCACGGGTTTACCTTTGACCGCTCAACACAGGGCTATATGTCTGGCTTGGTGTCCTCGTGATCGTATCTGGACCATCGAATTACATCGGGTATTGTTCACGGATGTATCTCATTTCTGTCTGTTGAGGAATGATGGTCGTCGATGGGTGTTGCGGTGATTAAGAGAACGTTGCGAGCCTACCTTTTTCACCAAGCGTCAAACCGATCCTACATCAGGCAACATGGTTTGAGGTGGTTATATATAAAAAAAATTAATGTACCAGAGGACGTCTTTGGTACACACTGGCGTCTGTTACATAGCTGACTGCTACGTTGCATAAGTTGTGGAACTTGCTGTTCTGTCCTTGTTAAAGCGAGCGCACCGAACACGGTGCTACCGCAAGACAATGCCAGACCACATGTTGCATGTAAATCTTTTAACAGCCTAACTGGATTTGACAATCTTTCATTAGCGTCAAACACTCCCGATCAGAATCCCATCGAACACTAAATGGGTGGCAATAAAATGTATTTAAAAATACATAATATGTGTGTGTGTGTACAATTTTAATTTTTTTAGTTTTGTCGTTGATAAAATTGTTACATTTTATCCTTTTTTTTTTAAGTGAAAAATTATCTTTCAATGATGCAAAATTAATACATATTAAAACTGTAAATCTATATTCTCTATTCTCTAACTATGCATGCATTATCGTTTAAATCGATTTGTTTCAAACATTTCCTACTGTGTGGCACGCTGAATCATATTTGTAGATTGGTTTGGCACGCCGTCACAGTTAAAATGTTGCTGGCCCATGTCCTACACCTTAAAATTTTTTAAGGTTTCTAACAACGTTCGGTACCTTAATTTTACAAAAAAATTATGCATGAATACTTTTTTTTATATTTAGTGTCACCCGAATTTAAATACATATATAAAATTATTTTAAAATATTATTAAAATAAAAACTTAATTAAAAGCAATTTTTTTGGCAAAAAAATAAAGGAAAAACGACATATTTTTGAAACACTCTACTTTTATCGAAAAAGTTTCTATATAATAGTATTCTTTTGCTTATATATAACTAAAATTCCTGTACAGAAACCAGCTAGAATTTTGATTAAAAAAAAAGAATTCAAATCAAAAATTATTTCACGGAAAACTTATTTACGTCTTGGTATATAGAGTATAGAAATTTTGCGATAAACAGTTCCAATTATTATTCCCATTGAGAGTAACTCTGAAAATAATGAGAATTTAAAGAAAAAAATCCTAGCTTAGACTCTGTAAGGAAGTATTTTATATATATATATATAAAGGAGAAGAGCTACACACTTATATTCAATCCCTTACTCACTCATCACGATATTTCTTGAACTATTAGACAAGTTCGTTTCATTAAATAGAAGAAAGAGTTTACCAAGAAAAGGGAATTTGCGAGATTCAACCTCCAATGGGCGTTGCGAGGGCTTAATGGCCATTGCAGATAAAACATTCCTGTTTTTGAACTATTAGACCAATAAACTTGAAATTAGTGAGCATGTTCGTTTCATGGAGCAGAGATTCACTACTAAAGAAATTTGGGGAAAATTGTCCCCCAAGGGGCGTTGTGAGGGCTTAAGGAATGTTAAATATTGCTGTTTTTGAACTATAAAACCTACAAACTTGAAATTTGGTATTGAAGTTATACTTTCATGGAGTACAGTTCCTCTAAGAGCGAATTCTGCGAAAATCGACCCATGAAGAGGGTAAATGGAAGTTAAAGGGTGTTATTGAGAAAAATTCTGTTGAACAAACCCACATACTTGAAATATGGTGTTTAGTTTTAAGGAAAAGAGATTTGCTAAAAACGGATTTTATCAGATAATTTGCTGGGACTTCATCTAAAATATCATCTGTTATAAATCCAAAACCTCTCGAACACAGAGTAATTTTATTCCAAATATTCTAAGAAAAGGAAATAATAACAATAGCATCTTGAAAATCTCCTATTATTATTGCATCTCATTTACACACAAAGAAATTAAAATGGTATTAATTTTTTAAATACATATTTACAGAATTACATATTTCCTTTAATTGTGTGGCAAAACAAACAAGCTCAGATTCAAAGTTCAAACTTTTTGAATACCTTAAAATAAAATAATAAAAAAGCAAAATAAATAAGTTAAGCTTAAAGAAATGTTAAAAAGGCAAAAGTCTATTGCACTATAGTGATGACTCTACAACATAACAAAAAACAACAATAAGCCACACGGACGAAAAACTACTCCAACACCCAGTATGCTGTTGGTACTTATACGTACCACAAAGTTATTCAACTGTAAATTAATTATATACACTGTTCACTTAAAATAAATACTCAAACCGTTTTCTAGGTCTTCCTTAACATATAAAAAATAAGATACTTTCCTTTTGTTATTAAATACATTTTCGGAACAAGAATGACGATCTTCACAATCCGATCAAAATGTCGGTTGAAAACGCAACTTCTGCTATAAAGCTATTCGCCTTCCCCACTAAAATGCTCATCATAGAACCCGTGCTGCCATATATCTTGGAAGAGTGGATTTCAAAGAATATTCCTGCTAAGTATCGTCAGAATATTCGTAAAAGTGGTTATTCTATGTAGTTTGAAAGTGAGTGGAACTTATAAGTACCGACGGTAGATAAAGGGTTAAAGTAAAGACATTGTTTTTTAATAAGATATTGGTACAATTCAACTAATTTTGAAGTATATAAATATACTACGTCTATTTGCTACATTAATACCATTGCTAAAGATTGCTGAAAATACTTATGTGTTACATAACAAAAACATTTTATTATATTACATTACATGGACAAAAAATTGAATTTTCTCTTTTAAGGTATCCAACTACGTTCGGAACCGTGATTTTAAAAAAAGCACATAAATGGATAATTTTCGTGATATTTAGTGTCACTCAGATTAGAATACATGTATAAAATTGTTTTAAGGACATTATGACAAAAAAAATTATTTAAGTACAATATTTCGGCAAAAAATTAATTTATAATAAATTTTTTTCAAAATGTTCTTCTTTTGTGAAAAATGCTTCCATTATAATATTTTGCCTGTATATGGCTCAGATCTCTGTACAGAGGCTCAACTATGATTTTTGAAACATTTACATTATTTTCAGAGTTACAACCCATTGAAATAATTATCGGCGTTTTTTTCTTACAATTTCTCCCCTCTGTTGTCGTAAAACAAGGATAAACCCACTTCTAAATTATATATTTCAAGCATTTTAGTTGAGCCTCTGTACAGAGGTCTGAGCTAAGACAGGCAAAATATTATAATAGATGCAGTTTACACAAAAGGAGAATATTTTGAGAATAGATCATTCTATGTTCATTGTTTGTCAAAATATTATGCTTAAATAATTTTTCATTGTAATACTATTTTTAAAATAATTTTATATACATTTTCTAATCTAAGTGACACTAAATACCATAAATATTATCCATTTATACGCCTTTGCAAAATCACGGTTCCGAACGTAGTCGGATACCTTAATGGACATT
>BMAV01019366.1:225273-254639 GCA_019973955.1 Trichonephila inaurata madagascariensis
TAAGGTTATAGATGGTGCTGTTTCAACAGCGGTGTTATGTAAGTGTAACCCCCCCCCCCGCCCCTGGATTGCGAGAGTCGTATCTTCAGGTGTCGTCCACGTCAATTGACCATGATTCAAAATTGCGTGGCCCGTCGCCAAATCCCTCGGGTAGATTCAACAGTGCAACATTAATATTCACTCACTCACGCGAGAATTGTATGTATGACGAGATAGAGAGAGGAGCGTGAGAGAGAGTTTGAGTAGAGTATTTTTGAGGTGTTATGAGTTTTGAGCGTGAAGTAATGAATAAGGAGTGAGTAGTTAGAAGTTGAAAATAAAGCTGTTATTTGTTATTAGAGAGTGGTAGAATTAATTGGTTAGTTAGAGTCATCAGTACATATATACTAAAACTTACTATTTATATATGTAAAAATTATTGATATCCAAGTCCTAGCAAAAACGCTGGATCGTTTTGAAAAGCATTATTATAACTCTCACCACTTAATTAAAAAGGAGATGACTTTTAAATAATAATTTCTAAAATTGCAAATTTATATTTTACGCTCTCATAACACACACAATCCCACAACGTAGATTTCTGCAAAACCAGTTTTCAGTGGATCTCTAAATAAAAATAAAAAAAAAAACATGTTTGTTATGTATCAGGTCTAAATCTAATAGTATGAAAGTTAAAGTTGTTTTTTATCAATAAGCCCCATAATCTCCTTCAAGAATTGATTTATGTTAGACCCGTTCTTAGTGGATTTAATTTAAACAAAAGAAATTCGCATACCAAATTTCATTACTGTAGATCTTGTAGTTAGAAAACAGGATTTTTTTTTTGTCTTTATCAATACAAACCAATAGCTTCCTGCTCTCCCCTCATAGGAGTCGGTTTCCTTGAAATTTTAATTAGATTCTTAGGATGACGATCAAGAGACTGAAGTAGCTCATGTAAAGAAAATACAGCTTTTCTTACCTCATGATGCAAAAAAAAAAATTAAATAACATTCAATCGTAACCTCACTCAAAATGCACAATGTGTAATGAATTTCTGAGTATTAATGAAAAAAAAAACTGTTTCTTTGAATATCATCAAATTAAGAGTTTATATGTAAAAAAAGTAAATAAATTTCAAAAATTAAATAATCTTTAAAATAAATATTTTGTGCTGTAAAATATTAGTATTCTCTGGGGCTATTTAGCATTTTTAAGAGATAAAACTGGGTTTAAAAAGTCATTCGTTCTTTTCGTATTATGAGAATATTTGAGACCTTTGTGGACTGACGGTACTTTAAAGTACCAATTGAATTAATTAGCTCTAACGAATTAAATTTCCCAAAGTTCAGCATTTTATTTATGTATATCTCTTAATTTTCAATGCAGTGATTCAAAAAAAAAAAAAAATTGCATGAACAAATTTGCAGTAAATTTTAAATGGTTAAATGTTATTCGGTTCATAAATTTACTGTAATAAGTAAAAGGAACTGGTATGTATAAAATTTAAGTATCATGTTTACAATTCATATGTATATTCATATGCATTAGTTAAAACGTCTAACACATGGCAACAACAAAATACAAAAAAAAAAAAAAAAAAAAGGTCGTTCGCAATTTCTATTGGATGAAATTAAAACTTTTGGAAAAAGAATTTGATCAAGCAAGAAAAAAAATGAAGAACCTGGTGAAATAACGGATACTATATAATCATGATAGCGAAAGTGTAAATTTGAGAAAAGCGTATGAATCGAAAGGAAGATTTTAAAATGCTACCTAAGGAACTCCATCGAAAAGGTATGAAGCCACAAGTGTTCCACCAGACACATTGCTCCTAGTTAAAAAACATGATCAAGAAAAGGTTCAACATGTTATTTGTTAATCATCTAAAAAAATAAACTGCAATAACTTGCACAATATATGACAGTTTTGCTGGCACATATTATTCCTGTAATGTTAGCGAAAAACGACTAAGATTTGTGACCTTAGTTAAAGTCACGTACATTTGAAACATTTTAGTTCAGTTTGATTGGATGTTTTTCTCAAATTATCGTAAAAATTGTCCTTAAAAGTAGCTAAGAAAACTTTCTCTTAAATAATTATTGACTGTAATTACGATTTTTATCGTGTACAAAAAAAAATAGTTATAAAAAAAACTATTAGGTTGACTCCGGCACCCAGCAACTGCCAACGTTATTATCGATTGTGCAACTATTCCCGGAAGAAAATAGCTATTGTAAACATACAAGGATATTCTTTTTTTAATGAATTTTAATTTACTCGTGTATTCTCTTATTTACCAAAATGAACTACATGTTTTTGCTTTAAACTCAAAAAAATTGTAAGGTTTTTATTATTATACTACTAATATTGAAAAATACTGTCTCAAACTGTTACGTAAGATTATTGTACAAAAATTTAGAAATATTATTAGAGCTCCACCAATATTTGAATGGAATTGAATGAAGAATAATCTGATGGTTTCTTGGAAACAAAGTTTTTTTTTTATTTTTCTGTAGTTTTAAGTTCACTTAGTTCATTTTTAATTTACGCTTAGCCTTAAAACTCAGTGTAAATAAAGAAAAAATCATTGTGATAATCATTGGAAATATCCAACCATTATAACAAACAGAAATTTTCGTAATTTTATTTTATTTCATATGTATATTTCTTACTATGTAAAATATACACTATATCTCAGAGAATTGCTATCGTCTAGTATTTTGAAGAATGTACACATCAATTTTCTTTACACATATTATTGAATGAAATATTCATTTATTTTTCTATGCTTCTCAAATTAATCACCAACAGTCATTTTTACGACAGTCATTTAGTTTTACTGAATGTAATAACTTATAGTTGCTTCTGGAAGTTTTCTAATACCTTTCTTAGTCATAACTATCACAAATGGCTTAATAGTCAAACAACAGAGGATCATAAAACAGGAATTATGATCCTTAATTTTATATCATTTAGGGAGATAAATCTTAAACTTAACGATGCTGTTTATAATGTCTCATTTTAATTGCAAGGCATTAACTACACTTAAAGACATTTCACATTTCGTGGGATAAGTTTATAGACGGTTGTATCTATCGTCTACTTATGGAGTTATGAGTCTTAATTTTCACTGATAGAAACTTTCACCTCCTTCGCTTTTTTAAACAAATGTTATGCACTGAAATGAAAAATAAACAAATTGAATGAATGGATAAAAGAAAAAAAATTACAAAAGTCTGATATAATTACTATATTAAAATTAAAGAAGTACCGTGAAATCCGGCGTACAACGCGCACTTTTAACACAAAAAATGAGCTCGAAATTTAGGCGAGTGAATTATATACCGGGTATAAGTAAATGATAAATAATAAAAAAAAAGAGAAAAGCATAAGAAAAATTAGACTTCTACATTTATAGGACTATTGTTTATTTGAAAGTAACGCGCGCGAGCGCGACATACCTAATGAAATTAAAGAATTCTGTGATTCTAAAAATATACTATTTTTCAAAATTCTGGGATCATAGCTCGAGTAAATGGCTTAAAAACATACCAGCATTGTACACGCACATCTCTCATTCTTTCCCACAACCGGGGGGGGGCGTTATATGGGGAATATACCTAAAAATTAAAAAATGCAGCTTAAAAGTATGGGTGCGCGTTATAAGCCGGTGCGTGCTATTTTTTTCCTTATATCAAAAGTACTTTATCATTTCTTAATCTCTTCTGGAATGTCAAATAGCATTACATTTTCTCGCAATGGAACCTTAACTCATTCTAAGCCCAATTAGTTATCTTATGTAACTCACATTATTAAAAGAATATTTTTCACTTTCACAAACATGACTTTCTTACTAAGGAACTAATTCATAGCAATTTATTCGTAATAATTATAAACACTCATAAAAATTTCAGGAATTTAGCTCTATAATTAAAAGAAACAAATTTTTCTTTCTCTTATAAACAAAAGAGAATAAAATGCGTTTAATTTTGGAATGCAGTGTAAGCATGTGGTTGTGAGTTTTAAAATTAAAATAGCAAACTTCCCTGAGGCAAACAATTGTATAGACATAAAATTCTTTGTTATTCTTAAATAATTCATACTTTTTTTTATTGCTTTGCTTAAAGGTTTACGTAAAGGTAAAAAGATAGAATTTTTCTATTTATTTATTTTTATTTTTATTTAATACAAATAAAAACCTTGATTTAGTTAATTATTAATTGCTGTTAAAAGTAGGCACCTCAAACAGGGTGTCCGGGCTTACAGTATCCAAAAGTAATGCCTTATTAAAACGGAACTACCCATCAGAATGTAATAAACTGTTAATGTGTGTGTGTGTGTGGCTTGACTAATAGACTTATCAGGACTCCTGTAAAATGAATCACGCACACGATCAATAGTTTCTTCTATCACAAAAACTAAAAAATATTTTCCAGTTTGAGATACCAAAGTTCCCGCCTTCTTTTAAATTCTGCCCCATTGATGGATAGATTTTGATGTCGGAGGGTTGACATTCCATTCTGCTCGAATACGTCACTGTACATACGTGACTGATTTGTTGTTGTTTTTGCTAATGCCACCTGTCTGACGTAATCAGAACGAGGCCCACGAAATTCATCGTGGCAAGGGGCTAGAAGTACACCTGTCGTTGGCCTAGGCCTTAAACACCATACAGGTGACAGTACGAATTAGCTCGACGAAATTCCCCAAAGGGACGATAGATAGAGACACCACCTATCTCTACCTCCACGATTTTGCCATGAGACTGGAGGGGAGGGAAATATTCTCCAGTCCCCTGCACTCGTGATTTCAGCCCACAAGACTTTCGGACCCACTGATTTAGCGAGCACGTACTCCGTGTGTACTCGAAGGGTATTTGATGGCATCGGGCATCGAACTCAGGCTTTCCGGTCTGGAGTCTGATGCTCTAACCAGCAGGCTACTCACGGCCATGTGACTGATTTAAATTCCCTAACCAAAGTATGCAATGCCCTTTTTACTACCGTGTCGACATCTGTACAAATGAAGTCAGTGTGTAAAAAGTTTATCGTCTGCGATTGTTGAATAATGCACACACGTATGGCCAATCGGACTAGAAGAAAAAAATCTCGAAGTTTTTTCCAATCCATGGATGAACAGTTTGTTATATTCCGATGAGTAGTTCTGCAGTAATAAGCCAACATTTTTGAACACTTTAAGCCCAGACACTCTGAATTTTTCAGTTCCTTTTAAACTATATTAAAACTTACTTATAAGTTTGTTTCCATAATTGTCCCTTTTAAAAGTAAGGTAAAAAAATAATTTTCCTCGATTCCCATTAAATGAAGGGGAAAGACGGTTCTCTTTTATAATAATAATATTGTTTGATATTCTTTTGATCAACAGTCTTTCAATGCAAACCAAAGTATAAGTAGGGTGAAACAAATGCTAACTCAACTCATTCAAACCTGTCATTCCCATGTTTGACTGAACAAAATCGGCTGACATGGTGAAAATGAAATACCTCAAGTAGTTTTTCCACAATAGCAAAACATTGATCATAACAACTCGTCTGCAAAAAATTGTTCAGTATTTTAAAACTTCACTTAGTAAATATTGTGTTCATGTTTTTTGCGTTTAATCAATGTAGATTGTAAGTAAAGGTAAAATATAGAAGATGGATTTATATGTCATATTGCGAGTTTCTATGAGAAACTCACTCAGATTCGGTTTGCTTTAAACAACTTCATTATTAGTTACTTTCAAATTTTGCCAAATGATAAACACGATGATTTACACATGGGATAGTTTTAATTTTTTAAAGATAAAAAAATTTGCATCTAAGTAGCAATTCAAAAAAAGTTTTTTACTTCTAAATGTACATTTTTCTGAACTCATTCCTCTAAGAATGAAATTTAATCAATAATTAAATGTTATTTAGAGGAATTCCTCCAGCAAATAATCCAGTAATGAATATATATTTTTCTTTTCTTTTTATTGTTATTTTCCATCTTTTTACAGCGACTTAAGAGGAATGCTAATGGAAAAAGGCTTAATATCCATTTCTATTTCCTGGGATGCTTTTTACCATAGCTATTAAACTATTATTTACTTTCCAGTAAATGGTATAAAGCTAGTAATGGAATTCTATTTAATTTTTTATTTTATTTATTTGGAATGAAATTGAATCGAATGCCTTAAGATGAATTGTATTGCATCTGTGCCTTTTCTTTAAGATTTGTTTTCTAATATGTAACTCGTTCCATATTTACTTGTATCTCAAGGATAATCAATTGTTATTTGTAAATTCAACAGATAAATCTTATCTCCTTTTTAAAAATTCTAGTTCTAAAATTTTGAAAATAAAGTCAGCATTTTTCAATTAATTTGATAGAGGGCTCTAGTTTTTGTAAAAATTAAAATATCTATTATCCTGAAGGTCATTTCAAACATGAATAACAAAGTAACACATTAAAATTGAAAAATTGAGAATTTGTTCGAAAAATTTTTGTACAGAGCGGGCCCCGTTTATGTAATTTTTTGTACATTTTTACCAGTTTTTTCCCATTTTAATAATAATAAAAAATTTTTTCAGTTTTCAATTTTGCGATTTTTTGCTTAAAGTATACTAAATAAACCTAAAAATCACAAAAAAATCCCCATATCTTCATTTTTTCAAAAAAAGTCGCAAGTAGTCGGATACCTTAAACCACATGAAAAGAACTTTCTTTTAGTAGGATTTTTATATCAACTTCAGAGCTCAAATTTTTGACAAATCAATATACCATTTCTGTAGAGTAAATATTTGGAAACTCTACCTCACCTAATCCCTGAAAAGAATTTTTTTCGATATATCTTTCAAAAAAATATACTCACAATGCATAGATCTGCTGTAGAGTTTTCAGTGAAAAAAGTAAATCTTCAAAGCGGTAGTAAAAGAATTATTGGTTCACGTACACAATGAATGAAATAAAGTTTTTTTATTGTTTCTACTGAATACTTGTATTAGGGGGGGGGGAAACTTAAATTATTTTTGAAATTTTCAGTTAATCATCTTAACTTTCTAAAGGAGTAAATATGTAATCAATTTGATTTCCCTAAATAATATAAATATGATTCCAACTATAGGTAATAAATTATGGATACACTAATGCAAATACTTTTGGTTCAGATATTTTAATAGCACTCCTGACTGAAATATATTTACTAAAATTGTAGGTAAAAGAAATTAAAGCACTATTACTTTAAAATATTTTATTTGATTTCATTATCAACATCTTATAGCCCGCTGGGATGAATTTATATATTAAATGAGATTAATTCACTTCAGGGCTAAATACAGTTTGTTTACTGTACATAGGTACATCTATATAGTTCTAGGATATATATATATATATATATATATATATATATATAATACAGGAACAACATGGGGAAGGATTTTCTGCGCGATGCGTATACTAGAAAATGAGCAGTCTTAATGATTAACTACCGGTTTCCCACCAAGGGGAAACTAAACTAGTACTTTTTCTGGTGGTGCCATCTAGCAGTCATAACAAAAAATAGATAATAAATATTACCATTTGTTACAATCTATATATATATAAACGGATCTTTGCATATCGTCGGCCTAGTTATTAGAATATATAACTCAATAAAGGAAACAAATTTGATGTACGAGTGCTACGCGCCAAGCACTGTTTGGCGCGATTCCTTATTATGTTACACATAAGGCTCCTTGTTATTATTTAAACATGACCAACAATAGAAATATCAAGGTAGCCTTACTGTAATGTCATCACCCATCTTGGCAAATATTAACAACAGCTTGAAGCGTAGCACTCCGATATCGAATTTGCACCCCAGATGGAGTTACGGATTCTGATAATTAGGCCAGCGATATGTGAAAACGCGCATCACTCCAACACCATTCAACCGATGACTATGAAAATTGGCATGTAAATGTATTTTTCATGGAGAAGGTTTTTGTGCTATCTTCTTTGTTGCACCTTCCCACCAGGGGGCGCTGCAGCATATCAACTTCTGCACCATTCAATCAATTGACAAGTTGCCCCATATGTTCGCTAAAAAGGATGCCAACTTGGCTCTATCTCAAACATTTCGCTATATTTTTATTGAATTGCCATTGTAATGCAAGAAACGTCGTTGCTTACAGATATGACAAATTTAAGAAAAAAAAAAGTAATATATTAACGTATTACACATCCAGATATAAATTATTTACTATATTTTAAGCGTCCATTACTCAAAGTGTGTAACAATTTTGCTGAGAAGAGATCAGCTTAGGAAGGCTTTTCAGAAAATCGACCACAAGAGAGTTGTAGTTGTTATAAATAAAAAAAAAACCTTCTTTCAGCTATTAGATCTACTGACTTACAATTTAAAACATTTGGTTTTTTTTATTCAGCTCAGATATGCAAAAAGTATTTTTTTCCCTTTAACTTGCAATTCACGTAATTTTTTTTTTTTTAAATTTCTAATGGGCTGCCAATTGGGGTTTTTTCATTGCAGACCTAGCACATTCCCTGAAAGTTGGTATTTCTTTTTAGTGCGGCACCATATAGGCAGATATTTATCACTGAAGGTAATTTTGACGCCCAGTTTCCTCCCTGGAGGGAGGCATCTGAGCTATGAAGATGCAAACTTGTACTAGAATTTAATTTTGCCTAGAGCACCCAAGCCAAACAGACACTCTAGGGATATTTTACATGTGGTATTACATGACCGCTGTCGAGTTTCTGCATCGTGAAATACCTCCAACTTAGACCTTGGTCGAACCCGCAATTTTGAGTGCAGAAGGCCAGCGACAAACCAACCACGCCAACCAGCCGTCATTCTCGTAAAACCAACTCATTAAAAACTTTTTTATTCTTCAATATATTTTGTTTATTTTTTTAACTCACTCTAGCGAAGAACGGGTATACCAGAATGCATATTATAAATGTACAAATGATAATGGACAAACACGTAACAACTTGATAGCCAATCATGGATATCTTAATTTTGAATCAGGGTTAAGCGATTCTCTTCTTTTATATGTTATAAACTCATTTGTCATTTTTCAAAAGGATTTGAGATACTTGTTTTTATAGTACATGTATACATCATATTCTTCCAAGAGGTTTGCTTCATACACACGTTACCTTCTTTGCATTCCCTTATTCCTTCAAGGGTGAATGATTTGTAATCATAATTGGCAACCGGTTTATAAATTCTTATTATCAACTACATATCATCACCACGTTAAATATAGTCCTTCAAAGGGCTTGATATATATATGTATACCATGGAGTTGAAGATTATGACTCCGAGTGTTGACTTTGTCAAACTATTTGTTGCTATGCAAAGCATATTAAATTGATAGGTGATTGTGTCCTTTTCCTATAATTGTTTCTCAGTGCATCACTTCTGCTATGCACAAAAAAGTTATTGCTACATTTTTGTGGTGAATCTCAATAAATTCGGATGCGAGATTATGAAATTATTTAGTAAAAATGTATTATATGTCAAAGCGGTTAAAAATAGAGAAATGTAGAAAATTTTTGATAGTTTGACAACTGTTTGGTTTATTTGTGTTATAAAATCAAACTGAGTAATGAGTTGTAACAAACGGACGTATAGGTTATCATATGATATAAGAAGACCTATCATTCCATACCAGCCTCACTGAACTATTACATTTTATTTAATTTTGCGAGATGACATCAAATACGTTAGTTTATATGATCCTCCTAAATATAAATCTAAATTCAATTATTCGTCTCAATCAAGATTCCTGAATCAAATTGTGATAACCATCAAACTAACAAGACTTTATCTTAAATAAGGAATTGACTCTCAAGTAACTCTTAATTCAGCGTTTCTCAAACGGTGCGGTGCACTATCCTAGAGGGATGTGGTAACTTTACAAGGGAGGGGGATATTAGAAAGCCGAAAACAAAAGATTTAAAAACAACTAATTTACAGAAAGTAAACATCAAAATTCATTCTGACATAATAAAAAATAAAATGCCCATTTACACTGATATAATACACTTATAAATATATCAGTTTAACAAGTGTAATAATTACCAGTGACTCCAAGGGCTTGTTATACATAAAATTATATACAAAAGTTACCACTTACCTTCATAATTTATACGGTTTATAATCTATTCCAAAACTGCCGATTGAAAGTTATGCAATTCGCTTCCTAATGTTACTGTTCTTCTCATAGGCGGGAGTATAGGTTGTATTGGCGGGGGTGGGAAAGAAGAAGAAGAAGAAGAAGAAATAAGTCAATCCTTCGCTAACCCAATCAAGATACCTTTATTACATTCCAAAGCCTTTGGAACGATTTTATGGATATCAGGGCAGAGATAAAGTCGTACTTTTTTTGTGTGTGTGGAAAGACGTATATATGCGTACAGGGCAATTAACGCTTTGACAGACCAATATATTTATATGCACCGGTGGCACTTAAAAGGTTAAAGTCGTATTGTAGCTTTAGCGTATAAGAAAAGTATAATTGAATTCAATACATTGTTATCATATAGAGAGGGTGGCGATGAAAATTACAATTGAGTATTGGGTCTCAAATATTAAAAGTTTGAGAAGCACTGAAATAAAGACAAAACATAGTGATTTTATTCTGATGTAAAAACTCAATATTATCTTATATTCATAATAAATGAAAGAAAATTGAGTTGCATTAGCCAATGGGTCTTGATCACGAACTCGTGGCTGTGTATTTGAGTCGTGTGTTCGAGTCCTAATGACGCTGACTGAAGGGCTGAATCACATTGAATTTGTCTTGGCTCAAATTACTCACGTTGGATTTGAATAGAATTCAGGAGGTGTCGTCCTTATCACTTTACGACGGTTAAAAATTTTGTGAATACCGTTACCCATACCATTGTATTATAGATTGTGAAGTAAATGAACACTATTTGGGTCTAAGGTTAGAATACATTAAAATAAAGAATGAAAATTATCGTTTGTATTTTTCATAATATTAAAATTGAATTAAAACCTATTATATTTCAGCAAAATAAGAGAAATTGTTTCCAAATTACAACAGAATTGCAAATAAATATATTAATAATGTAGATTTTTAATTGTGTTTATCTTCCCTATTGAAAAGACTAGGCATTGATTCTGAAAGATATTTTATTGGATATAAATTTTTAATTCATTTTAGAGATTACAAAGAGAAATATTGAAAGAAATAATCTTATGGATTTATGTAACAAGTTCAGTACAAATAGCTTCAAAGTAATCTGAATATAACATGCATTTTTACTTGGTATTGTGATGAAATATAAATTATTGGTAAAGTTATATTCCAAACATAGAACTCTTTAATTTGCAAAGAAGAAACGTTCCATAAATTTTAATTAAACGGAAATAGTTGAAATGTACATAAAAACTTTAAATGTCTGATAAACCTTCATAAAATATATTCATTAAGGAAAGAAAAATGAACGTATTTAGGATATACTACATTATCCTCGGTTCATAATATCTCCAACTTTAGCAATTATTTTGTAAGGTTTATAAGCTGTTAAAATACAAAACCTGCAATATATTTTACACCTTTGTGATTTATGCGACTCATGTTAACAAGCTTAGTTGTTTTCCTATTTCATGTTCATAATGAGTATGACAAGCTATTCTAAAAATGTGTCTCGCACTATTTTTTCCTTTTTCTAAGAAATATTTTTCAATCTCATAACTATTTTAAAGTGCCTTGTTTATTTGCAGTTTTAATTCTTTGAAGAAACTAAATTTAAAATGTCACTTGAGAGAATATTTTATTATAATTATTAAGGAAAAAACTGTAGAATGTTCTCTTTTTTCCCCAGCTTTTATTTGAAAGGTACATGAGTCCTAGTTTTACTTATTAAGAATTATTTTATTCTTATAAAATTATCCTAAAAGTCATGAACGAGAGTATTTCTACAGCTGAAAACAAAATAAAACTTTAAAAAAGTCTTACGATTGTAGCAGCTGTTCACTTAATGAAAACCTAGACTTAAGAAACATTAAGAGTCATAAGACAAGCTGTTAAATTAAAAGAACTGTTACTGTAAAAAACTCAAGCCAGTCTTATAATATATTTAACTAACGACATGAGAGTTTTCTCGCAATAAAATTTAAAAGTTACACAGCATTTCAAGAACGTTATTTTCTACAAGATATTTATTTATATTAGGAAAAGAGATTAAATGAGAAAACTGTCTTTTACTTTAATCAAATAAACTATATACTCGTATTAATGATAAATTAGAAATTTTCTATTTCTTTGGCTTATATGTTACAGCTTATGTTTGAAAATGAGTATTTCCCAGTGTTTAAAGTAAGTAAATGTTTGTGGAAAAAAACGCTGCTAGGCTATGTGATGGAATTTTCAAAACAAAGTAACTAATGGTTTTCAGGAAACTGTAATTTACCAAGTTACTAGCAGATTATTTTATATCTTGAGAAAACAATTGAAAAGAAACAAAAACCATAATTCGGTACTTTTTTGGTTTTGTAAATTGCCACCATACCTAACGCTTTTTTAAAAAAATCATTACTTTGCATCTTTTTAATGAGTAAAAATGTTTCATCTTTTCCAAATATTTTAATTTGATGAAACTTACAATGTCATTTAGATAAATAGAGGAAAAATTTCAGTTTCTAATCCAAATTTTTTCTCTAATATACTTTTTTAATAATTCTTTGATGTAACTTACAGGATAAGCATTTTGAATGCAAATATAAATATCTTTTAATTCAATTAAAATAACCATCCGCCTTATGTTTTATTTAAATTTATTTATTAGCATGTAAAGCAAAATGATTCTAAAATTAGAATTACAGCTCTGATATGCATTTTTGAACTGTTTTAAAAAAAGAAACAAGTTACAATAATTTTGTTCTCATTGCAAATAACATAAATTTTTATAAACTTTCTCTCCATTGATGTTATACTTACCTTCTTACCCCGCGAGAATGCGCGCATTCAACACTCATTTATTTATGGTTATTTTTATTGTACACGATAAAAATCGTTATTATAGTGAATATTTTGACTAAGAGAAAGCATACTTGCATACTGTTTTGGACTTTTCAATTTTTCTTTGATAATTTGAGAAAAGACCCAACAAAACTGAATTAAAATGTATCAAATGTGCGTGACTTTAAAAAAGGACACAGATCACAGAAACTTTTCATTAACATTACCGAAATTGGGTTTTCAGGCATAACTGTTCTATTTTGTTCAAGTTATTGTAGCTTTATTGTCCTTTAATGATCGACAAATTGCATCAGTAACTTTGTCTTGCTTGTATATTTTTGACAAGGCGAATTATGTCTTATCGTAAGTGTGCCTTCATATCTCTTTTGATGGAGTTCTTAAAGTAAAATGGGAAAATCTCCCGACTCAAATGTTTCATATTCATCGTTTTTTTTAAAATTTGCTTTCAATATCATAATTAGTATCCATTATTTCATTAGGTTCTTCCTTGGCATGATCAGTTTCAACTTCATCCAATAGAGATTGTAGTTGTCCATTTCTTTTTAATGGCTTATAATTATAAACCACACATAAGGTGCAACACAGAAATTAAAACCACTAAGTCGTTCACAGAGAAATAAATATAGTCTTTTCATAGACAATCTTTTAGAACGAAAGAGGTCGCTTTGGAAACTCAGGTACTCCAAGTAACTTAAGAATATTTGCCACTCCCAAAAAAAGGGAGATATGTGACAAATACATTTTAGTTCCCATTAATCTTGCCATATAGGATTATACTGACAAAGTTATTGATAACAAATAAACAGTTTTCCCGGAATTAAAAGTTTTGTGAGCCTGAAGTGACTCAGTGCCCCGCGCACCCGCTCCTGAGTAAAATTGACCGCATTCACATCGTCTGTAATTGTTCAGGTTTAATTGATTAATTAGTAGCATTTTGCTTAAAAGTAATGAGTGATGAGACGAGAGTAAGTCACGGTCATAAAACGAGGAAGTACAGTCAAATACTTTTTGAACTTTCATGCCAACGTGAGAAATTTTAATCCATATGTACTTCATATATATACAGCGTTACGTGACAAACCTGAAGTGGAAAATAGGCTCAAATGAACACCATACCTAGGACCATTCGCTAAACACATCACTATTCAATTTAAACAGAAATAAGTATTCAAATCATCACTAATAACGAAAAAAAACTGTTAGAACTACAAAATGATGTACAAGTAATGATTTCTGTGAAGGAATTCCAAATTCAAAGTATTTAACACTAGAATGTCCATCGGTGTCAATTTGACACCGGAACCTGTTCAGTTTGTTCTCTTTCCACATTTTTACCGGGAATTTGAAAATATTTGAGACTTTTAATTATTTGTATGGTAATTACACAGTAAAAGTTTTGTGGTTCTATGTTAATTAGGAGAAATTTTACAACTAAAAATACTTAGAACATCCACTGGTGTCATTTCGACACCAAGGCAATTTATCATCATAAATAGCTGTAATTCATCTCTCTCTCATTACTATTAGTAAAATAAACTTCCCAAAATACTATCACACATTTATTTGACCTTGAGTGCAGTGTTATTGGGTTAACAGCGGAAACGAATTTTATTTTTCTAAAATTGCTGTGTCTAAGTGTTTCGTTACATTGCATTTGGTTATCTGCTTATTTAAAAAAAAATCATTCGATTTTTGAGCCTTGTACAGAGCAGATATCCTGAAACGATGGCTCCTAGAAAATGTCTAAGCCCTGATGAAATTACTAATATATTGTGAAAGATATCTGAGAATTATTCGGCTCTAATTTAGATTGCGATGAAGACAAGATGGAGTGAAAGTGACTGTGAAGAATCTGATTAAAAAATAGATATAATTTATTATATTCCAGTAAATCCTGATATATATATATCGCTAGGGATGGCACAGAATGCATACCGCATAATAGTAATGTTCTTGGCAGATTTGTGACACGAAATGGGTTGCGACAAAGCAGTGGTTCAAAATGCCTCTCGAAACATAATGTCAGCGTCAGTTTCTTATGATGTAAAAGGTCATAAAATGTGTTAATTACGGAAAATAATATTAAAACGTCTTAAAACGAAACTCTACTGAACAGTAGTCCTGCAATTATCCCATTAAACCAATTATTTTATATATTTTACAACGCGGTGTCACACAAAATGACACCGGTGGATGTTTAAGGGTAATCTATATCCAGAATGTTCTAGTGTTAAATTGTGAGTAATTTTTAGCGAAGTTTACATTTTAGTTATATTGGTGAAGATGGTTTAAAATAGGTTTATTTCATTAATAATTGATATAGATTCATTATTCATAACTTGCGGATAAAGAGTAGATATATACGATACAGACAGCGTTTGAGATTTTTGTAGTTCAATTTTTCGTGGAGAGCTACTTAATTTTTTTAAACTAGATATATACTATGAGAATAAATCAGCTCTCCAAAATAATTTCAGAAAAAAGGAATTTTTACTGTTTCATGTAAAAAATATTAATTAAAGAATTTTAAATCTTGTAAGCAGTATTAATTTTTTGAAGATGTAATTCATAAAGAGTACAAAGAAAATTCCGACTTATTTCAGCATTATAGGTTATTTTTTATTTTGACTGAAATTGAAGAATGTTTAAAAAAATTAGATTTGAAAAAAAAAAATTTTTTTCTATGAAGCACATCTTATGCTTAAATATTGCATCTGAAGCACGCAGTGTATATAGTAGGGTAAAACTTTTCAAACTAAAAATATATACAAATATTTTAATGAAATCAATAAAATCTGGCAATGTAGGAGATATTTCAATTTATTTTGCTTGAACACCGTATTATATATTACTATACAAATTGACTTATTTTTAATTACTGCAAAAATTAAACTATTTTTAAGGAGACACGGTATCCTTTGAACAATTTTTTTTTTATTATTTACGTATTTAAAAATTATATTTTAGCATTTATATAATGTTACAATTAATTAAAATGATACGAGATGAAATTGTGCACATATTATTCACATAGATTTAAAATTGAATTTTTTTAAAGAAAATTTGTAAAATTGTAAAATTTTGCTCCTTTTTTTTAGTTATTAATTTATGACCTGAAAAGTTTTGTAATATTTTTAAAAAATGTTTTAAACAACTTTAGGGATCAATTTAGCTTCGAGAATAAAATGTTGATATGTATGCTAAAATTCAACAAAATCTCTTCGATTTTATTTTTTTAAGAAGAAAGTATTCGGGTTACAGAAAAATGGATCCCTAATTTTGATGCACGTATTATATATAACACACAGGAAAAAATGGTAGTAGTTGGTAAATAATTTAGGAAGGAGTAGCATTTTGAATGCACTAATGCATAGAAAAAACACAAAGTGAGAAAAACCCCTTTAAAGTTTATAATTCTGAAAAGATAATTGTAATTAGTTTAAATAAATTTAAAATATCACTTCAATACATTGGATACGTATTTTTCTTAAAAATAAATGTATTTTCATATTATTTCAACCAATACTTCTTTAAAAAAATCAGTTTTTGAGAGTTTTAATTGCACACAAAAATTAATGGAAAATGTTAAGATTTTTTTTCAGTCTTGAAAGTAATTTTAGTTTTTTTCTTCACATAATAGTGTAAAATTTGTTATATTTGTATGAAAAAACTATGATGAAAAAGGACTTAAATTAGAAAATTTTTATTATGAATTACCTTAATTAAAATATTTTATACTTACACATTTCACAAAGAAAAAAATTACGTAATTCTATAGTCTAATAATTATTTTGGTTTATGTATAACATCTTCTTATTTTATAATTATTATTTCTTTTTTTAAAATCGATTCTTTCATCAAAAAACTTTCTTCGGATTTCTTATCTAAAAAGAGGGAGTGATCGAATTGCCTAAGTTTTTTCTTCTAATTTTCACACTTACAAAAGTAATTTATTAATCGAATGATAATCACGCAAAAAAAATGACTAAATAAAAATGATAAACGATTTTTTTTTTTGTCATTTTTTAGGGTAGTCGCTTTAATCTATGTTGTAACAAAAAGAAAACATCACGTGTCATAGTTAAAAGGGCATCATGCAAAGAAAACCTGTCTTTAAATTCATTAGATCTATTAACGTCACAAAGAAAAATATAATTTACACTTAGTATTATGTTCTGTATTTATGTAGATTTGCTTACTCATACGTGCAGAGAAATAATGGCAAAAATAAATCTATTTTTAGATGAATACCTTTATTTATTATCTGTTTAATGTCAGCGTCATCAACACACATGAGACACGTGATTACCATACCTAATCAAAAACACGTTTTTTTTATTGCCAACATTGCGTCAGTTTTGAAGTTTTGGCTTTGAAAAACATTTTCGTCACTGAGATAAAATTCTTATATTTCCTTCATTAACAAAAAGGGTTTTTTTTTCTGCTGCTGCTTAAGAGTTTCTTCTCTCCTGTCAAAAACCTATAATTTATCAAATAAACGTCCTTTTGATAACTTTTTTTCTGCAAAAACTGTCAAATTATACTGTTAGGCCTTATCTTTCCCTTTTATTTCAATATATTTTATTCGCATGACTGCTGTTAGCTTAAAGAAAAGAAAGTGTACTTATTTTGTATTATTATTCTTCCCGTTGTTTAGCTATTGCTTTTATATAATAAATTGACTCTAAAAACGACTTAAAGATATTTAATTTTTTTTCTTTAGAAATTCAAAACGACAGAAAAATAAGATCAATTTATGAGGGGGAAAAAACATTTTGAAACTGCTGAGTAGCCAGACCTTGCATTTTTTATTTAATCTCATACTGAGAAGTAGACACACTTTAAGGAATACTAATCTTGCTTCCTTTTTTTAAGAAATACCTGCTGGGAACAAAAACGAGAATTTTTGCATTACAGTATATATATATATATATATATACTTCTTTAATTTTATGTCCCGAAGCTCCATTTTTTTTATTAAGGTATCCGACTACGTTCGGAACCGTGACTTTGCAAAAGCATGTAAATGGATAATATTTATGATATTTAGTGTCACTTAGATTAAAATACATGTATAAAATTGTTTTAAGGGCATTATGAGAAAAAAAATTATTTAAATACAATATTTGGCAAAAAATAAACTTAGAATAATCTTTTTTCCAAATGTTCTCCTTTTGTAAAAAATGCTTCTATTGTATTAATATTTTGCCTGTATATAGTTCAGACCTCTGTACAGAGAGTCAAGTATGATTTTTGAAAAATTCAAATTATTTTCAGAGTTACAACCATTTGAAATAATTATCGGCGTATTTTCTTAAAATTTCTCCCTTCTGTTTTCTTAAAACAAGGATAAACCGACTTCCAAGTTATGCGTTTCAAAAATTCTAGTTGAGCCTCTGTTCAGAGGTCTAAGCTATATGCAGGCAAAATATTAATACAATAGAAGCATTTTTTGCAAAAGAACATTTGGAAAAAATGTTATCCTAAGTTAATTTTTTGCCAACATATTGTAATTAAATAATTTTTTTTCATCATAATGCCCTTAAAACAATTTTATACATGTATTCTAATCTAAGTGACACTAAATATCATAAATATCATATTTACACTCTTTTGCAAAATCACGGTTCCGAACGTAGTCGGATACCTTAAGGTAGAATAAAAAGAAAAATGTTTTTGCATTTAAACTTATATAATACTGCAAAGATTCAATTTCTTATGTGTGTAATGTTCATATTTGCACAAATAATGACAATTAATTAAGGCTACTTCATCTAATATCAAATAAATATACTGAACATTCTCCCGTCCGGTATAGTGGCTAGTTAAGCACAATGCTGTTCCGTAGCGCCTAGCATGCATGCTTTTAAATGTATAGTTCCACGCAGGTTGGGGTACTCTAAATGACCTTTGAGCCGCAAGTCCTCTCATCAGGTCGGTGGAAGGAAAGAGAGGTGGGAGGTTCTTGACCATTTCCAGGTTGTTCTACTTCAGAATTGGAGATGAAACGAGCCAAATCATACTGTCACCTACGTGGTGCTGAAAGCTACAACTTATGGCAGGCGTATAATCTAGCCCTTTACCATGATGAATTTCATGGACACCGTCAGACAGGTGAAATAAGGAACAACAATAAATTGGAAATGTAAGAACACTGTCCCACATAGTGTACTTTAATTCTTGAATGTTGAATCGCAAAAAATAATATATATGATATATTCCTGAATAAGCCATGTGCTTTTCATGATATAATATACTACGTTTTATTCAAATTATTTAGCTAGTAGAAATGGGTTCACTTCATGCATTTAAATAAAAAAAACTGTATACTTTTATATTTTTTTTCCGATTTCAGGGATGTAGTACATGATAAACTGGATGCGTATTGCAATTGCATGTAAAATTGTATTAATATATTTAAATTAACGCCTGTTTAACTCCAAATTACTCACAAATTTCATAATGTTTTGTATTTTTGATCACATTATGTTGAAAAAAAATCCAATAAATAATTAAATATAAAATATTTTTATACAAATTATTTCATTAAATTAAATTATTATGCTTAATTATTAGTCTTAAAATTATTGTAACATTGTATTATAGCTATTGAAGATTTATTTCATAAACATTTTCCTTTCAAAATGTGCATAGATATGATTTGATAAAATTTAAGAAACAATTCATATACTTCCCCAAAAGTCACTTTGCTAATAAACATCTGAAGCTTTATAAACATTAAAATAATATTATTAATAAATTTATTGAGATATAATGCAAACAGTTTCCTGCTTCAAAATATTAGTATTGCACGCACAAACACCCGTTCATTGTGTGGGTATGTCAAAAACAGGCAGCTTAAAATGGAATTCTCTTAATTCCGTGATTTCTCGTAATAGTTTGAATCTTAATTTCAGCTCGCTCAATGATAATATTATTCTAGTATAGAGCCGGTCCTAGCAGGTGTGTAGCGCGTGCACCGCACGCTAGCCGCCGAAACAAGGGGAAGCTGAATATAGTTCTATCAATCAAGCATCTTTTTTACGACTTCCTTAAAATAAAACTCATAGTAATTTGAATAAATATGCTGAATTTTAAATAGTTTTTGAAAGATCAAAACAAGTCTCGATTTCCCAATAGCATAGCATAATTTAAGAAAAATAGAATGTTAGTATGTATTGTGCTGGTCCACAATGTTCAATAATGTCTACTCTTTACACACATCCTTCATTTGATAGCAAATTAGTTGCAGAGCTGGCAATACCGCAATAGAAAAGGTTTTCTTGCTTATGAACGGCATTGATGGCCCACTCTGGTTTGGCGCTTAACAAATGCATCTCAAAAAAAATTTCTACAAAAGTTGTTGTACGAAAATTTCCATTATAGTTAATATTACCTAAGACATAAGAGTGTGTCTAAATTTAATATGCATTTATAAGGAAATTAATCGTTTTTAATTTAATAACAGCCTTACAATCTAGAAAAACAAAAGATAAAAAAGACGTGATTTTTGTGTATTTGCCTTTTTATTAAAGTTTTACTTTTTACTCTTATACAGGTAAATTAGTTTAAAACGTCAATGTTAAGAGATGCGAACACATTGAAAATGAAAAAATTCGGTCAAGACAGATGTTTTTGTTTCTTATGTTATTGAGTAGACTTATCTCTAGGTGTTACAAAATATTCTTTGTTTTTGTTTCTTCGCTAGGCCAAGTAACAATCCATTTTTTAAAGTTAGAGAAACCGGAAGTGGGTCTTGGATCTACCAGAAGTGGGCATTCAAATTGCTTAAAAGCACATATATAATATTAAATAAGTAAATATTATTAATAAATAAATAATGTTTATAAATAATAAGATATATTAGGAAATATAGGGCGATGAATTTTGTCCGGAAATATCTATGTCTAAACAGTTGAAAATCAAAAAGAAAAAGAAGAATATTAGAGAGAATTGAATAGAAACTAAAATTGTTCTAGAAAGTTTTTTTTTTAAACAACTGCTGCTCTGATTGGAAAATCCGCCATAAAACGAAAGACCGCGGAACCCGACCGGAAAACAGGGGAAATCAGGGTAGCCAGATCACGTGATTTCTTTTTAGTGGTGAACAGTCTTGTCGGAACAAGTTTTCCGAATACAGACGAAAAAAGCCGAATGAACGTTACATTCCTGAGCGTGACATTCATTCAAATTCCCTCTCTAGCAAATCGCTCCAATAGAAGTTATCACTTCAAAAAAAAACTGCATTCAAATTTGCGTGCAAATATAAATTACTGCTACTGGCGAAAACCCTCATTATTTAGAGCCAGAGCTAAGTGATGAAGACGAAATCAAAGCTTCCGCAACACACTAACGAGAGGACTTTGAGCTCATGAGATCGTCTACGTGGTAGGTCTTTAGAGATGTCAGGTTTTATATCTTCACATGGACAGATACAACCCAAACACAAGTTCGTATCCATGACCATTCATAAATACATCAGTCTGTTAAGTTCCATAAAAATTTTACGCTATAACTAATAAGATTCATTTTCTGTATAAAATAGAAATTCAGTTATTTACATTATTAAGTTAATGCATGATTTATAAAAAGAAAATCATATTTTTTTATAAAAATGTTGCATAATGATATTACGACATAAAACTATTTTTAAGAAAACTATTTGTTCTTAAATGTGAATTTAATGTAATTAATCCTCGGAGTGGGACTTTGTTTCGCTTTTCATTCTTTCATCTTCTTTCGCCTCCAAACATCTCCTCAAAATATGGATTTGCCAAAATATGTTTAGTTAGAATGACGCATCACCTATGAGAAGGCTTGAAGGAGTCTTGAAGATACCTTTTCTCATGCATAATGGAAGAAGGAGAAATAATTTTTTCGGGAACTTCATTATCACAGTATATTTGAATAAATGCTAAGAGATGTCACAGTCTTGGCGTGGCAGCAGCTTGGCGAATAAATTCTATACTTTCGTAGCTACGTTGACTAAGAAAATGATACAAAATCAACGCTTTCATTTTAAATTACACATTCTATCAGGAAGAAAGTTTTATTTTTCATTTTCTATTGATAATTACCTTCTGCAATTATTTTTTAAATTCAATTATTCAGTTGATACGTTTGCATCTCTTATATATATAGTTAAGAGACAAATTTATGAATTGATATTACATTATAATTATTTGCTACTAAATAAAGAAGCTTTCCCCCTAATTTTAAAATTACACCGTTTATGTCTTTTAATACAGTGCTCCGCAACCCCCGGTCCGCGGACCGGTACCGGTTCATGGATCAAATGCTACCGGTCCGCACAAGAAACATTAAATTATTTCTCTTTTATTCACTGTGGTATATTTTTCTTAGGTTTGGGGCTACTTTTTATGAAAATCACTTAATATTCTTTGTTAAATCACTTTATATTAATTTTTGGTGTAGCTATATTTTATTCAGAAGTCACGATTAAATACAATTAAATTAAAATTATTAAATCAAAACAGTCTAAAATATAAACAATCAACATCCTCCCCCTCAGTGGGCCGCGGTCAAATTAACAAACGTTGACCGGTCCGCGGCGATAAAAAGGTTGCGGTGCACTGTTTTAATACACTAAGTAACAATAAAATCATAAAAACTCCAGAAATTTAAAAATTTGAGTATATACAGAGATATAGCAACGAACAATAAGTAATGCTTATTTTCAAATGCTCAAAACGCAGAGCTAGGACAGTATCAGCTCAGTAAGTTGTATCGTTATGAATGTCGATACATGATCCAACATGTCTAGATACCGAGTCAAAGAGAGTACGGATAACCTCTTGAGAATTTTTGTGCCTAATACAGATGTGACAGAGAAGACAAGGGACATTCAATCAAGTCCAAAATGCATCCATTTGTGAGATATCAGAAGAGAATGGTAATCAGGAAGACATTTGAGCATTTTATAGAGCACATTGATTTATATGCTTAGTTTGCGATCTGGCATTATTCTGCTATCAAAGAGCACCACGCACACTCTGATTCAGTCATATCCTATCATCTACTTATATCAGTGCTTCTCAAAGTTTCCATATTCGTGACCCAATATTCCATCATAATTTTCATCGCGCCCCTTTCATACAATAATAACGTATTGAATTCAATAATAACATACTTTCACGCTAAAACTAAGATATGACTTTTTTTCTTAAGAGCCATCACTTATATAAACTTCTCGCTAAGCAAACAGGTTTATTTTCCCGGACGCATATATACGTCTTTCCGAAGAACGATCTTTTCTGCACACTACTAACCATAAAATTTTTCGAAGGCTTTGGAATGCAATAAAATGATCTTGACAACGTTTGAGGAAGATTTAATTATTTAAAATTATTTGTTTCTTTATTCCTTCTCCCACCCCTCAATGCATCCCATACGCGCGCCTACGTGGAAAACTGTTGGCAGTGTGAAGCGGATTGCGTAACTTTTAATCGACAGTTAATGAATTAATTATTAACCGTACAAAGGATCAAGATAAGTGCTAATTTTTGTAAATAATTTTATATATAACAATCAAATGGGGTCACTGGTTATTATTAAACTTGTTCTTAACTGAGTATTGTTAAATTAGTTGTAAAATGAATTGCGTAGCACTGATACATTTATAAATGCATATGAATATTTTATTTTTTATTACGTCTGAATATATTTTGTTTGTTTACTTTCAGTAAATTAATAATTTTTTTAAATAGTCTTCTGTTTTCAATTTTTCAATATGCTCGAGCCCCCCCCCCCTTGTACAGTTGTCACGCCCCCCAAAGGGAGCGCGCCCCACAGTTTCAGAAACACTGACTTATATTGTATTCGGAGCGTCATAGTGCTCGGAATACAAGCCAGAATTAACCTACTATCATACGGTGGTTTATCAAATCGTGATTGCACATTGTTGTAACGTAGGATTCGAGTGAAGGCTTCCACGGATAGGACAGATTCAGCTCAGTAAGTTGTATCATTATGGATGTCGATACATGATCCAACATGTCTAGATAACGAGTCAAAGAGAGTACGGATAGCGTCTTGAGAATTTTTGAGCTTAATACAGATGTGACAGAAAAAGACAAAAGCATTCAATCAAGTTCCAAATGCATCAATTTGTGAGATATCAGAAGAGAATGGTAACCAGGAAGACATTTGAGCATTTTGTAGAGTACATTGATTCATATGCTTAGTGTGCGATCTGGCATTATTCTGCTATTAAAGAGCATCAGGCACACTCTGATTCAGTCATGTCCTATCATTTAATTATATTGGACCATCACAGTACTCGTAATACAAGCAAGAATTAACCTACTATCATACGCAGTGGTTCATCAAATCGTGATTGCACATTGTAACGTAGGAGTGGAGTTCCACAATTATGGTCGGATTGGACCAATCACGAGTTGATGCCACATTTTTGCACGGTGATTATCATAAGACAAACTGAAGTGGTACTAACCTGAGAAAATAGTCTTGAGCCATTTTCCCTCTGGAATGGCATAAAATCGTTTTCTCGGACTAACTCGTTCACATCACTCTAACGTGGTAACATTGCAAACAGAATCGTTTTTGCAATGGCTTCAATGTCAGTCTTTTAAACAGAAGCCATGATGGTAAGCCACTAGCAATCAATTGATGGGTAATTAGAACGGTAAATATGAGAATATTAAGCTAACCATCCCGTTACAACACAGCGAGAAAAGAGGTTTGAGAGGTCATCATCGCTTATTGGTTAATATATCGATCCACTCCTGTTGACGTCACTCTGACCAAATCAGAACACTTGAAACTTACCATATTTCCTTGCTCCATTATTTTGGGCACACACATGGCGCCGTCTAGATGGATGTTTGCATATATTTGTCACAATTCCTCATTAAACGTCGTTCTCTGTCCAATCACCATTTCCTTCATAAAACCACCTTTTTTCTGCACCACTTGGTGATATGCATTATTTGCTACTACACACCACCTTTGAAACAAGAAGAAAATCGTAATTATTTTCTTTTGCAGAAATAATAGCACGGTTATTTCTTCTTCTACACATTCCTTCTTTTATATTCTGTTGAACATGGGACAAAGAGATGCTTCTTTTCACTTCTTTTCTGAAATTGGCATAATTTTCCGGTCACTGTTTTATAGCTGTTGTGTTTTCAGGGTCTTATAGTGTACCTAATAGATTTTTCTAGCTTCTACAATACAATGTTTGAAGAATACTTATATTTAATTAGGGAAAAATATGAAATAAAGTTAATTTAAATTACAATATTTTTTTCACTTCTTATGGAAGAAATTGCATTAAGACTAGATGTATTAATTATGGATAAATTGCACCTTTCATTTAATTTAACAAGCCTTTTATATTCGGAACACTAATCGTACTAAAATTCATTACGAATGTTAAGATTTCTGCTTAATGTACAGGTGCATTATATTGGGGTAAATATATGTATATAAGATATATGTTGGAGAAAGTATGCTATAAAAGATGATGAGATATAAATAATTTTTAATTCAAAATTTGCCTTTTTTAAGTCATTTTCAAGACACTAATTACTTTTAAAACAAAAAAATACATTATAGTTAGCCATTTATTTTATATACAGTTCTCCTATATGGATTTGATTAACAAATTTACCTTAATTCGACTACCAAAATATTTTTAGGAACACAGCATTGTAATTCTCCCTTTTTCTTGTATTATTTGTTAACACTATATCTATACTAAGTATAATGTATTTAGCTATTTACTCTGTAAAAACTGATTTTTGCAACCCCATGGGAAATGTGAAATAACAATGTCTTCTTTTATTTAACATGATCATCCTCAAAGTCCCACTAACAAGTTGTTCATTAACTTCTTACTGCCTTGATAAAGAGCCTCGAGGATACTTTTCTTAACTATTTCAATGATTATTTTCATACACATTGTTTCTTAGAAGGATGTAAAGACAACGTAGTTAGAGGTGATGTTTTATTTCTTCTTTTTGCAAACTGGTGGTCATTCAATTACTCATTTTGTTTTTCATTTAAAAAAATGTAATACTCTGTGAGTGGTTTCTATGTATTCAATAAATATGCAATTTATTCAATAATATTTTGAAAAATATATTTTGTAATACTACCAATTAAATTTCAAAGAAAATGGATTTAAATTTGGAAAATGTATTGGAATTCAATAAATTTGGAAGTCATTTGTAGTCTATATTTTCTAGATTTATTTTAAAATAATCTATGAACTTTCACAGACCCTCTAGAAAACTGAACTCACATAAAACACAAATAAATATAACGTTCATATATTTAAGTTGTAAATCACTGCATAAATATTAGGAATATTATCTAATTATAAAGAAATTTCAGAAAAAATAGATTATGCATTTAGACAGATTACCATTACCAACTTACTTGTGTTGGTTTTGATACATCATATTAAAATTTCATAACGAATGAAATCGTTACTACTTTAAAGGCATTATCTGATTTCCTTGAAGAAATTAATTTTATTAATAAAATATTAAGTTTTGAATTCACAACATTTCAGCCCATAATATGCTATATATGTGTTTGAAATTCTTAAAATGTGACCGAAGAAAAGATCAAAGCATTTTCTTTTAAATTATTAAACGGCTGCATTTTTTTTCGAAACCGCCATATGAAATATACAATTTAAAATTAACTGCAAGAGGAAAAGATGGCATAGAAATGTAAAACTATGGTTTCTTTGATTCTTTTAAAAGTTTGACTTGGGTCATTTTCAAAATAATTGTCTTATGGCATTGTTATATATAAACTTTGGATACTTGATGACGATTTCTTGAGCATCATTTGATTAGATTTGATAATCTATTCATTTTTCTTAACGAAGCGACGTGTGAGATACTGGTGAAGTACATTGTTAAGAATCTTAGTTAAGTTAAGAAGGCAACCTTACAGAAAGGGTATCCCAATCTCCAAACCTCACTGACTGGAAACATCGTCGGCCATTAGATCTTGATCATGAAAACTTGTCTACCACTACATGAGCAACATATTCTTTAGGAAGAGCAGTGTGTAGCGTATTTTATAATATTTGTATGCGTATTTGTTATATTATTAAAAAAAAGGTCTAGCTCTAGTTATATATATATATATATATATATATATATATATGTGTGTGTGTGTGTGTGTGTGTGTATGTGTGTGTGTGTGTGTAAGGATGATTAAATTAGATTTAAAATTAAATCACCGTTATAACACTTAACTTTTATTTTCCAGTACGTCATCCAGTATTAAATTAATCACCCAATTATTTCTCCGAAACATATGCCCTAACCACTAAACATTTCTCTAATCCCAGATCATTATATTTAATAGGCGTATATGTCAGCATTAACTTTCAAGTACATATCATAAAATACGAGTTACTTCACACAGTTGGCTTAAGTGGTAAAACACTTAGATTTCGCTTTGCCGTTCTTTTCCTCTCTCTCTCAGCGTTAGAACTTGTATAGATTTCATCAAATATAGATCCTTTTTAAAAATTAAGTCTTATTCTGGCTCAAAACATGTCATATATATAGTTTTAAAATTTAATGTAATCAAATATTTGCACAAGTTATTCTGAAACCTGAGTTGTACTACTTCTGTTAAAATATTTAAATTTCCCAATATTTTCATTTATTTATTTATTATTATTTCTTTTTGCTGTAATATTTTTTTTAAAATT
This sequence comes from Trichonephila inaurata madagascariensis, assembly GCA_019973955.1. NCBI lineage: Eukaryota > Metazoa > Arthropoda > Arachnida > Araneae > Nephilidae > Trichonephila > Trichonephila inaurata. Next base: position 252,978 of record BMAV01019366.1, read on the forward strand.
AGTTTCAGAAAGATTTCCTGTACCTCCTTATATAGATTTTTATCTTCTTTTACCCGATTTTTCCTGCGAAATCAAAATCTCTCAAGGGAAGTTGTTTTTGTTCATTTAAGATTCAAGCTTTACTTCTGCCTTTTATATTCTTTTGTTCAAAATGTTTCCTTTACTTGAGTGCATTTGGATTGGTGAAAAAGAAAGCATACGATGTTTTACAGCTTTACTGGGTTTTCTTCTTTTTCTTTTCGTAAATTGTCTGTGTCTCTTTCGATGGAAGAAAATGGATGTCTTGTTCTCAAAACGTGTTTGTCCCACTTTTTACGTTTCAGCAAATATTTGTATCAAAACATCGAAACAGAAAGTTACTTTACGTTGAGAGAAACTCTTGGTTTTTTGACATTGAAAAGCTATTACTGTATTTTATTTCTTTGCAAAATGTGTGTCGAAGTCGCCTGTTACTGAGCTTTTGAATTTTATTTTTAAGAAAATTTTCTTCGCAAAGTGTACACTGTAATAACTGCAATTAAGTTGATGAATTTTTTATATTCCCATATTTGATCCATTTTTATTCTACACATTACAACAATTGAAGAATTCAAAAGCACCAAAATTTTTAAATACATTTTGTAGAAAAAATTTTTTAAACTCATTTGATTTAAAACTATTATTCATAAAAATTAAATTTTAACTCTATAAGTGAAGATAAGAGATACGGATAAGAGAAAATGACAATTGCAATTAATTTATTATTTGAAACTCATTTGCTTAGCAAGGAATTTTATATAAAGATTCTCAGAGAAATAAGTAATCATTAAATATGTCAGAATAAATAAAAATATTACATAATTATTATAGCAGTAATCAAAAATTAATCAAATAATGCAATTGTTTCTTTACAACATTGTGTCCCTTAGTCTGCTTAACTCTTTAATGGGATTTAGTCAAACTCGAACATGAAAAGGAAAAAAAATTATGTTGCTGGAACCCACAGTGTTGAATCATATATATATATAATAATAATAATTCCTAGTATTTTAAACTTTAATAGCTCTTGAACTGTTTATGGTCTAGTCCTTCAGGACAACCATGTAATTATTTTAATTAGCTACCCGCCTACCGGGGACTTTTGAAACTATATTCATCCACCTCCTAGATCACGTGATGTTCCGCTGGATATAAATAGCGAGAGTCTGGAAATCCCGCCTTCTTTTCTCTTCTGTCTATAATTCATATAGCCGGCTACAGCGCATTGTGTATTTCTTCTTTGTTCTGTGTTTTATACCATTATGTCTGATTCATGTGATGTTAAAATGCTCTATGTTAAATGTTGAATAAACTGGATTAACTTACAAGACTGCCTCGTCTCAATACTACAACAATATCATCCATTCGCCACGTACTACAGTAATCACTTCCAATGGTAATGTCCTATCTTTCGTGTACTACAGTAATATATATATATAACATATTACTACATACAGTAATATATATAACATATTACTATTATTTCGTGTGTACTACAGTAATATATATATATATATAACATTAAACAAAACTCCCATAGTAAAAATATAGCTGAAAAAAGAGTGAAAAACACTTCGTATGTAAATCAATGTTCATGATGTCAAAAACCAAAACAGAAATATATATATATATATATATATATAT
>BMAV01019366.1:259006-274156 GCA_019973955.1 Trichonephila inaurata madagascariensis
AATATTGTTAACAATACCTTTTTACTTCATTTAACTATAACGTACAATATGTTGCGAAGTGTCGATGTCACAAAACAGCAAGATTATTTCTACTAGGCAGAAGGTTTGTTTCTGTTTGCAATTTAGATACGTTTAAATTATCCATTAAATGTAGTTGGTATCAGTTCTCAATGTTGTCTATCATATTTTTCGCATTTAAAAAAAAATAATAAATTACGCTTTAAAAAAAAATTAGAAATCAAGAAAAAGCAAAATTAACTTAAACATAGAAAATCTAAGTCGTATATTTAACCTTTAAAAATAGAAAGGGCAATACAACAAAAGTATAAATTAATTTTCTGAGAGTTATACTTTTTATATTATGTGTCAACATACGATAAATCATTATCGTTCTTGAAATACAATAATCATAGACAGCTAAAATCACCAGATAATAACTTTTTTCTTTCTCGCAATTGTTCCAATTTGGAACTAATTTCAAAACTTTTTACGAAGGGACGATAATTGACGAGTGAGCCTTTCTTTCCCTGAATCGATAGTTTTTTTCATTATGCTCAAAAGTTCCTTCAGTTTTCTTCAAGGTTCGAAAGAAGTCACAAAAGTATAGTTGTGGAAACAGATGAATTATCTAATTCCTAGCATTAAATTTAATGGCATAGAGAGAGGAGATAGTAGCAACTGAGATAGTTGCAATGTGTAAAAATTGAAGAAGAAAATATTATATACATATTTATGCAATGTTGTTATATCGTAAAACAACATTGTACTGAAATACATTAATCTTTTAAAATTGTCCTTTTGATAACAATCCAATGGACTATTTTAATCAAGCACTGACAAAGAAAATTATACGTTTGTTGTTACTTTTTAGAGAGCCTTAAGGTATCCGACTACGTTCGGAACCGTGATTTTAAAAAAGCGTATAAATGGAATATTTTCATGATATTTAGTGTCACTTAGATTTGAGTACATATATAAGATTGTTTTAAGTATATTTTGACAAAAAAAATTTTAAATACAATATTTTCGCAAAAAATTAACTTAGAATAATCTTTTTTCAAAATGTTCTCCTTTTATAAAAAAAATGCTTCTAAAATAATAATATTTCGCTTATATAAAGTAAAGACTTCTCTAGAAAGTCTGAACTAGGAATTTTGAAAAAATCACATTATTTTCAGAGTTACCACCAAATGAAATAACTATCGGCGTTTTTTTCTTAAAATTGCTCCCCTATTTTGCCGTAAGCTATGGATAAACTCATTTCTAAGTTATATATTTCAAAAATTCCTGTTGAGCCTCTGTAGAGAAGTATGAGCTATACACTGGCAAAATATTATTATAATAGAGGCATTTTTCACAAAAGAATAATGTTCTGAAAACTGGTCATTCTATGCTCATTTTTTGTCAAAATATTGTACTTATATAATTTTTTATTTTAATAATATTCTTAAAACAATTCTAAATACATTTTCTAATTTAAGTGACACTAAATATCGTAAATATTATCCATGTATACGCTTTTGCAAAATCACGGTTCTGAACGTAGTCGGATACCTTAAGTGACTGTTTCCCTGAGAAATGATTGGATTTTATTGTGCAGTAATCAGTCACTTCACCAATGTCCCTGGTCAATAGGATACTAGTTTGGTGAATGTGTGCCCACTCAGGTGTCGACCTTGTCACTTGATCATTGCTTAAAATTACAAAGTCCACTACAAATAGCCCTCGTTTTGCTTCAGAATGCTATGTAAATTAAAATCAAATCAAATTGAAAAAGTTTCCTCAAAATGTTCTGCAGACCTTTAGTTTTTTAAAAACTTTTTTTTTTTTTCATTTTGGGAGCAACACGAGGACTAAAACTTTAATTTATTTATTTAATTTAATGCAGTGTTTCTCAAACTTTCAATGTTTGCGACCCAATTTTCAATCATAATTTTCATCGCGCCCCCCTCCATACAATAACAATGTATTGAATGCAACAATAATGTACTTTGATGCTAAAGCTACAATACGATTTAATCATAAATTGTACAAATTACCAGATAAGTATTAAATTTTGTATATAATTTTGAAAAGGACAAGCCCATGGGAGTCACGAGTAATTATTAATCTTTTTCTTAACTCAGTATTGAAAAATTAATTATCAAATGCATTGTGCAGTACTGATGCATTTATACTATATAAAAATAAATGTGTATTTTATTTTTACTATGTCAGAATGTATTTTGTTTTGTTTCCTTTCAGTATATTTGTAATTTTTTAAATCTTTTGTTTTCAACTTTTGGATATGCTCTCGCCCCCCCCCTCGTAGGGTTATCACGCCCCCCTAGGAGGTCGCCCCCCACAGTTTGAGAAACGCTGATTTAGTGTATGCGTTTCAAAGGACTTACTATTCTTTACATTTTGTGCAAATGTTTTATATCATAAGTACGTTAAAAGACTAGCAATATTTATTAATTCTCTCATAAGATTTTATGCTTTAAGGAATCATCAAGCAGAAGTTTGTTTAAGGACGTAATGAAAATAATAGCTTTTTAACATAATTTACTTATATAAAAGTAATTTTTTATGCGTACGAAATGTAAATACTGTAATATAACTTCCCTTAATTCTGCATAAAACTGCTCCAAAAATTTGATTAACATGGCTTAGTTACAAGTTTTAGATAATTAAGCGAGTTGGATTTTCCACGCATTACTTCAAAACTATATACAGGAAATCCACTTCAAAAATTTTCCAAGACATTATATCAAGGAGCAAAATCATCTGAAAATTTTGGATTTGACAATAAACATGAATCTTTAATTTACGTATATACACAACAATTATATATATATTTCAATCTCAGATAAAAACTATCGAAATAAATGCTGAACTTTCCCTAATATTCCTTAATATTAAAAGGGAAAAATTTCAAGTTATTCTTTCACTTTAACATTATTTTTTTCCTTACACTTTACATTTAATCTTTTGAGTAAATCGAGTTTCTTGAATATCTTGGAAATGTATTTTCATAAAAAAATACTGAATTCATAATCAAAACGTGTAATTGAAGAATTTGAAAATAGTCATGAAAAATTCAACAATAATTTTTCGCAACTCATTCTGGAAATAAAAGTTAGGCTAAGTAGCAACATTTAAAAAAATATATTGCAAGCACTCACAAAATGCTCATATAAGGGCTTCTGATTTCCCGGGTTTTTCCATTTCCGGGAATGTCCGGGAAATCCCAGGAATGTAATTGTCGTGCCCGGGAATACATCAAAATTTCAAAAAATTTAGAAACAAGTTATTTTTAAATAAAATCTATGTTAATTATATGAAAAAGAATACATATAAATTCCAAAATTAATCCTTATTTATATAATGAGCTAAAAAAATATGTAAAAATTAATCATTCATTTTAAAAACAGGATTTCAGAAAGTATAAGCAATTTATACTTTTATCACTCAGCCTAGTTCTAAGTCTTGTGACGAATAATCCGGCATCAGAAAATGCTCTCTCAGCTTCAACTGACATTGGAGAAATTGTTTTTAAAGCCTCTCACAATTTTATAATATTTGGTGATTGATTTTCAGTCGAGTCGAACAACTGCATCTCTTGTTTCACGATTTTGTTGAAACGAGTTTTTTTTTTGGTTGAACAGTATAAAACTTTTGTCTACAGTAAATTACTTTCTCTAATTTTTCGTCCAACGTCAGAAATTTTCTTTCAAAAACTCCATGCTCTCTTTTTCTGAGTGCGAAAAGTTGGATATTGATTCCTCTTCTTCACAGAATAGTATTGTCCCCATCATTTGGGCTCAAGAAACCAAACAATGTTTACTAGGCAATTGCAAAATATCGACAGTAACTGCAGCGTGCGATTCCTGGAAAATCCCGGAAATGAAGTATAAATAATAAATAAATAAAGTTCAGAAATCTTATGATTTCTGTAATTTTTTTAAATCTGTTTTATGGAAAGAAACCGTAGCTTATATATTTCCCACTTATATATTTTCACATATATATATCAAAGTAACTAACAAAATTATATGGTAGTAAATATACAAGGAAAAAAAAATATATAAATGAAGGAATTGTAATATATTTTTAAACTAGTCGTTGAATATATAAATTTTAAAACAATTACTAGTACAAAATCATGAATTACGATTTCAGCTCAATAATGATTCCTGTACTTTATTCTATTTTTATATTTTGGCACAAATGCAATAGTTTATGTAAAAAAAAATATTAGACTCCCATATAAACAATGCTCATTTCGCAATGACTCAATTACATGTATGTAAGAAAGTTAACCTACAGTTTTTCACATATACATTTTAAAGTGTTGTATTAAACTAATTCATTTTCTCATTAAAAAATTAGCTATACTTACAAGTTACGAAATTCGTTCTTTATTATTTAAAGCAAAAGTTCTAAATCTATAGATAGTAGAAAAGTAAATTTGATATAAAAGTTTCAAAATTAAAGTTTCAGATGATCTTATCAAAGAAAACTCAAATTAATATTCATTTAACATAGGATGGATGGATGCCATTCAGCTGTTGACTTTCTTCATTATAATTATATAAATAAAGCATCAAAGCACGCTCAAACAGAAATACAGTTGGGATTTTTTTCACGAAGAATTCAGAGTTCTATAAAGACTGCATTTATGACTGGCTATCTTTTGTGAGGTCGTTTTTGATATTAATCATTTTATATAGCCATCGTGTATATATAAAAAAAATGCTCGATTGGTATTTTTTTGAATTATTCAGTCATCCATACATTTGATTATTTATGAAACCTACTCATCATTTTGTTCGAGTTGCAGATCTCTATTGTTACAATAACCGGGGGATCTGAACGCATCTTGGGTGGGAAAGCCGTTGAATCAAACTCGAAATGATTACGATCAAATAATAATTTAATTTTATCAAACAAGCAACACCTGCAGTTGCGTGATATACAGACAAGACAAGTTCAAGAGAATTAATAAACTTACCTTCTTAACTGAACAAAATACAACCTCAACCTAGGCCTTAACAAAAGAATCACATAGTTCCAAAACTTTGATGCGACAATGTTCCTATCGCATCCACTGACACGAATCGATATACAGCAATATCTTCTCAATCGTTGACTGAAATCTATACAATTTTTCTAATTCTGAAGTGACGGTCGCTTGTATTGAAAAGTTGTTCTAGCAAAAAATTGCCAATTTGGCTGGATAGAAGAAAACCCGAATTTGACGGGATAAATCTTTTGAATAGCACACCACTGCAGATTTTATTAATAAATATATCAAACATTTCTACTTTGCAAAGAGAAGTACCTTTTTTAGTGTGGATATGGTCAAAACAAAATTCTCATTTTTGTTTATATTTTTACTAATATTATGATTACTAAATAAGTTTCCCAAATGTTTCAAGTTTCAGTCATTTCCACCTTTTTATGTCATTTTTGTTAAATAAAAATGAGTTGCGAAGCTATTTACACTTCGGATATTCAGTTACGTTAGGAACGAAAAAAGAAAATATATTTAAATAAATATTTTTTTTATATTTAATGTCACTTGGAATATGACATGCATATAAAACTGTTTGAAAAATATTGTTACGATTAAAAATTACTCAAATAAATTCATTTGGCAAAAAAAGAAGAAAACTCGACATTTTCAAAGCATTCTCTTTTTATGGAAAATGCTTTCATAGCAATCCTATTTTGTCTGTATGTGTATAAGACCTCTCCATAAAGCATAAACTGAGATGTTTGAAAAAATCACATTATTTAAGAGTAACTATCAACTGAATACATAACTGGTGTTTTTGTTAATATTCCTCTACTCTCTGATATATTAAAATAAGAATACATCCAATCCTAAATTATTTATATTAAAACTCTTATTATATATTTCAAAGTTATATATTTCCAAAACTCTTAGTTTAGGCTCTATACTGAAGACTTAGCTGTATAGGGAAAATATTATTACAATAGAAGCATTTATTGTAACAATTTTTTGAACTATCTTGATGTTCGGGAAAGCTATTTAAGTACCAGCCTATGCCCGCTGGATGAGACGATTTCAGTTTCATTATTGCCACACCCTTCATGTCGAAAACCTATCACTCTTGTAGCTTATACAAGTGAAGTCTTTCAAGAATATAAAATTATTTGTTTCACTGATAGGTATAAATTGGAAGGAAGGGTTGGTCTTGCCTGCGTTATTTATGAGGAAGGAGTTGAAAAAGTTACTTTCCAACATCGAATGCTTTGTTTTTCAAGGCGAACTATTTTGCATTAATGTTGGCATAAAAGTGATTTAGGACTCTCTATGTCAAGGTGGAACTCTCAATTTCCTTACCTGCACCGACTCGCTCTCTTCACTTCATTCTTTACGCAATGTAAATTTTACAGAAAAACTTGTTGGAATGGTTGAAGACTGTAACATCCACTTTCTTATATTCGGGACCATACCAGAAATCTCGGCAATGATAGAGCGGACCAGTTGGTCAAAGAGGCAACTTGCCAAGATATGAACTTTTCGATGTCTGTGCCGTTTTCCCACTGAAAGCATTTAGCTTGAGAAAGAACTGTTTCCACCTGGAACTCAGAATTATTGGCATCACCTAAAGCTTTGTGGACAAAATTTTTTTTTCTAACCATTTTTCAACGGCTAAAATGTAAGAAATTTGTTACTGACTTTAAGTTATCCCAGATTCTAACAGGAGATGGAAACTTGAAGAGCTGCTTATCTACGTTTAATTTAATAGGTAATTATATTAGTTCTTGCGGTCTGGAGGCTGAAAACGTGGAACATATCTTATTGTATTGTAACTAGGGATTGCAATACCGGGATATCGAATACCGGTATTTTGAGTCATTTGTACAATTTTGAAATACTGGTATTTACAAGTTTATAGACCGATTTCTTGGTATTTACTAGATTTTTTAAATTGTTTCCACTATATGTTCAGGGATCACCAACATAGCAAAATAGTATACGTTTTTTTAGGTTATAGTTTTAATTATTGACGATTAAACTATATTATAAATGAAATAATTTTGCATCCATTTCAGAAGGTGAAGATATGAAACAACTATTTACTCCGCTCATTCCACAGCTCTTTTTTATAATTTTTTTTTTATTTTTCCTAGCTGGTTCTACAGTTCTCAAGGAACTCATCAAATCCATCATCTGATTTTTTCATTTCCAGACACAACAGGATAAAATACTATTAATCGGAACATAAACATATTGACATGAACTATTTCTCTGAAATATAGAACTAAATACACAACTGCTAACTAAGTTCTCGTTGAAAGAGGAATAACATATCCAAGCTCATCTGCCATTCTTCATACATCAACACTTGTTACTCCAGTGTCTCCCTAACGGGCGAAATTAATTTAACTGTGAATACAAAGTTGTTTCGTTCAATCAAGAGAAGTTATAAAATATGTGACTCATCCAAGGCCAAAGCTATCTACATAATGATAAAACATGGCAAAACTGACTAGAGGCACTTAACATCACAAATAACAACCTCTGGTGCATGCAAAGAGTTTTTAAAAGCAAAAGACCCAAACATTTCGCCACTTAACTGCACGACACCACTCCGAAAAGACACAAAACTCTGTAATTCCACCCCCACTACCGCCACCACCACGATTCGGAGCCTATCTAAGAGGTACTCCCCTCTCCCGCTGCTCTTGTACACTGCAAGTAGTAGAAAAAAGAAATAGGGACTCTTTCTAATCCCGATAGAAGCATGAAAATGGAACATGTAATATTCTTAAAAAATAGGCTGAGAGAATTTCTACATAAATATTAAACTCGAAAAGTAATTGTGAAAGACAAACTCTTATAGAACTAAGTAAATTGTATAATTATCATCAACGGTACTGCATTGAATTAATGAATAAAAATCTTTTTTTGTAATTGACTTACGTTGCAACACTGGACTTATAAAAAATTCCATAAAATGACAAAAGTAAGCACTTGTCATCTAGATAGATTATGTGATAAAAATCTGATTAAATCCTTTTTGAAATGTTTTGATCTAGATTCAGTGGCGTAACGTATACCCTCGCATTACGGGGGGCCCAGGGATTCTAGGGGCCCCAAAGCCTGACTGTCTCCACGTACGTATTATGGCTTGGGGTTCAAAAGCTGACTTTGCAAGGAGCCCTAATACTCTCCCTTACACCACTGCCAATTAACTACTTGTCTTACTATCCCTTAAACTAATACAAGGATAGAATTAAATATTGTTAAATTACAACTGCCAATTTTAGCAGAATTTAAGTGGATTAATTTATTCTTTCAAAGTGATCATGGTGATCATTGCAAATTACTGAAAGCATTAAAAGATTGCATTACTCTTTAAAGAAGAAGAATTTACCCTAAATGTATGAATCTCGAAGTTGACATGAGTTTAAAAAGTATTTATTTGCTTATTGAAGTATTTGATGCATGTCTTTTTGAATAAACTGACAAGCAAAAGTAAAATAATTTCTACAGAATCTACTATTTTTTTAAATTCAAATTGTCCTTTTCTTTATCTGCCTTTAGAATTAGCAGAGCAATCTAAATTATATGTTCTGGAGAATCAATGGAGACAAATTTTCAACATACAGTTGAAGGATGTTTTTCTATCTGAATCTGAACTTTTAAATGGTGGAAAATTATTTTGGTGACACATTTTTAATAAAAATACGCAATTGGAAATCCCTTTTTAAGATATTTAGCTATATTTGCTTTAAAGCTTTACAGCCTACCCATAAGTAATGCCACTGTAGAAAGGGCATTTTCCAGAGTGACGTCAAAAAAGACAAAATTAAGGAATCGAATGTGCCTTGAACTGTTTGAGTCAATCCTCAGAATCAAAATGACTTTGGAAGAATGAGGGACTTGCTGTGTTGATTTCCTTTCATCGCCACAAATGATTCAATATAATTCAGAAATTTATAAAAAAGACACAGCAGATCACGTTATTTAACAAGAAGAATTTGAAAGTATTTTAAATGAATTAAATAATTAAAGCATTTTAACGTATTTCTTAAAATAGTTTAACAAAATTAAAAAATTATATTTATGAATTATATACAAGTGAAGATCGATTCGCTACTTTTCGCTACTTTGCTGCGTAAGTTCCTGGCAACTCCGGCCGTCACTGATCTGCAAAAAGCTAACCATCTAGCCATAACATTAAAAATAATTTTTTTGAAAATGAACGTGAAGATGATATCTATAACCAAAATGATTACTTAATTAACACCACTGTAAATAACTTTCTATCTACACCCCTTCTACTTATATCGAACCTACTCTTTTGGATGAAATTATTCACTATATCAAGCATGCAAATGCCAGAAAGGCAACGGAAAAGATTATATCATTAACTGAATGCTTTTCCCATCAAATTAATTCTCATACTAATCATTCTAATAAAAAAAATCCCATAAGCAAACCAGGTAAAAATCCCCATCTAGCAAGGTTATAGACCAATCTCACTCCTTTCTACTCTTAGTAAACTAACAGAATCTATTATTCTCTTCATAGACTAATAAATTTCATTAATGATAAAAATCTTCTTAAACCCAATCAATATGGTTTTACGAATAAACTCTCCACCTTACATCACCTTCTAAAACTAACCGAACACATCTTGCAAGGTTTCCAGAAAAAGAAAAGCACGGCAGTCATATTTCTGGATATCCAGAAAGCCTTCGACCGTCTTTGGATTAATGGACTCACTTTCAAACTAATATCTTACGTTCTACCTCCCCTTCTGATTAACCTTATCCATTCATACTTTACCAACCGATCTTTCAAAATTAGAGTTAACGAATCCCTTTCTAACACACCTAACATCTCTGCAGGGTGTCCACAAGGTTTTTTGCTCGGGTCCCACCTCTTTAATCTCTTTATTAATGACATTCCTAGTTACTCACTAACAAATATCAATCTTTATGCTGATGATACGGCCGTACACCCAATCTACAAAAATCTCAAAACTATCTCATATGCAATCAACTCAAACATTTTCTCCTACTTCAAAATGTTTATGACAAATGGAAAATTAACATTAATGTGGATGAACCCTCAGCCGTAATATTTACAAAAAAGCACTCAACATAACCCTGACTTATCATGTACAATAATCAGATTCCCTGGTCTCAGGAAGCTAAATATCTTGGAGTTATTTTCGATATTCATCTAACATGGAGACAACACATTTTATACAATCGTGATAAGTTCCGGAAAATCATGTTTAAGCTTTACCCTTTAATTAGTCGGCACTCTCATTTAAGTATAGAAAACAAAGTGCTTCTCTATACAGCCATTATACGTCCAATACTAGCGTACGCTTGTCCAGTTTGGGGATATGCTGCTTATACTAATATCAAAATCTTAGATACTCTGCAAAATTCTCTCAAAGCTAAGATTGTCAAAGCCACAAGATATATGAGCAATGACGACATACGTAACGCTCTAAAAATATTAAGTTTTAAATCTCATATTCAAAAACTAGCTATCAACTTTTTTAATGCTCTACCTGATACCAATAATTCAAATATGCTCAATTTAATTCCATATACTCCTAATGACAATTCTAGAAGGCCCAGAAGAATTTTTCATCATTCATATAATCCCCCTTAATTTTTTAATTCATGCAATAAATTTTTCATTGCAGCATAGTATGCTAACATTTTACATTTCTTTAAAAAATTTTCATTGTTAAATTCTTCTACCCCGCTGGACAAGTGCCTCCCCATTTTCTATATCTCAGTTTCCTTGGAAGCGAAAAGGAGTCTCTGTTCACTTTAACCAGCAACCAATAAGAGAGCAGCCTGTAAGCTCTCACCCAATCCAAAAAATCTAAAATTTTTTCGCCCAGATGAAGAGTCGAAGCCACGCCTCCCGGATCCCATCGATCGACCTATCACCGCCATTCCACTCAGCAGAATGGATAAAATCCACCTTCGTTTTGCCCAACGTCGCAGACTATCCTGATGTGGAATTGAAGACTGTTTTACATTCCGGATGCCCAAAGTACAACGCTTATTAAAGGCCAAAACTATCTTATTAAAGCTCAGAGCGATGTGCACTTTCGCAAGTTTCGTAGTCTAGTATTCGTATCTGAGAAACCAAGATTGTACTTGTGAAGAAAATGCGTAATATTTTTTTATTTTTTAAATTGTTAAGTTTGTTATTTACATTTTATTTGCATGTCTTACTTTTGGTTTTAAAATATTTTTCATATTCATTATATATATACTCATAAATGATCAGTGGAGTAACAGAGAGGATTAGCCCCCCGCTCCCGGCAAGGCCGGTTTTGGACCCCAAGCCGGATCTTACAAAGTTTACATACTGGTGGTCCGTTAGGTTTTGGCCCCTCCACAACATTTCCCCCCCCCCCCCCGCATTGCGTGGAAATACGTTATACCACTGTAAATAATAATCCATAATAAGAATAACTTTAAAGAACGTAAAAAATCAGTTGATAATATTTCGCTTTGGTTTCATTTTTTATAGGAAAAGAATACATTGGCACAATGTAAAAAAAATGTTCTAGAGTTATTAAAGTGAATGGAGGAAGTACAGGCACATTTAAAAACGAAACATGAAACAAATTTGTTAAAGAAGAAAGAATCTAACTTCAATATAGGTACAAATTTAAGCACAGTCACTAAGCCCAAACCGTCAAGGATTCTAGAACATTTAAAAAAAAAAGGATAATTTGGATGAAATTATAAGCAAAATGACAGTGATACTGACAATGAAGGTAATGACAATGTAATTGTTGAACATACTTTCTTCCTAAAAAATTTTTAAAATATTCCAATGTTTCCCTACAAAAAATGACATATTACAAAAACATATACTAACTGAAAATAAAACAAAACATGTGTTAATATTAGATTCTGAAACACGTTAGAACAGGTTACTCCTGATGATGGAATGATTTTTGAAACTGAAAAATCGGATCAAAAAAGCAAAGATCGACTTAAACCTGCAAATTAATTTTTCCGACAGTGAATTCGACTTAATATTCAGATTATATCAACTCTACTTCCAATTGAACTGGCTGTTGAGATAATACGTCGGAAGATTCTAATTTATTAACAGCTAATGGAACAATAAATGTTGCAGTCACTGATAGAACAGCACACATCACTATCTATCGTAAAATTGCACTGAAGAAAGACATACCGAAATAAAAAATGTTTTACGGTATTTACATAATTACAATGATTTTAAAAACGAAAATGAAAAAGAAGATAAGAGACTAACCGAGTCAAATGTAATAAAGTTTATAGTAAACTTCCTTAAAACTTTTTACACACAAACCTATCCACATTCAGAAGAATTCGGTACATTTATTGAAGATGATGATGGCACTAATATCGATTGTGAAAAGGAATTGTTCCTTGAACAAAAATTAGAATGAGCGATAACAAAAATAATTTAAACAAACCAAAATATAATACAGAAAGCAGCTATATCCAAAACCATTCCACGAGAAATCAATTTATTTGAATATGAAGGATTTAGAGGTAAATACGTGGAAAAAATGCATCGCGCATTGCAACTAGCGTTGATGCCAAAAGAACGTTTTCTACAGCTGGTAATTTTTGCACAAAATTACATTCCAGTCTTAATGACAATACAATTGATGCAGTATGTTTTTTCAAGAACGCAATTCAAAAATTTGTAATTGTACCCCCCACAGACTGATATTTACACTTTTTCGTGATTAAAATAAATAAGACCTTCATTTTTTTTTCTTGTAATTCTTTATATACTGTTATAATTTGTAATTTGCAAATTATTTTTTGTGATATTTACACTCTCTTATAAAGCTGGTAAGTAAAACAAAGAAACAACCAGTGTTTCTTTCTCTTTTTAAAATTTCTACTACCAGTTTTAAAATTGGTATCCCAGTATTAAGTTCTAAGAAATACCGAATACCGATATTGAACTTTTGGTCCGATATTGCAATCCCTAATTGTAATCTATATTTTTGTAAAAGAGGACATTTTAAAAAGGAGTTGAAATGTTTAGTTACTTCCTTTTGTCTTTGTTGGCCAATTGTACTGAAAGCCTTATTATCTTATAAAAAATTGTTTACTGTATAGATATTTAAAGTTTTATAGGTACCTCCCTTTCTTTAAATTTGTGTATTATATTTCTCTTAAATGTATGTTTAATTTTGTTTTAAATTTTATTATTATGTTAAAAATTGTGTCTGTAAGCCTCATGTTACGCAATGGGGAGAATAAGGAGTTCTGCAAATAAATTTATTTAAGGCGTGTTGGAAAGCTAAAATCTTATTTTTTTCACAATTTGAGATTTTTACATTTTTAAATTGTATAGATTTTAACCTTTCTAAAAATACCTTACTTTAACCTCTAGGGTATTAAAAAATCCTTAAAACGTATTCTTAAATAATCGTTGAATTTGGGCTACGCCCATCTTAATGGCGAAAAATGTTAACAAAGTACTTTGTTTTTGCTTAAAAGTGTAACGTCTGATATAAATCAAAACGTGTATCTTTTATTTTAAATTGAGCCTTTTATTTTTTTATTTCCTAGCCAATTAGAAGTCTCGCTGTATACATTAAAATCAATTTATCTCAAAATGTAAATTTTAATGTGCAATGTACTTTTTCTGAAAAACAACTGTTCACAGGTATGTAAATGTTTTTATGAAATATTTATAATGATGTCTAATATATACTGAAATGAGCTTTTTGTAAAAAACTCAAAAATTTATTTTTTACAAATTTTCAAAGTAAAAAATGGGTCAAATTTCGCAATGATTGATAAGATATTTCATAATTTATTAAAACATTCAAAATTAGCTAAATCTCCTTTTAGTATAATGAGAGAGGTGTACTTTAATTGTATGAAAAATTTCAAGCATGTATATATAACAGATTTTGAAAACAGGTACATCGAAAACAGCCAATTTAACATTGTCAGTATAGAGAAAGAGAGAGGTTTCCAACTTCCCTTTATATATAAAAAAAATAGAAGCATTTTCTGTAAAAGGAGAATGCTTTGTATGTATGTCATTGTTCCTTCATTTTTACTTTGTTGATTGATGGCCATATTCCAATTTATGAAAGTAATTTAATTTCTATGTTCATATTTATAAAAACAATGTGTATTTCTCTATATAATTTGATTTACGTTAACACAGAATGTTGGTATTCTTTCCATGAAAAATAAATTATATAATAAATAATTTTTAATGTATAACAGCTTATGTGGAAGAATTTCTTAAAACTCTATTAAAATAAAACTATTAAAATAAAAACGCTTTCTATAACAATAGTTCAGCAATCTATTGAATAATGTTCTGAATTAAAATTGTAAAAATGAATACTACTTTTTAATCTTGTTTAAATTTTCATGCAAATGGAAATTCAAATTATGTAATTTCCGCACACAGAGATATGTAATTATCTTTTTAAAATGCATACTCATATTTATAGCAACACCCCAGAAATATGTTTGTACAATGTATAAAGTTTACTCTTCTATAGAGTAAAGTTAAAACAATGCACAAACTTCAAATCCAAGACTAATTTACTTGCCAAAATTTTGAAAGAGCTGATTAGCTTCACAAGAACTCATCGTAAATACGAAATAATTTTCAAAGTCTTTTTTTATCCCAAACAAAGCACGTCCTTCTTCAAAAATCCAATTTAATACGAAGTCTCGAAATACGTCATAAATTTTCAAGACCTCGACTTCAAAGACGGCAAAGGAAATTACTAATTAATGATGCATACTCTGCGAAAGTAAATCTTCTTTCACACTCCTTTTGTTCGAAACTCGAGATAATTTCGGAAACTAATGAGGGATGCAAAAGTTCGGGATTATTTCGCGCCATTTGGGTAAGACAAATTTGCTTGTAATTTACTTGTGTCTTCCTCAAGTTTTTATTATTTTCTATTTTATTACTTCATTAACTCTTAGAAACTGTTGCTTTCTTTTGTGTTCTAACATCATATTATTTAGTAAGTCTTGGCTTTAAAGGATTAAAAAGAAGCAAAGCTGACGCACTATTTATATAAATTAGAATTGTCTACATATTAATATGACGGTAAAACTACTGTATGATGATGCTAGGAATTAAAATAT
>BMAV01019366.1:293372-311606 GCA_019973955.1 Trichonephila inaurata madagascariensis
TATGTCCAGCAAAAACAATCATTCAATTCATTTAGTCGAAACGCGACTATCGGTAGAGCCGGTTTGTGAGATTGTGAGTCGAACACATTTATTTGTTTTAAATTACCATTTGTACGAGTATTTGACAATGCATGCTATATATACACTGTGACTCTTTTTAAATATCTCAGGTAAGCCCTACTTTTGCATAAGGGACCAGGGCCTCAAGAAGTCTTAAGGTGTTCCTGCTTATAGGTCATTCTTTACGTTTATAATTTGAAGGAGGAAGGTTCGTTCTGGGTACCTTCCGTTCCGAACGCAAGTACTTAACCGATCACGCCAAAACGATCGTCTTCGCGTGATGTTGGTACTAGTTCATATAGTTATCCTACCGCCACATACTCCCCTGCCAGTGTTTCGGTGAATAGGCGAACAAACGATATCATATTCGTGGCGAGCATGTAAGCAGTTGCGTCACTTGGTAGGTTGCGTCATTCGTGCATGAGAATTGCGTTATTTGTGTGACGATTCGATTGTGTCATTTGTGTGAGACGACTTTGAGAAGTAACGGCTTATTTGCGTCAATGTTTGACGGCTTTGTTGCTTTTGCGGTGGATAGATGGCGCCACGACTGCGGCGCGTGAAGGGTGCGGTTCCTTTGCACAGCCAGGGTCACCAATGTAGGAAGGAAGATTCGTTCTGGGTATCTTCCGTTCCGAACGCGAGTACGTAACCAATCACGCCAAAACGATAGTCTGCGTGTGATGTTTGTACTAGTTCATATAGATATCACAACGCCACAAACTTGAAAATGCAGAAATCACTTGCCATGCTAGCCAAAGCCGTGCAACACAAATCATAGGTGGTCAAATAACTTCCCATCGACATTTAAAATTTTAAGTAAGGTGGTGGGAAGTGTATCTCCCACATCCTTATAAAAGGTAAAGTTTACAATTGCAAGAAAAGGGTGAAACATACCGATGAATTACATCTTCTAATCTAAAACCATTAAGCGAAATATTAAAATTTTTTTATTTCCTTACAAATATTTTCATATACAATATATAATATTACAACATAG
The DNA here is from genome assembly GCA_019973955.1 of Trichonephila inaurata madagascariensis. Classification (NCBI taxonomy): domain Eukaryota; kingdom Metazoa; phylum Arthropoda; class Arachnida; order Araneae; family Nephilidae; genus Trichonephila; species Trichonephila inaurata. The sequence continues at coordinate 294,433 of BMAV01019366.1, forward strand.
CTGAACTATTCATATGATGATTAAGGTGATAAAATTCAGCAACTCAGAGGATAAAAGAGCTGATTTAAGGCGGCAGATAAAATAGTTTACTGACCACTGGTTTTTTTCCTCTCTCGATCGAAATAGAACACCGCGGTATTATATTTCGCAATTGTCGACGTCTTCACTAGTCACCAAGACATGAGTTCTGCCTAAACTAAACTTTTGAATTGTTCAAGGTAAAGTCATATTTTTATTCATGTATTACATTTTAAATTTTCACTAACAATATTTATATCAATGTATTTATATATTCGAATGCTAAAAATATCTCTTAAAGACAATTGTTTTTTCACTCTTCAGCTTAGTTTTACTGTTTAATTCTTTTTTCTTTCAACATTGAAAAGTATTGAAAAGATACGAGAAAAAAATTTTCCAATGGGGGAAAAAATAAATAAATGATCTTTTGATCATATACTTCTTTACTTAACACACTTGTAGAAATATTTCTTCTTATTCTGAACTATATAAATGTGACACGAGTTTTTAAGAAAAGTTTTTATCAAATGGAGATATATATATGAACTAAACTATTTTTATTTTTTTAATAGAATGTCATGTTCTGAGTTATTGGTGTGTCACGAGTCCTCAAGCAAAATTTTATGAAATAGAGATACAATAAATTGAATTTTATTTTTTAAATAGAATTTCTTATATTCAGCTATTAATCAGACTAAAACAGATGATCAGTCTAAGAAAGGTTTTTATCAAATGGAAACAATGAATCAAACGATTTTTTTAAAACTAGAATTTCTTATTCTGAACTATTAATTATCACGAGTCTTTAAGAAATTTTCATGAAATAAAAACATTAAATCAAACGATTTTTATATTTTAAATAAAATTTCATTTGAATTTTGAAATTAACTTAATTACAATAATTCGCTAGTTCATTATTTTCGTTAAAATTGTTTAATTTTAATTGTCACGAAACTTATTGTATTAGAAAATTATTTCCGAATTGCATTTTTTTTCAGCCATTCATTAAGTAAAATATATATCTACTCTATATAGCTATTGTATTTTATGTTCAGTAATTTTTTATTCACATATATACAATGTAGTTTTGGAATTTAAATATTAATTTTTTTTTCGTCAAATGATTAATAAGTTTTTACCAATTATAAAAACAGTAAATCTTTTTTCTTTGCTAATGAGCATTTTTCCATCATTATTTTTTTATTTTAATGAAAAAAAGAGTGGGGAACACCTTGTCCACCTAACTGTAGACCAAACCCCGTTATGCAACTTATGCAACTGTCTATTCTCATTGCTCAAACTGTAAAACTGTAGTTTACATATATTATGTAGTTCTTTTTATTGGAGTTAACTCCATAAGAATCGATTTTCATATAAAGCCTCCCGTATGAAAATTATATGAGGTGAAATGTGCACAAGCGTTAGCAAAATTGCATTACGTTACAATAGCATCGCTGTTGGTAGAATGCAGGTACTTGAGTACTACAGGCAGTAGTGATCCGTTTGTGTAGTGGTCATGTTACTGTGCTTCGGATCCCTAAGTCGCGGCTTCTATACTCCAATTAGCCCCGCCAATTTCAGTTCATTAAACTAACTTTTTAATGAAAAAGGGATCGATTTAAAACTTTTATTTAAAACTAGAATAATTATCCTTTATTTTAAAATTTAGCCTTATATATTTACTCTAAAAAATCCATTAATATTGTCCTTTTTAGAATATTTGATCTTGTAATGTTATTTTTTTTTGCCGCTTTCAATAAACTAGATTTTTGTTTTAGTGCCATTTTTTTTAAGCAAATGGTTGTCACGAGAAATTGGAAAATGATTATTAATAATCAATTTTATAATTTTAATTCCCAAGAAGCTATTGTTATAAAATAATAAATATGTTTGTTTTTATAATATACCTTTTACACATCAGATAGGATTCCATTTTTCCATAAAAGTTTTTTCCATTTGTCAACCATTCTGTTAATTTATGAATTACGGAAAGAAACAATTGGAAGAACCAAATCTTGAAACGTTTCTATCATTTTGAATGTTTTTCTTATATAATGAATATACGTAATGAAAAAAGATTCGAAATCTATTTTATTATTTTAAATTCTAAAAGTATTTATTGTGTGTGTGTATTATATTTATATATCTCTCTCTCTCTGTTTATATATATATATAATAACTAATGTGTGAGCTTTAGCATATATGGAAGATTATTTTAAACTACTGAAAAAAGAAACAGTATCATGTACTTCCACTCATACTTGGAGGCGATTTCAATATTGATTTCGATAAAGATGAAAGATTGAGATTAATACAATTTTTAAAATCAGAGCTTAATTTGGAATTTGTTTCTGGTAGAGCACTGGAGAGATGACTAGGTATAGTACAACCATTTATGCGATATTTTCACGATTTGTAAATCATGTATTTGTCTCAGGGAAATGATTAAATTAGAGATTTCATCAAATCCCTAAGGGAGATGATCAATTCACGCAAGTTGTTAAAATAAAAACACTATAAGGTGATTTGATCAAATCCCTAACCTGTTTCAGTGAAATGATGAAATAATATAGTCAAGAGTTTAAAAGTGTTCATTTAGCAAATATGGTGCATTATTAAAATTTGTGACGGGCTCACGCGTCTTTTCTTTAACATAACCTCTGAGTTCTTTGGGGGCCAAGATTAATGGCAACTCTTTTCCAACCAAAACCCAAGAAGCGAAATGTGAAAAAGAAATGCAAATAAGATAGCTTTTAAATAACGGAAATTTCAGTAAGTGAGATGGCAATTTTGGGGAATGGTATGTGTGAAAGAGACAAGTGTGAATTGACAGCCAATCGTGAAGTTACCTGGAAAACAAGCCATTAAAACAAGGTGCATACCCTTGCACGCGCGCCCAGACATTTCCTCATAGGATTGAATCTAAATTTGGATTAAGGTAGGAATGAGTATTTGATATTAGGATTTGTAATATTATTAGAAGTGAGAGTAGGCGGATTAAATAATTATAACTTGGAGAAAGTGGTCTAAATTACGCGATTCGGTTTAACTATTACTGTGTGTTTGTTCATTATAGAATCTCGCTTAATTAATATAAATTGTTAGACAATTAAGTTCTATTCTTAATAAAGTCATATTAAGAATCAAAAATGTCTATTCCTATTGCAAACCCTACACCTCTAGCTCACGCTGACAATCAAAGATACGGTCACCCAAGTGGGGGGGGGGTATCACAATGTAGAGTAATTAATACAACAATAATCACTGAATTACAAATTATTTAATGACACGAAAGTTCTCCCTCTTAGAGGTTCATCATGGGATTCCGTTTAGCAATCTACTAATCATACGGTATTCTATATTTTTAGCAAGAAATGCTGATTTTTAATAAATTGTTTACAGAAGTCAAGCATTATGCACTCATATCCTCACACTTTTATGGTGCTTTGTACACATAATTCATGTCTAAGTTTAGGGGGTGTTTCTCAGTCCACATATGCGTGATTGCTTTGTTATTCTAATTGTTTGCATACCCTAACCAGTTAGTATTTTCTCTGCATGTTTCACATAATTTTGCATGATTCCTCTATGGTGTTGCAATAATAACAAACTGTAGCCACACACTTAAATTTTATGTTTATATAATAAGTACGTCTATATGCAGGGACGTCATCTGCTGCTGGGCCTGGGCCCAGGGCTTCATTCTGTTCTCGACTCGGCTTCAATAAGATTAAGTTCCGAATAATTTTAACTGTCAACTATTATTCACAGACATATTCTCTGAAAAACCTGTGAATTTCTAGCCATACTCCAACTGGTGACAATGGAAAGACTATCACTTCCTTGTTTAGGCTAAGATATACCGCCATTCATCCTTAATTACTTATTTAGTCTAAAAGTGGCATTCGGCCGAGTCAGTTTGTGCCTAGGTTTGTAAGATTGTAAGTCACGCTCCTTTATTTGTTTAGTTTTTATGAGTATTTGACAATGAATGTAATATATGCTGTCTACTGAAAAGGATCACAGGTGAGGCCTACATTTGTATAGGGGACCAGGGCCTCAAGAAATGTTAGAAACGTCACTGTCTATATGATAAGTATGTCTGTATAAGAATGAAGGTATTCTATATAATAAGTCTGCCTATATAAGAATGAAGGTATTCTATATGATAAGTACGTCTATATAAGAATGAAGGTATTTTATATGATAAGTATGTCTATATAAGAATGAAGGTATTCTATATGATATGTCTACATAAGAATGAAGGTATTCTATATGATATGTCTACATAAGAATGAAGTTATTCTATATTATATGTATGTCTATATAAGAATGAAGTTATTCTATATTATATGTATGTCTATATAAGAATGAAGGTATTCTATATGATAAGTGTATGACAAAAATGTCTTTATAAGTATATAAGTATGAAGATTTCTATATGATAAGTATATCTATATAGATATATATGATATGTACATCTATATATGATGAGTATATGATCAGTATGTTTATCTAAGAGTTAGATCAGTATATCTAAATAAGCATATGATAAATATATGATAAGTATGTATATATGATATGTACATTGAAGGTATTCTGGTTGATTACTTAATCAACGGAAAGGGGGAAAATTCTTTTAATTTTTGAGTAACAATGCTTCTTTTAGGAATAAAAGGAATTCAAGATGTTGGTGCCTGCGCTAGTGATGTTCACTACCCTCGGAATTGCACTCGATTATCCTACGATGTCACCTAAGGCATACTACATATTCGACCCTGAGGCTGTCAACACATCTCTTATCGTAATTATCCATAACACTTTTATTATTATGCTCTTTTATACGCAAGAAATTTTTAAAAAAGTATTTGACAATCTTTCATTAGACGAGCATGATCTATGAAATGAAGATCATATACATCTGTTCTAAACTGCTGTTTTAAATAAACTGATGGAAAAAAATCCCAACACAGAGAAAAAATTGTTGTAGAGTCATGAAATTTGGACAATGCAGTTGTCTAGTAAATATGTTTAGTTTTGATTAAATTTTCAAGATCACGGGTTAAATAAGATAAAAAAAAAATGTATTTCAAATGTGAAATGCTTTTACATTAATAGCCGGTGTGACCTCCATAATTTTGAATGCAGGCGAGCATGCATTGTGTCATACAGATGTCGAATGTCCCCCCTACCAACTGACGATAAATTTTGTCACTACTTGCGTTAAAAAACGGATTCACACACACTTCACAGTCGAGGATAAAAGAAATCATCTTAAGGTATCCGACTACGTTCGGAACCGAGATTTTGCAAAAGCATATAAATGGATATCATTTATGACATTTAGTGTCACTTAGATTAGAAAATGTATATAAAATTGTTTTAAGAATAGTATTACAAAAAAAAAATATTTAAGTACAATATTTTGACAAAAAATGAACATAGAATGACCCATTTTCAAAATATTCTCCTTTTGTGAAAAATGCTTCTATTATAGTAATATTTTGCCTGTATATAGCTCAAACCTCTGTACAGAGGCTCAACTAGAATTTTTGAAATATATAACTTAGAAGTGGGTTTATCCATGATTTACGACAACAGAGGGGAGAAATTTTAAGAAAAAACGCCGATCATTATTTCAATGGGTTGTAACTCTGAAAATAATGTGAGTTTTTCAAAAATCATAGTTAAGCCTCTGTACAGAGGTCTGAGCTATATACAGGCAAAATATTATTATGATAGAAGCATTTTTCACAAATGGAGAACATTTTGGAAAAAGGTTATTCTAAGTTAATTTTTTGCCGAAATATTGTATTGAATTAATTTTTTTTGTCGCAATGTTCTTAAAACCATTTTATACATGTATTCTAATCTAAATGACACTAAATATCATAAAAATTATCCATTTATGCGCTTTTTTAAAATCACGGTTTCGAACATAGTCGGATACCTTAAACATTTTGAACGCTTACTAACACGTGTAAAAATAACAGAATCTATGTATAATAGCGTCACTGGACTGACAATCAACTTAAGATGCATTTGCGCATACGTTGAGCTTTAAAACTACTACTGCGGTTGTGGAAGAACGAGACGGTACTTAGTTTCCGGACACGCTTCGTATGTGTGTAAATATTCTATGAGATAATCTACCTATAATCTGAGCGCTTTAATCTATCAAGTCGTAGAAATTTCATTTTATGTTAAGGTCACCCATATTATTATTTATTATTTTTTGTTGTTGAGATTTTAAGAAAAAGGAGAGTTAAAAGTGCATTTAATTAACTGATTGTTTACTTTTCAGCAAATACCAACTGCGTCTACCAAATCATCCTACAGGCTTATAAAATCTTCCTCTGAAACCACCGATTTTCTCAACGTGAAAGGGGACATCGCTGTTCAAGCAATGTATGGGAAAGTAGCATTACAAGGTTTTGGAAAATACTTGCTACAGACAATCAACAGGAGAAAAACTATTGAACTCTTATGCAATGTATATCATGAGACAGTAAGTATTCTAGAATTTGACAATTTTCTGCATCTGGTACAGTATAGAAAACACAACATTAAACTAAAAAAACTACTCAAGTGATAGATTTTGTAATGTGTTCCTTTATCAAGAGAACACATTTTTCACATCGATACCATCTCTCATGCATTTAACCAAAGTGAACGCATTCATGAACACAATGAATTGTGGCACAGCACAGTGAATACGATTAAAACATTCAACGTTTTTTTTCTTTCAAATGTGGGCTTAGTTGGCAATTTAATCTTTGATGAAACAGCAAGTGTGAGAGCTATTTCATTATTTGCACCATCTAGTGGCGGCTTCCGCTACCAAATTTTTGACGCTCGTTGGATGCTAAATATTGCTGTGATTTGATTTTGCCAAGAGTACCTGAGCCAAATTGATACTTAAGGTATCCGACTACGTCCAGAATCGTGATTTTAAAAATGCGCATAAAAGGATAATTTTCATGATGTTTAATGTCACTTAAATTAGAAATATATGTATAAAATTGGGTTAAGGACATTTTGACAAATTTTTTTTATTTAAATACAATATTTCGGCAAAAAATTAACTTGGAATAAACTTTTTTTCAAAATGTTCTCCTTTTATAAAAAATGGTTCTAAAATAATAATATTTTGCTTCTATAAAGTAAAGACTTCTCCAGAGAGTTGAACTAGGATTTTTGAAAACTTCACATTTTCAGAGTTACCACCCACTGAAATAATAATCGGCGTTTTTTTCTTAAAATTTCTCCCCTCTGTTGTCGTAAAATATGGATAAACCTACTTCTAAGTTATATATTTCAAACATTCTCTAATTGAGCTTCTGTACAGAGATCTGAGCTATATACAGGCAAAATATTATTATAATAGAAGCACTTTTCACAAAAGGAGAATATTTTGAAAATGGGTCATTCTACTTTCTTTTTTTTGTCAAAATATTGTACTTAAATAATTTTTTATTGTAATACTATTCTTAAAACAATTTTATATACATTTTCTAATCTAAGTGACACTAAATATCATAAATATTATCCATTTAGAAGCTTTTGCAAAATCATGGTTCCGAACGTAGGCGGATACCTTAAGAGATCTTTTACGCGGCACATAATCATATATGGCTACGGTTTTTGTAATTAGAAAATCTATCAACTCTCCAGGATCGAACCCTCAATATTAGGGTTACCAGGCAGGGACACTACCTCTAAGCCACCGAGCCGACCATTTTCAATGTAGTTTGTAATAAAAAACTATTGTAAATAACAGTCTTATCACTTGATTGAAACTCCATATGCCCACCCCCTACACAAACAATAATAATAAATTGCTTCGATTTTATTTAGAACCAAAAATACCTATTTAATTTTATAAATCTTTATGAAGAATCTTTAAAAAAAATGTATCAATTAATGCACTTCTTGATATATATATATAAATTAGTTTATTACTTTACAAAATTCATTATAATAAATTTATTTTGACAAGACTTTCTGTGAAATTTCTACTCATTCACAAAACATAGTAATTTTTTTTTTTTTGGAAAACAGATGGAAATAGTATTTTAATTTAAGAAGAAATAATAACAATATATAATAATTAAGATTTTTTTTTTTTTTTGCTGTAAAATAATTTCCCATATCTATATGGGAAAATGACTATAATCCTTAGTATGAATAACGATTTATTAACAAAATTAAGTATGAAATATTTAAAGATGTATTAAACACTAAATGAGAACGTGTTTCTCCTACGTCTATAGCTTAACGTCTCTAACGTCCATCTGCGTCATTTCCCGTTTTTCATTTAGTCCGGAATTCTTGGCGGGGTCAGTGTGGACTGCTCCACTCTAAGTAACAGGGGAAGGGGATGTGACAGGGCACATATCCAACCCTACATCTATGAATTTATTTAATATTAATAGTTTTAATTAATATACATTTATCATTATTAACGATGAATTTTTTGAATGTAATAAATTGCTTACGATGAGACTTTTTACTTATTAACTTTGAATTTTTTTATAGATGACTGAATTTCGTTTTCAGTTGTTTGTTGTTTTTTAATTTAAGCTACGGTTTGTGTATTTCCCAATGTGTTTTAGGTATGGGCCTTTATTTGATAGTTAATAATAACTATCAAGTAAATAGATTATGAAACATACAATTTTAATGCTGAATGAGTTTTTCATGGACGGCGTTTTGAAGCTTAGCAAGTGGTATGACAAATATACCAATGCACTTGGTACTTATGCAGAAAAAAAACTGATGTCATATTTTTAATGCCTCATTCTACGTTTCGACTTTCATACTTAACTTTAACCGCAGTCGACAGGGGAAACTTTTTTTTCCCGACTTACCCACGTATTTTGTTTTGCTTCCATTCAGTAAATTAATAATTTTTTAAAATAATCTTTTGCTTTCTACTTTTAGCTATGATCGCACGCAACCCCCCCTCAAGTAGGGTTATCACGACTCCCTAGGAGGCGCACCCCACAGTTTGAGAAACTCTGTATTAATCTACAAAAAAAAGAATTTAAACCCGACAATTTAGAATTTTCTTATATATGACGCAGAAAAAGAATGAAATTGGGAATTTCATCAAATCCCTAAGGGAGATGATCAATTGACAGGAGATGTTAAAATAACGTCTCTTCAAGGTCATTTCCCTGATAAAAGTAAGGGATTTGAACAAATTTCTGACCTGTTTCAGTGGAATGATGAAATAATATTGTCAAGAGAGTTTAAATATGTTTATTTAACAAATATGGGGCATTATTAAACATAGAAGTAAGTAATACGACAATAGTTAACGAAATACAAATTATTTATGTGAAGCTAATTAACAAATAGTTAGAAAATTAGGCTGGTATTTTATGATGTGTAACACAATTCCTCTCGGTTACTTACACACTAAAATATCAATCTATGTTAATTCTATGGTGCCATTCTTTTTAAAGATATGGGGTTGATATTTAGGGGATCGATAGTACTACCTGTATGGTTAGGAAGTACAAGGACTCGACCCCTCAGGTGTCACCCCCCCCCGGACAGCATTTTTCCAATGCAAATCCTGACTAGTTCATCATTTCACTGAAACAGTTCAGGGATTTGATAAAATCACTTACTTCCATCAGGAAAATGATTTTGAAGAGACGTTATTTTAACATCTCCCGTCAATTCATCATATCCCTTAAGGATTTGAGGAAATTCCTAATTTCGTCATTTCCCTGCGACATATAGATAACTATAAATATATTTTTTTATCTATACAGTATTTAATAAAATCCTTATAGATTTTTGTAATATTTTTAGTGAATTTTTTGATACTAGAAATTAGCAATTTTGTATGTAATTTATAATAACGTTTCTGTATATTGATGTATGTATGTTACTTTTACAATGAAGCATTAGTGCATTTTCTACTATAATGTCTTTCTTTCATACATTTGTTTTCAGCTCACAGAAACTTTTCCATCCTACATACAACAGAGAGAGGATTGGAAATTGAAGAAACCTGAACAAGTTGGAACACATTACATCAAATCGATAGTGTACGGGGGACATCTTATCATTTCTTACAAAATGATTGTTGAAAGAGATGAAGATCTGGAAGAAATTAAGGCAGCCGTTGATGCTCAGATTCAGGACAAGGGACCTCTGGATGCTAATGTTGCTGGTATGCTGAACCTTCAATGAATTTATTTCTATTTATTTTTATCCCCTTAACTAGTTTGACCGTACACTGTACTGGCTGACGAAAACTAGTCACAACCGGTTTGCCCGTACGCTATAGGGGCAATGATATTTTCTTCTTTCTATCTTTGATTTGCACATATTTTTAATTCTTATAAAAAGATTACTAGTGATAGTGTTTTTAAGTTTGTCCATGGTATTGAATTACTTTTCATCCCAGATTTTCTATGTGGTAAAGGCGGGAATTTTTCACTGAAGGCAGGAATTTAGAGTTTTGAAAACATTCGATAAAGAACATGGTTCGCATAGGGTTGCTTGGCAACGGCATTTCTTCTCAAAAAATTGGATGCTTGAGAAGAATTGAAAATGGAAAAATAGCCCAAAGAAAACCCCATTATCTCTGTCTCCATTGCAATGTAAGACTTAGTATTACACTATGCTTCAAATCGTGTGCGCATATATATATGCACACACTCACAAAATCCTCAACCATTTGAAAAAGAGGTACGGACATGAATTTTTTTTTTTAAATATGAGAGAAATTATTTTAGAATATATTAAACATTCTTCATGGCATGCAGAGTGTACTTACAAAAAGCAAACATTTAGTGGTTTTTGTGTTCCACAGTTGTAAAATAAAAAATAGGGTAAAAACTTTAAAATTGAAAATTAAAATAAAATTTTCCATTTTCACATTCTGTTAAGAATTAGACTTAAATATGTGCGATAAAAAAAAGGAACCCTGTTTTGGAACATTTTGGGCAAAAGAATTGACCACTGAAGGGGTTGTGATATGGCCCCCCTTTGGTGACCATATCCTTGATTGTCAGCGTGAGCTAGAGGTGTGGGATTCTCAAAATAAACAGACATTTTAAATTCTTAATATGACTTTATTAAGAATATAATTTAAACGTCTAACAATTTAGATAAATTTATATAAATGAGAATCTAGAATGAATGAACACACAAAAGTAATTAAACCGAATCGCGTAATTTAGACCACTTTCTCTAAATAATTATATTATCCGCTTATTCTCACTTCTAATAATATTACAAGTCCTAATATCAAATAATCAGTCCTACCTTATTCCAAACTTAACTTCAATCTTTAAATGGAAACTTTTGGGCGCGTGTGCAATGGTATGCAAATTGTAGTATTGGTTCAGTTTCTAGGTAACTTTTCGATAAGCTGTCAATTCACGCTTGTATCTCCTCCAAACATAACATTCATTAAATTGCCATCCTGCTTACTGAAACTTCTGTTCTTTTAAAAGCTATCTTATTTGCATTTCTTATTCACATTTCGCTTCTTGGATTTTTGTTGGAAAAGAGTTGCCATTAATCTTGGCCGTCAAAGAATCCAGAGGTTATGCTAAAGAAAAGACGCGTGAGCCCGTCACAGGGTTAAAGCTGACAATGTCATTATCAAGATAGTTGCATGTGAAAATGATGTGTACCAATATTCTGTGCACCACTCTCTCAACATATATATTACATTACATTTAGGGTGATGAGAGAACCATTGATTATTTATAAGCGCAATATAAATAAGAAAAAGTTCTTAAATATTTAATAAAATAAAAAAATAGGAATGATTAAGAAGTTTTATTTCTTAAAAATAATCAATCGAAGGAGAATAATTATTTCAATGGGCTAAGTTCATGTGACATCCTCAAGATAAGTACAATCATGAGTTTCCAACAAATCAGTTAATAAATTCATGTGACTTTACAATCACACAATAAAAGCAAGCATGTGTTTTCAGCCAATCAATTCAAGAACTACGCTACTGCCAACTTTTGCTCTTGCAGAAACTTTTTTTTAAAAAGTACATATTAGTCAATAATAGTAAAGTACATCAGTAGATTACTTTGATTTAAAAGAGCATGTTTAATATAAGAATTTTTTAAAATATTAAATACTTACGATGACTTTTTTCCTAAATACTTGAACAATTTTACCTTATTATAAAATTTGAAATTTTTTTCTAAATTTTATACAAATCCAACACTAAGTACAAATTTAATGTCTATTGTGAATTCAACGGAGAAAACGTGATTGACTTTATCATGCAATCGTCATGGATTGAGCCTATTTAAGGCAGTAAAAATGTACGGTCAAGAAAGTCGCGTGCACACACATAAATTAAAAGGAATTAAATCGACTAAATTCATGATGGTCACATGATGAATGCAATCACATGTTTCTCACCGGGTTCAAAACTGACAATAGACTTGTACTCGATATTCTACTTGTAAAAACTAGATAGAATTTCGAATCTGATAATTGGACAAAGATATTCAAGCATTAAGATTTTTCAGCATAAAAAATTCTTATATTATACAGTTAATCAAATGCATTTTGGCTAATTATGTGTGTTATTATTATTGAAGAATATATATACAGTATGTCCACATTAAACCCGCTTGTCACTCTCTCTACATCGGGATGGCTGTGGCTATATTCATAAAAGTGGTATCTAAGAGCCATATGCTACTGAATAAAAGCATCTATGGCACCATCTGGTGGTAAACTGTGGAGTTAGCATTCCAATCTGAGAAACGGAACGAGATAGGGGAAAAAAATCGATTTGCAAAGTTGTAGATCACCATTCATTTAGAATGAAATGACACCTTGTGGACATTAATGCAAAGATTAGAATAGTTAAACCATGTATTATTTTTTTCGCAGTTTGCACTGTGATATGAGAAAAACGATCTGAGAAAGAAAAACAACAACAATTAATTATGGCAATATACCTTTATTTGAGATTGAAACTTCTTACCATCAGTTGTAACACATATTTGGATCCTCGCTTAAATGCTACGCTAGATATGTTGGAACATAGAACGTGATACGTTAGAACAAGCGTTCGTAATGCTTGTGGAAGGGTCGCACACTGATCTACTGTGTGTTTCAAGTATCCCCACAGGAAAAAGTCCTGTGAAGTCGGATCAGGCGAATGTTAGGCTAATCTTCGACACCACCATACCCAATTATTTGGCCAACATAAAGGCACACGCCTGCTCACAAGACATCTCCAGTGAAGCAGTACCTCTTCAAGAAGTGAAGTGGCCCAAACCCGGAGGGATAGAACCTACGACCTTCGGTTCCGTAAGCACGTAACATGAGCACTGGACCAAAAAGATCACTTCAGTCGGGAGGCTGCTACGGGCTTATGTAGATGTGATACGGCTACACACTCTCCCACCAGTGAGTCGGTCTATAGATGAACGAACGATATAGTTGTGTTATGGCGAGCGTGTGAGTTGTTGCTGTTAATTGGAGGTGAGTGAGTGAGTGAATGTGAATTTCAATGGCGCAAGGGCCACTGTTAATTGGAGGAGTTGTGTCAAGTCGACTTTGTGTTGCTGCGTCAAGTGAGTCTGACAAGTTTTTATTGCTCTTTTTGGGGGTAGATGGCGCCACGACAGTTCAGAAGGTTGCCTTTCTTCCTTAATTCAGCCAGGGCAGGGCCACCAACGAAGTGGTGCAAATCCAGATGGACAGAACTCGCGACCTTCGGTTCCGTAAGCGCGTAACATACCACTAGACCAAAATGATCACTTCAATCAGGAGTCTGTTACTGGCTTATATAGATGATACCGCTACAGGATTTTTCTGAACTGTATATTTTTTAAAGAAACGCTATATAAAAAGTAAAAGGTGGTAATAGCAAAGAGCATGAAATGATTGGCTGGAAACACGCGATTGCGTTTATCATTTGACTATGACATCATATGAATTACAAAAACTGATTGGCTGAAAAAACGTGCTGACTTTTATCATGTGATTATGATGTCACATGAATTTAGCTTTTAGTTTGTTGAGCGTGAAAGTGGTGTGTGTGTGTGCATTTAATCATAGTCGTAAGCAATCAGGGTATGATATAACGAATCATATTCATGTTACTTACGATTATTCTTTCATTGAAATAAAAAGATTTGTACAAAAAAATAATTTCCTTTTTTTTTTAGTTCTATATTCTTTGAGTGATAAATTAAACTAGCTTCGTGTTCATCAGAATCAATTGCATATAGTATTGAGAGATTATATTACTTTAGAGAGATTATTATTACTTATACTAAAATCTTAATTTTATCAAATACTTAGGTTAAGTTATAAAATTTGAAAAAAATTAAAACTCTCTTCTGGAATGTTTGAGAGTTTGTTTCAATCCCACTTTCTAATGAGATGAATATACAGAGCTCATTAAGAAATTCATAGCATTAAAAATTGATTCTTGTATAATAGTGCGGTTTATGGCATTATTGCACAGTCGGTGAAGTATTTTTATCTTTAGTATGTTACAAAATTTTACAGATGTATAAAAGAGAATGTTTATTTTTTTCATGTAATATTGTTATTGCATGTTTTGCTACAAAGTCATTTCTGTGAAAATTTTTCAAAATTCATTTTATGTGCAATTTTTTACACTTTTTTTTTATTTCAAGCTGCCCCCTATACCGGGGATGGTGAACCTTTTTGAGACGTGGGACAAATTTTGTTCATATTGTTTTTAGCACTAGCTCGTAGGTCATTAATGCTCATTTGCACCAGAGTTAAGTTTAAAAATTTTAATTGAATATTTTTTAAACTTTTTTTTTTATTTCCAATGGCATATTACAAGACAACTGAAAACAAAATGAGAAACAGAGAACACTGACAAAAAAAAAACAAGAAACAACAAAATAAAAAAAATAAACATCTTAAAGCAGGGGACTGGAGAATATTTCCCTCCCCTTTAGTACCATGCCAAAATTGTGGATGTGGAGATAGGTGGTGTTGCCATCTATCGTCACTTCGGGGAATTTCGCCGAGCTAATTCGTACTGCCACCTGTATGGTGCTCAAGGTCGAGGCCAACGACAGGCGTACTTCTAACCCCTTGTCACGATGAATTTCGTGGGTCTTGATCTGACTACGTCAGATAGGTGGCATTAGAAACAACAACTTCTTGGATGAAACTCCCAGAATTCTGTTGTTCTCGGTGAGTTAGACACCTAATAAACCCTTCAAGATTTTATGACCACCATAAAATGTGTTAATAGAAAATAACTTGAAATGTACATAAATACTTTAGAAATTGAGTAGGAAAAAAATTGAGTTGCAAGAAAAAAGTTCGTTATATAGAAAATGCACTTCGCTATAGAGAGGTTATTTTATGAAGAAAATCGTGAAATGTTCTTGGTTCCAGGAAAAAGTTCGCTATATAGAGGTTCGACTGTGTGTGTGTGTGTGTGTCATTCTTTCTTCATTAACTACCAAAAGAAATTGCATTTAAATAATTTTTCTTGTAATAATTTGCTTAAGCAATGTTATATGTACAGTAAGACCCCGCTTAACGCGGGGGATACGTTCCATCAAAGTAGAGCGTAATGTGAAACAGCGCTAAACGAGGCTATCTTAACATGTAAATAATGGTGTTAGGGGAAGATGGATAGAAAATTGGTTAGATATTTAATTTAATAATAATTTTTTTAAATAAAAATAAAACCAAACATTTATTTCTTACATAAATAAGAACAATATAAACGAATACATACATATAAAAACAAATAAAATTCTAAGTCAGTCAGATCATTCAGTCTATTCTGTTTCCAATTTTCTGCCTTTTTGTCAAGAAGGCACTTTGTTGAAGTTGCCAAATTCAATGCAGCACCAGTTTGAGATTGACGTTCACCAGAATCTAATTTTCTAATCACTTGCATTTTAGTTTCCAGTGAAATGCTTTTTCTGGTTGCTTTTTTTTCTTGTTTTTCATTATCACTCATGATAAAAACTAAAGATCATAACATTTCTCACTGTATTAATCGTTATATTATTATATAAATTTATACTTACAATAATGTCAACAAATATTTCAAATGATAAAAATGCGTCCGTACAGCACCGCAACAAACAAGAAACACAACTACACTGTTTCGGATATGTTATGTACATATTTTGAAATTTACAATTTCGGGGAAACCCCGTAGCGCTGCGAGCTATTTCGGGGAATTCCCGGGTTGAAATAAAAGAGCGCTAAGCCGAAACAGCGCTAAACGAAACAGTGTTAAATGGGGTCTTACTATATTTTAAGATTCCTCTTGACACTAAATATATATATATATATATATAAAGAAACATTAACATATTTTTTTAAATTATGGTTCCAAACGTAGCAACTCACCTTAATGTTTTTTATATCATCTTTTAAACTCTCTTATATGTAATAACTCTTAAATGCATAGCTCATTTAACAAAAATAAGAATCATCTACTAATTTATGTTATCAGCTTTATGTACTTAACATTTTTATGTTCTTAGCTTTCATTGCATGCAATTGAAATATCAGCTTTTAATTTAAGAAAAAAATATTAAAAGACATTTTCTTTATCTGTATTTCATATAGTTCTGAAATCAGTGTCTTAAATGTTGTGTGCAAAATTATTAAATGAATTTTGTCTTTAGGAAACCTGGAAATGATTGACAAAAATTTCGGTAGTAAACACAAAGTCGAAATAAACGCATATGCCACTGCGGGAGTTTTTAACCCACCTACAAACCTTGAGCAAGTATTAAGACTGATAACAGAGTACCCGTCTTTAGTCAAACAAATCAATAACGGAAAGGGTGCTCCGGTGAGAATCGAATTGCAGCCGCTAACAACTTTAGATCCCAGATTTACCCAATACAAAACAGCCAGGTAAGTAAATTGAAAAATATAACATTGGTAACTACCATATTGCTGCAAAATAAATCTAATAATCAGTATAAAAAAAAATGATATCTTTAATTTCTTTAAGGTATCCGACTATGTTGGGAGCCGTGATTTTTCAAAAGCGTGTAAATGGATGGTATTTATGATATTTAGTGTCACTTATAGATTAGAGAAAATGTATATAAAATTGATTTAAGAATAGTATTACAATAAAAAATTATTTAAGTACAATATTTTGACAAACAATG
>BMAV01019366.1:313098-329335 GCA_019973955.1 Trichonephila inaurata madagascariensis
ATTTTATAGTTGATTTTACAGTATGACTTAGTGCAGAATCTTGGTGAAAAACAAAGTTTCCTTGAGGGTAAAGATGTTTACTTTTTTTGATAAAGTGTTTAAAAACTTTATTCTGATAGTATTTAGCATCAATTTAAAAGTTCGGTTTTACAAAAAATTTGTTTCGTTAAGCCTTGAGAGGATATTTCCGTCCTTATCATAACACCTGATGGCCAACTTGCATTTTTCAAAACAGCTGCGTCTTTGCGACGTTTTTTGCTTGAAATATAATGAATCTTCGTTTTTCCAGTTGTGAATGACAGATGAAACAATGCTTCATCAGAAGTTATCCATGCTTTGTATCTACCTTTGCGTAACATTAAATGCAGAGGCCAGAACGCTTTCTTCGTTTTTCTACGGCCTTAACAGACATTTGATGACAGACTTGAAAATTTACTTTTTTTACAGCCACTTTTCTTTAACTGACGATAAATCGTTGATTGCTATATCTATAGTTTCTTTGCCTTAGGTTTTTGAGGCAAAGAAATTTCTACATCTATAATTCTTTTCAACTTCTTTTTTTCTCTTTCATTAAGGACTTTCTTTCGTTAACAATTTTTCCCTGAAGCTTTTGATTGCGAGCCAAATTTTATTTCTTTTTGAAGCTTAGATAGTAATACAATAGAAAAATGTCTTTTTTGATTTTTAAATGGTTTATTATTTACAGAATTCGAACAATAATCCTTCAAAAGCTGTAAAACTTCATTCCGGATTTGAGGATCCAATTTCAGTACGGTAATTTACTCCCAATAATAAAAATAGTTCGACTGGTAATTTAAATGCTTCATTTTTCAAATGAAACCAGTAGTAAAACGATAGAAATTCATCATAAATAGTTATATGCTTTTAAAACTGGTAACACTTATTTTGAATCAACCGGTATTCTCCTTTCTGATAGTACAGCTCTACTAACAATGCCTTTTCTAATAAAGTCAACAAGCCGCAATTGCTAGTGCATCTATTTCCTCAATGACTACGGCTCATTTTATACACGATTTGCATAGTGTCACTGATGCTTTGCTGCCCGTCTGTGTTGACTATTTTTGCATGTATTTTGGTTTCAATAAAACCTCATTTTATTTCAAGCATGTGTTTCAGTTTTTACCTATCTACCTTCATTATTTTGTAACTGATTGAATTTTCGAAAGTTAACGAACTTTTGGGTCCCTGGTATATTTGGAATACTTCTAAAAATGAGAATTATAAGAAAGTGTGTACTCATTCGTATATTATTTAAGTCAGACCTGGCCAACATGCGTCCCACCACGTCAAATTGCATGATCCATCGAGCGATGTTATATTTTTCTAATGAATGTTTCTCGCTGTGAGTGTGCATAGATATGTATATATATAGGGTGATTTGCTACCAGATCGACAGACTTCCAGGGTGTGTAGGAGTTAAAAAGACGACTCGGAATCACATAGGAATGCAAGGTTGCAAATGCCGCAGTTGCGAGGCATGGTGAAAAGAAGAAGAGAAAAAGAACAGAAACAACAACACATTAATGGGAGAGAAAACCTTTTATTAAAAGGTTGTTCTACTTCAGGTGTTCAAAATTACGAACAGAAGTCGTCTGGCAAATTTGACAGCGACATTGCATCGAATTTCTGACGTTCTGGAAGATTCCTCTAGGTAGTCTTGCGGTACATGGAGCTGAAGGAAGGCTTTACTAGGAGTTGAGTTGAGTTTGGTGTTTTATGGCACAAGAGCCAGTTTTGGCTATACTGCGCCAAACATTCATAGGTCTGTGGTCTGGACGGGAAAAGAAGAAAAGAAAAAATTGGATGACAAGATGGAGGGTCGAAAATAGAGAAGGATCACTGGGGGACCCCGGGGTTCATGACACCCGTGTTTACCAAAGATAGTAAACTCCTTGGGAAAAGGAAAAGATCATTAGGGTACCTCGGAATCGTGACACCCGTACCCACCTAAAGAAGGTGAGCCCCCTGAGGGGGGCTTTACTAGGAACGTTACCTGAGTAGGCGTGCTCCACATGACACAAACGCCGCAAGTGTGAACAGAAACTTATATAAATCTGCTTCTTCAAAGAGTTAACTGGTTCTTTTTGATGTACAAGATGCTCGTTCCTTCTGTTGAAGACCTCATCGCTCGCACATCTGTAGGGAGAATAGTGACATGCCAAGAATCTTCTAGAACGTAAGGAATTCCAAGCAGCTTTGCTGTCAGGCCTGCCAGACTACTTCTGTTCATAATTTCGAACACTTGTTGTAGTACAACTTTTCAATAATGATTCCGATTAATAATATCTGATTCCGAGTTGTCTCTGAACCCCCTACACACCCGCTAATTTGTCGGTCTTGTAGAGAATCACCCTCGGCATGATGAATTTTGTTGACTTTGATCTGATTTTAATGTCGATCGGGTAGGAAAAGTAACAACTATATCAGTGTTTCTCAAACTGTGGGGCGCGCCCCCTAGGGGGGCAGTGATAACTCTACGAGGGGGGCGCGAGCATATTGAAAAGTTGAAAACAAAAGATTGTTTAAAAGAATTATTAACTTACTGAAAGTAAACAAACAAATACATTCTGACAAATTATAATTCTAACATACTATCATTTACGCTATAATACACTTATAAATGTATCAGTACTGCACAATCTATTTTATAACTAATTTAACAATATTAACTTAAGGACAATGTTTAATAATCACCAGTGACCCCCATGGATTTTTTATCTATAAAATTATATACCAACATTAACACTTATCTTGATAATTTGTACGGTTTATAATAAATTCCTCAAATGCCGATTAAAAATTACATGATTCGTTCCCAATGCCACCTCTTAGCACGTAGGTAAGCGTATGGGGTGTATTGAGTGGTGGCGGTGGTAAAAAAAGAATAAATAATCAAATCCTCTAAAATAAGTAAATCCTTCGCAAACACTGTCAAGGTCATTTTATTGCTTTCCAAAGCCTTCGGAATAATTTTATGGATAGCAGTTCACAGAAAAGATAGTACTTCGGAAAGACGTATATATACGTCTGGGCAATTGCACACACTTGCTGAACAAGACGTTTATATACGTTGGGGAGACTTAAGAAGTAAAAGTCGTATTGTAGGTTTTGCGTTAAAGTATAGTATTATTAAATTTATAATGCATCGTTATTGTTTGGAGGGGGCGCGATGCAAATTATGATTGAATATTGGGTCGCAAGCATTGAAAGTTTGAGAAGCACTGAACTATATGGTATCATACTGAATTCTTTTCGATGCTGTAGAATACAATATTCTTTCTCAAAAGCTTAATTCAAAACATGTAAAAACGTATGGTGTCAATAGTTGCAATAAATTAACATCGAAGATTTTTTTCCCATGAACTAGTGATTTTTGGAAAATATTTTAAAAAGTTTGCCTCATTATGTAGCTGTTGTTAATAAACATTTGAATCACATTATGTGAATGACGTGAGAAGATAATCTCGTGTCCGATTGCCTCTAAATCTGAGCGCATTCAGCCATTTGTACTTCTATTATGATGTCTCAGGGGTGTTAACTTTGTCTTGAGGGGTGAAAATATAAACAATTTTCAAACAGATAATTCTTTTAATTTAAAAGAATTATATCTGTTTGAAAATTCGAATCGTTTACACATTATTTACAAAGGATTATGGCATCAAAAAAGTACAAAATGCTTGAAATATAATCATAATTTTAAAAATTATAAGCATATGAAAATATGTAATAAATATTAAATAATTTTTGCGTTGCGCACGCTATTTTCTAAAATAGTAGCCTATGATGTATAAAACTTTATATAACTATAAAATGTATCATACTCTTTAAACCCTACATCATTTAAGAATAATATATCTTTTGTGTATTTCAAAATATTTGAAAAATATTGAAATTTTTTAAAAAAATTTTGAAAATGTTATTTTTTATTTTTTATTAAAAAATATAATTTATTATTCTACTAATATAAAATTACTACAGTGCAATAAGGGGGTACATTTAGCTTTATAAATCAACTTATAGCGAGTAATTAAAGCTACTATTTTAGAAAATAGCAATCGCAACGTAAAATTTAATTAATATTTCTTATAGAAATGTTTCTTATTTTCATATGCTTATAATTTTTAAAATTATGATTATATTTTAAATATTTTGTACTTTTTTGAAGCCCCGTTTCTTTATAAATAATGTATAAGAGATTCGAATTATTTAATTTTAATTTCAAAGAGTTATATACGAGGGCTGTTTTCCAAGTAAGGTCCATTTGTTTTTTAAAAAATAACGACAATATTTTGTTTAGAAAAACCTTTATTTTAGGATTATACCTACTTTTGCCTATTTCTCTACATAGTTGCCGAGTTTATTGATGCACTTGTCATACCTTAGAATTAAGTTTTGAAAACCCTCTTCAAAGAAGTCTGCCGCCTGGTTGAACAGCCAATTCCCGGCTTCTTTCAGTCTTTCGTTGATACTGAAACGCCTCCCGCCAAAACTGTGTTTGAGGTACCGGAAAAGGTGGAAATCGCTCGGAGCAAGGTCGGCGCTGTATGGTGCATGGTTCAAAACCTCTCAGCCAAAAGATTCGATTTACTCGCGAGTCGTTCGAGAAGTGTGAGGCCTTGCGTTATCGTGGAGGAGCAAAACATCTTTTGACAGCATGCCGTGCCATTTGTTTGGCAACGCTTTTCGGAGCTTCCGTAGAGTTGCGCAGTAAGCACCTGAGGTGATCGTTGTTCCTTGTGACATAAAATCCACCAGCAAAACACCGTGCCGGTCTCAGAACACTGTTGCCATAATCTTGCGCTTTGACTGCGTTTGGCTGGCTTTGACCTTGACGGGAGTGGATGTGTGTCGCCATTCCATAGACTGTTGCTTTGATTCCGGTGTGATATGGGACAGCCATGTTTGCTCTCCAGAGTAACGATTCAACATGTCATCCCCTTCTTCCTCGTAACGAATCAAAAAGTCCAATGAAATTGCAAACCTCTTCTCTTTGTGTTCAGTTGTGAGTAGTCTGGCTACCCAAGGGGAACACAATTTCTTAAAGTTGAGGTCTACAATCACAGTTTTGTGTACCACCGACCGGGAAAAGTCGGGGAACTCCAATGAAAAAGTGGTTATCGTGAATCTCTTGTTCCCACGAATTTTTGTTTCAACTGTTTGCATCAAATCATCAGGGATTACAGAGGGCCGGCCTGAGAGTTCGTCTTGGACGCTTGTTCGCCCATCTTTAAACTTCCTGGCCCATTTTCGAAATTTGCTGTCTCTCATTGCTCCTGTGCCATAAACTTCTGTTGTCTAGGGATGAATGTCTACAGCCGACATGTTTCTTGCAGTCAAAAAACGGATAACAAACCGTATCTCACACTTGGCGGGCGATTCAATCACCTTAAACATTTTAAAGACGCACAGCTAATCTTACACGACTGCTACAGAGCTGGAGTGAGTGAGTTAATATTAACGTCGCACTGTTCAGCTACACGAGGGCTTTTGGCGATGGACCACGTAATTCTGAACCAGCTACAGTGCTGGAAATTGCGCATGTGTGTTCGCAAAGGATGCTGGTATGTGACGCAGAGACTCGTTGCGACGCACGCATGAACTAGGGAAATATACGCGCCAACGGACATTACTTTAAAAATAGCTCTCGTATATTTCAGTATTGTTTATATTTTCTGCCCTTAGAGAAAGTTAACACCCCTGAGACTTCTTAAACTCTTTTCAAAGTTTCTCACCTAATGTAATATTTTAAGTATCAAAAATCATCTTACGTGAAGTACTTTGGACGGGGATGTGCTTTTTATCTAGAATATTATTAATTTTCATTTTGCAATTGCTTTTCAATAATATTTGTTTCAGAAAAAAAGTAAACTGTTATTTTTTTGGTTAATTACGTATTATACCGTCGACCAAATAAGTCAGCTTAAAAGACGTCGCCAAATGCTGAGATATACTGCTAATTGTGGAAAACCATCCCGCGCATGTTCTAGCATTATAGTAGTAACGATGATAGCATTATAGTAGTAACGATGATAGCATTTGGCGCACGAGATTTTTGAATTGATGACGTTTTTTTTATTTGGTTTAATTGGTCGACGCTTTAACTTGTAAGTACCTTTTCTGCTTGTATAGAAAATAAGAATACATACAGAAAATTATTGGATCATTACTATAATAAATCTATTCAGATTAAAGGTATTTGTATTTGATTATTTATTAGCGGTTTGGAAGCAGTTCTCGATAGCGCCCTAAATAAATTGGAAGACTTGAAGGCTGCTGATAAAGATTTCAAAGAATGGGATGCGGATGGACTCTGGGACGACGATCAACAAGATATGGTAAATATACTTGTCAAATACTGATAGAAATGTATGCTTAAAAGCATATAAAACTCAATTTCATTAATTTATGTTTAAACCCAATATTATGATAAAAGCACATGTGATCAATCTATACAGGAAAAATTCCAAAATATTTTAGCTTTCTTTAGTTAAAAAAATTCACCAGAAATTTAATTGATAAGTATACTTAATAGAACTAGATAATTATACTTAATAGAACATTTTTTCCCTATACCAGTCTCCGACTTTCTTGTTATACATCGAAAAGCAGCCGAATACATTGAGGAACGATACAGTCACCAAATGCACAGTAAACAACGCTGAAAGATATATTGTTTAACATAGCAGGGCATATATCGACGTGTTTTACAGTCATGGCTACGGCATGGTCTCAAAGTGGGCGGGAATGTAAATCTGCCTTTCCTTTTCGATACAGGTAATCTGGCAAATAGTAATGGCTAGTGGCAAATCTAAGGAGGACCACGCTGATTGGTCTAGGCAAGAAATTAGGAATTCTAGTCGATTTATTCCAAAGGACTTTCCAATTTCTTCCCAAAGCCCTTTTCATATACAGGCTGGGCTGGAACGGTTTGATTTAATATAGTGCAGGATATATAACACTTTATATGAAGCAAGGACAAAGGAGACTCTGATTGCGTCATTTGGGATTCAGTCTTGCCCAAAATATCTGTCCTCTCATTTCCATGTATTCCATAATACTTAATAGAACTAAAAGGTTTCTTTAACTCTCTCTGTGTAAAGAAATTTTTTTGTGATACTGTAATAAATTTATCCAACTCGTCAAAAATGCCCGCCAACATAGTAGCCAAAAATGATGTCAACTTTTGGCTGTATCGCCAATAATTCGCCAAGTTTCCATCGAAACGCCATTATGGACTGCGTTGTTTGCGAATATTACTATTTTTAGTGCAATTTAGAGGAAAAGGTGATTAGAAACATTGCTTTTGAAGAGACACTAAATTGACGTACGTATTAAAATACAAAGTTGAAGACTTGAAGTTTTTTTTTCCTGATTACAATATTGAAAAAAAAAAATAGAACTACACAATACTTGTAAATTACAGTTTTATAATTTGAGCAATGAGTATGAACAGCTGTATAATTTGTAAAAAGTTAAAATAATTATGTTGTATTAAGGTGCACTACCCTAAAATCATGATTTTTTTCAAAAAAATAACGAAATTTCTTATGATTTTATTTTATAGACCATCTTATTAGCTTCATAAAAATACCATGTTTTCTATTTTCTATTCACAAGAACAAAATCTTCAAGTGTTTTAATAAAAGAAGATGCCATATAACTTTACATAAGATGTCAAACTTTAAAATGCGTTTTACTCGAAATGTGTTTTTTTCGTAAAACTCAAACGGGAACAGAGATAGCTCAAAAGGTTTTGAAAATAATTTGCTGAAATTTTTTGTAAATGTTTTGTATAAATGTAGAAGTGTTTTAACCATCACATTTATCAATCACTGTTTTATTTCGAAATTTACAGTCCGTTATGTGAATATAATCACTGTTTTTTTTTAAGCAATTTTATATAGTCACTAAGATAGAGTGCTCTAGTTTTTGTAAAAATTAAAATATCTATTATCCTGAAAGTCATTTCAAACAAGAATAACAGAGTAACACATTAAAATTGAAAAACTGAGAGTTTGTTCAAAAAATGTTTGTTCAGAGCGGGCCCCGTTGCCCAAGGTAGCACGTTCTCCAGATCTTACACCCACTGAAAAGATCAGACCATGGGTTTCTAAGAGATTGGACCGCCAATGCCCTTCAGCCTCTACTGGATAGTGATGCTGACAGCTGTGCCAAGGGCCCGGGTTTGAATCCCAGAGAAAGCATAGATGTTTGTAAATATATAGTGACAGTGTGGCAAAGAACTATATTCGTCAAGCAGAATATTGTCTAGAAAGGATAGAGGTAGGAAAAGAGGTGTTGGAAGTCCTCAGAACCTGCACCCCCCCCCTTTTCCTGTAGTGCCGGTTAATCCATTGGGTGCTTGGAGCGGGCATCCAGGGTCCAGATAAGCTAGACTTAAGATATCCGACTACGTTCGGAACCGTGATTTTGCAAAAGCGTATAAATGGATAATATTTATGATATTTTGTGAGACTAGAAAATGTATATAAAATTGATTTAAGAATAGTATTACAATAAAAAATTATTTAAGTACAATATTTTGACAAACAATGAACATAGAATGACCCCTTTTCAAAATATTCTCTTTTTGTGAAAAATGCTTCTATTATATAATAATATTTTACCTGTATATAACTCAGACCTCTGTACAGAGGCTGAACTAGAATTTTTGAAATATATAACTTAGAAGTGGGTTTATCCATGTTTTACGACAACAGAGGGGAGAAATTTTAAGAAAAAAACGCCGATAATTATTTCAAATTGTTGTAACTCTGAAAATAATGTGAATTTTTCAAAAATCTTAGTTCAGCCTCTGTACTGAGGTTTGAGCTATATACAGGCAAAATAGTATTATAATAGAAGCATTTTTCACAAAAGGAGAACATTTTGAAAAAAGGTTATTCTATGTTAATTTTTAGCCGAAATATTGTATTTAAATAATTTTTTTGTCAAAATGTCCTTAAAACAACTTTATACATGTATTCTAATCTAAATGACACTAAATATAATGAAAATTATCCATTTATGCGCCATTTTAAAATCACTGTTCCGAACGTAGTCGGATACCTTAACCAGATTTTCTGGTTATAAATATCAATCCACCAATGCCAAGAAGGCCTGTAGATTTTCTGCGCCCAGGGACCGAAGTGCGTTTAAATCGACACTGCCAATTTGAGTGTTCTCAAAATTGAGGAGAGGGGGAGTCCCAAACATATCGTCACGTATATGATGAGGCCAAAACAACAGACTATTCTAGTCTCTTACCATAATGAATTTCATGGACCTGTATCTCATACCGTCGATCAGGTGGCATTGGTAACAAGAACAAAAACAATTGATGAAGTGTTGCTCAGACTTGAAGCAGCATGGAATGAATTGCCTGTATATGTCATCCACAAGCCAAGTTCGATTCGATACCTGTGCATGGGTTAGAGTCATTTTAGCTGCCACTCAGGACAGCTGTGTATACTAATTTTGGACATCGTATACTCCAGTGCTTCTCAAACTGTGGGGCGCACCCCCTAAGGGGCGTGATAACCCCATAAAGGGGGCGCGAGTACATCGAAAAGTCGAAAACAAAAGATTATTTTTTTAAAAAATTATTAATTTATTGAAAGGAAGCAAAACAAAATACATTCTGACATACTAAATAATAAAATACACATTTACACTGATATACTACATTTATAAATGCATCAGTACTGCAGAACGTGTTTCATAATTAATTTAACAGTACTAAGTTAAGAAGTTTAATAATTACCAGTGACCCTAAAAATATGTCATAAAATTTTATATAAAATTTAATACTTATCTTGATTATTTATACGGTTTATAATTGAAATCTTATTGTAGCCTTACCTCAAAGTATATTATTATTGAATTCAATACATTGTTATTGTATTGAGGGGGGCGCGATGAAAATTGGGTCGCAAGTATGGGAAGTTTGAGAAGCACTGGTATACTCTCACATTACCAATAAACAATCATATTTTCTTCCTACAGTGTTGTTACGTACAATAAGTACAGTTTTGCTACTTGTTTCCTTCCAAGCTTTGCAGTTTTAGGGGCCAGTACTGTATGTGTAAGAATTCGAATCAGCTTTTCTCCAATACATTCAAATACAGAAATAAAATTTGATAATAGATACGATGCGATCTATGTATCTTTTTGATTCCTTTTTGTAGTTTATTTAGTACTTTTTAAACTTTTCATTACAAAAATACGGATGTATAATGTAGAGTAATACAAGGTCTGTTCAAAAAGTATCCGAATTGAATTTTCTCCCTTCGTTCCTGTGTACTTGCCATTTCTTGCAGGTAGTCAAGCAAGGTGCTGTTATAGGTGTTCGTCGAATTTTTATTTCTCTAAGGATGACTAAACGAGCAGAGGTACTGCATTAAATTTTGTGTAAAAAGCTTGCTGACTTTCTAAGTGAAACAATCCGTAAGATTCAACAAGTGTTTGGAGACGATTTTATGGAGGTCACACAAATAAGGAGAGGTTTAACCAATTTAAAGACGTATATTCCCATAAGCATCTTTATGATGCATTTAGTTAATTCTTGAACTGTTTTAAGCAGAGATTCAAACAGAAGGATAAGAAACTTTTAAAGATTACTACGGAAAATATGGAGCATATAATTATTTACAATATATTTAAATTTTTGTTTTCTGATAATATATACTCTGAAAAATCTATGAATATAACTTTTATCGGGTATTCACAAAAATAAAAACAATAAACAATTTTTAGAATGTAAAAATATCTACTTGATAATTTGCTACAAATGTTATTAATTTCAGCTGTCTTTGAAATAGTCAATAAGTATAATTTTTAGTAGATAAATTTTATAAGATAATTTTAAGGGGCTACAATGAAGATTTCATGTATTATTATTTCTGATGCATGTAAAAAGTTTGACTTTCGATATCTTTTTTGAAAAGGTCAATAAATATTACAAGAAACTGAAAGATGCTCTTGGAAGCATGATTGAAGCTATTACTTCAATGGACGCCCCGGACGGAATCGGCCCCGATCATTTTGATAAGGCTTTCCAATTTTATGGCGAAGGACCTGAAAATATTCCCAATAAATACGTAAGAGAGCTGACGAAACTGATACACGACGTAGTAAGTAAATTTAATTTTTTTTTTATTCTTGCTCTTTCGCGATTATCATGCTGATATTACCATTCCTTTTTATTCCAAACAAAAAGAAAAAAAATAATGGTTTCAATGCCTGAAAAATGAAACATTTGAATCTTATTTAAGCAGTGTTTATCATTGTGAAGGTGATATACTGTATAATTCTGTGTATACGGCAAGAATTTTTCTAACTTTTGAAATTTAAAGTAAGGCTGTCGGCTTTTATACGGATCTATTAACATAGAAAAAAAACGTAGTTTAGATAAAACATTTTTTTTAACATTTTCTATTAGTCATAAACTGGTGATTTTAATCCAATCCTTTTGTGTGAATATTTTGAATGGAACTTTCATTCTAAAAAGAAAAAGAAAAGGTCACATAAATCCGAGCTTTAAAATAGTTCATTAAATTCACAGTCCTTTAATGGCAAGTCTGAGTTTTTCTTGGAAGGCATGAAACAGGTCAATGATCACGTGTTAAATACAAATTTCTCTTTTCACATATTTTCAAAAAAAAAAAAAAAAATGGTGTGTTAAGTGTGATTAGCATAGATCGTGTAGAAGGTAACCAATTAGCGGGAAAAAAGGTGTAACTTCTGATAGGGTTGCCAGAAATAAAACTCTCGACATTCACGTCTGATGTTTTACTTTACGGCAACTCGATTAGAATACATTCCACCCATTTGAAAACATTTTTGCTCTTGTAGGACACATTTGAAAACTATGGTTTTTCCCCCAATTAGGCTTATATGCTGGTTTCGAATTTAAGACAAACTTTTGAAGAAAAACGCTCCTGCGGCTTACAAACAGATTGGCTTATATTCGGAAATATATGGAAAGTTCAAGAGATAAAAAGATTTATTTTGATTAGATCACCAGGAAAGTTTGTATTGATTTTCATGAGGTCAAGTCTAAATATATTAGAATGATTGAAAAAATTACAAAAGCATGCGTATTCGATACGTTAAATGATGTGAATTATGAAAAAGATGACAATATGGAAGTAACAAAAAAGTGTTTTAGAGGTATGGTGTACTTTTCTTTTACCATGCTGAGGGTACTGTAACCGAAAAAACTGTGCAAACTTAGTGAGTGAGAATTATACTAACGTCACGCTGTAGAACAGCATCAGAGTTATTGGCGACGGACCTCGTAATTTTGAGCCATCGTTAAGTGACAAAAACGACACTTGAGTGGGCACCTCCCTCTCCTAATTTCCACACCAACTGGATTACGTGTGAGCCTCGACACATTTAACATGCGTCGGCCTTTTTCACACGGTGGGTCTTCAGCGGTACTAGGCTTGAACTTATGACACGCCTCTGTCATGAATCCGTTAT
This sequence comes from Trichonephila inaurata madagascariensis, assembly GCA_019973955.1. Taxonomy (NCBI): domain Eukaryota; kingdom Metazoa; phylum Arthropoda; class Arachnida; order Araneae; family Nephilidae; genus Trichonephila; species Trichonephila inaurata. Next base: position 325,606 of record BMAV01019366.1, read on the forward strand.
CTTAACTACAAGGTAACCATGGCCCCAAGAACTGCGCAGAAGTGGTTTGCAAGGTAAACAGTTGGTGATTTCAACCGTGAAGGTCAAGCGAGCTCGAATAAACTGTTCAATACATTTGAAAATCAGATAAAAAAAAACTGATCCAAAATAATGCTCAAAATATCAAAATCTACCATCCACGGGCATTTAGAAATCTTGGCGATAGAAACTGTTTAGATGTGTGTGTGTGACGGATCGCACTTCCGAACTGACTTTCTGTGAATTATCCAATTTTTTTCTCCGTAGGAAGCTCTACGGTTACTTCGTTTCTTGTGGAAATGTGTGCAGAGGAAGACAAGTTCAAGGAAAATAAACCTTTGATTTTACTTAAACAGTTACTTATATATATATATATATATTTATATATATATTGAACCGACAGAGCTATCAACAGCTGAATGATACATTATTCTATATCACGTGTCTTTCTAGGAAGTCGTAATTTAAACGACTTTTCAAGAGAGACAAAAAGGCGAAAGTATTGACACTAAGCCTTTCTCAAGTTTCGTCTTCAGACTCTCGTTTTCAGATCTGCACCTACAAAAGATATTGGTTCCCCAAAGTATCCCATGCATCTGTAACGAAAAACGGCAAGCTCTTTCCAACACTTAATTGAGCACCAAACTCTTCTCAGTTTTGAATGCTAAGAATGTGCAACAAACACTTGCTTATCAACCTTATCTATTAACTTTTAAGTTAAATAAATAAATTATTTTATCGTTATGGTTATTCATAACCCTCTCCATAGTTTCAAGGTGCTATAGTAAAGAAACTAAGACGAATACAGCAAAAAAAATTGAAATAATGCAGAAACAACTGAAGTTTTATTTACATACCTTACAAGTGTTCTATGTGTGAAAGCTTGGTTACATGGCATATACCAATGTAATAGTTCAGTTTCTACCACACCCTACTCAACACGTTACTATCAAATTTATTCTGAGTACGTGTTATCCTTTCATGCAGTTCATCAACATCACGTGACAAAGAAGGTACGCGAACCTAGTCTTACGTAAGAGACGAAGTTTTAGGATACTACCGATAACAAGTGAAGGATAACACGTGTTTTCAATAACGTTGACGGTATTATGTTGAGTAGAGTGTGGCAGGAACTGAACTCTTGCATTGATGTGTTGTTGTTTCCAATCCCCTTGGAGCAGGAAAGCCTACACCAAGTCCATATCACCTTTCCGCGTAATAGTGTCACACATCAGGTCTTGCTGTTCATGCAACTGTCGCAGGGAAATGTCCCAGCAACTCTGAAGATGAGCAGGAGAAGCAGGGACAGGTAAAGAAAGACTTTACCCCCTGTACAAAAGTCATATTACACAGGTGACCGCTTCTAAAGCGCGCCAGGGCCGTCTGATGAGCCCTGGAACTCCTGCACTGCATAGATAGGCCAGGACTCTTAGCTGCATACCAGTGGTGAGCAGGAGGGTTTCGCCAAGTCAAATTCATTTTATTTCTTTGGAAGGAAGGATTTCCGAATGGGTTAAAACAGTGGAACTGGGGTTAGAGAGATCACAACCCCTACCAGCCAGCTCATCAGCAGCTTTGTTCCCAGGCACACCCACATGTGATGGAATACCCTGGAGACATACTTGTTTCCTCTGACCGAGCCTAACTAATTTGGATAAAATATTTAGACCAGTACTGTCCATAATTTTTGGCCAATTCTTCAAATATTGAATAGAGCTTCTGCTTCGAAGGGTAATATGCAGCTTCCCCTTATGTAAGGAACCACTTGAGCGGATGTCGTGTGACCAAGGTTTCACACATAGAACACTTGTAAGGTATGTAAATAAAACTTGAATTATTTCTGTATCCTTTCAAATGTTCTGTTTTTGCTGTATTCGTCTTAGTTTCTTTACGATAGCACTTTGAAACTATGGAGGGAATTATGAACAACCCTGTATTACAATATCCAGTCTTGAACCACTCAATCGTGCAGCCTGATACATAGGAAAAAGGCTACACACAGACACAACCTACTCATTCATGACACATTGCTGACTGAGTAGCCTTATATGAATTCTACACGATTAAACGAAGAGTATTCTGTGTTGGATATCATTTTTATTTGTGACTCGTTCAATAAACGCATAGAGGAGACACAATAGTTTTGAAGCAATAGAGGATTCAGGTTATGGGAGTTAAGGTCAAGTTATAGGGGGATGAATCATTTATGTAGGGGAGTATATTATTTATTCCGATGGCTTATTATGGTGTCTAGGGGATTTGGATTGTGTCCACCGGTTATTAGCTAAATGCAAAAAATTGATTTATATTAAAATTACTTTTAAATTAGTTTCATTAAAATATTTACATTATTATTACAAATAAAATATAGAATACTATTAAACACACATTATTAAGAGAGACCACACCCAGAACTGTCGCTCAATTCATCGACCATACAAAACCAAACCCTTTTGTCTAAACTCCTCTTCCGCTCTCTCACTATGATCTGCATCCTTACAAGAAACAGAAAGTCTGTGTAGGCAAGGAGGGGTACATATGTTGGCCTCTATCACCATCTATTGGAGAGGGAACTGGGGTAAATTTAAATGGGGTAACCCATTGACCGAGGTAAATTTAAATTCCTTGTCATTTAAAAAATCCTACATTTATAAATAATGTTGAATGAAAAAAGAATTGTAGAGAGCGGAATGAAGCAAATACAACCACCCCAAAAGCTTCATTCGTGGAAAGTCCCGTTTTCTATGTTTACCGGGATTGGAAAGGAATCCTGTACCACAAACACCGAAACGATAAATTCCGAGAAGTATTGTTCCCAGTTAACCGGATTAAAGACAGCAATTTAACAAAAAGTCCTGAAATAGCGAATTGGAAGAACGTTGTTACACCAGAACAAAGCACAGCCTTATTTGTCTTTTGTAACTCAACAGAAGTTGTTGGAGCTCGGTGAGAATGTTCGATATCACCTACCATATTCACCAGAATTCTGATCTTTTGATTTCCATTAAGTTCCTTAATGGCAAAAACTTCCCCTTTAGTCGAAAAATTAAAAAAGTGTGCGTGCTTATGACCACACGATAGAAGCGATAACATCAAATTTTATAATGTTATTTCAGGGATTAGTTAGGTGAATAAAAAACAAGAGGATATTAGTAAGGTGACCATTTTTTTACAAGGAAAAGGAGGACGGGAAAATTTAAGAAAAAATTACCACTTTAATATATGAAACGTTTTATTAATTCAAACAAAAATACGCTAATTACGCTTATATTCTTTTTAATTGTTATCTTAAACGTGTGTTTTTCCACTTAATTAGTTTTTTTTTGTCAACATATCATTTTCTAATATATTGGAAAGTGCAGGTAAAAAATATCCTTCATACTGAATTTCACGGTAAGCACTGTAGCTTAAGTATTAACATTCTATATATTTTCATTTCTCACGTCACTTCACAAAAATCATTACCAACTGAAAAAACACTTTCATCCGCTACACTAGTTTCAGGGCAGCACAACGTAAATTCAACAAGAATAATTACATTTTCATATGGAATGTGTTCATTTTTGACATGGTTTTAAGTAATTTTACCCATCTTTTACCAATTTCTTTGAGTGTTGATTTTCCAATTGTTCTAATTTATTAGAATTTAAATATATATTCAGTCTTCTTGCTACTGCAAACAGACAGTTGTCATCGATTTTAATATCAGGAA
>BMAV01019367.1:0-16094 GCA_019973955.1 Trichonephila inaurata madagascariensis
TGAACAAAACACCTATATAAAAATGAAAGATTTGATGTAGCTGGATTATATTGTACAGAATATTTTTTGTAATATATAATTTAGTTGATATAGAAATATTTAAAAATATAAACGACGCTTTTTTCTGTTCTATTTAATGACAGTTTCAAGACGAACACTTTTGTTGTTCTTTCTCTTAAATCATTTTCATCAAAATTTGGATGGTTTCAATAAAACGCGTATTATATTAATACACTTACTTTTTTTTATTGTAACAGAAAAAAAAATTATAACACAAAAGTTTCGTATTTACCATTTCATGCACAATTTATAAGAAACAATATTTAGTTTTATGCAAAAAAGCTATAAATAAAGTAAACTATACTAGAAAATGGAAGAAATAAACCTACACTGAGGCACAAAGACAACGTTTTCACTAAAGCCGTTTGAAAATTCTGTTCTGGATATTATATGGATCAAAAGAAAATGCAGCAACATAATTCTCTTGAATTTTTTTAAAAATAGATATCGGTTTGCTTTAAGGAATATTCAACCAGATCTGGACTTATTCGATTGTTCGAGCAACTGTGCGTTTGTTTCTGAACATATAAATATGAATTTTGATATTTTTGATATTTTTGGATAGTATGACAAACAAAATGTAAAAGATGTAAAAGTAGGATGAAAAAGTCAACTGAAAAGAAAACATCTATGGCAAATATATTTTGACATCATTTTCATGAAAATATTTTTTAACATATTAAGAATAGCTATATAAATACGTTTAAAACTAAACTAAACAACATATTTTGAGCAAACAGAAGAAACCAAATATTTTGAATAAACGGAAGAAAAAACTATTAATATATTGAAATTAAAACAAGATTTTTTCAATACTTTTTCTGACTACAGAATTCTTTCGCGATCAAGCATTTTATCAAAGTTATTTAAACTATGATATGAATAATACATAAAATTACAGAAAAATATTTAAATAGTTTTAAGTTTTATTTTAAATATAATTTGAAATGTTAAAATTACCAAAACAGTTGCAATTTCAGAAATGTATTAATCGTTTTTAATGCATATTATTAAACCCCAAAATACTATCACTAGATGTAAGAAACTTAAGTAATAAAATACATAAATTTTCTTAATGTATTTAATTCTTAAAAAGAAAATATTTTTTTGGCATTGAGAAATGTCCTTAGCTGCTGTTTATTAATGATAATGACTCATTTCAGATAAATGTAGGTGTTTAAGTTTGTTTGTATTATACAGAATTCCGTTTTTAATGGTGAATACGTTTTTTGCAATTTTTTATGCAAATATTTTTTCTGACAGTATATATGATATAAATATATCATTCCTGAACGTGAAACCAATTTAGCATAATAAATTAAGTTAGATTTAAGAATAAGGATTTTGTACTTATAAGTGGATGGACGGATTGTTTAGTTAAAGGTGACTTTTTGAAAAAAGCTACACTGATGAACCATAATCAAGTAAAGAGAACGACATCTGAGATACACTCTTCAACTTCTTACGCCACGTCAATGTAAGGACTTAGACGCAGTTTTTCTTTTTCTGCCGGACCGCGAACATACGTCAGCTACTTCATGCGGGCCGCATACCTATGTTAGTTATTTCAGGCGGGCCGCAACATGAGGATAAATGAGGAAGGGGTGAGGGAGAAATGCTTTATGACCAAATAACATTGGAAATTTAAAGTGTGGAAAATTGATCAAAATATTATATATATAACCCTTTTTGCTTTTTTTAATTATTATTTTTTACATTATTTTTTTTGTCACTAACACTAAATTAGAATCATTTAAGAAATACTCCTTCACAATTTTTGCATCAGTAAACGATTCCACATGATTATCAATAACATAGCAAACTTCATTAGATGTCTTTGTTACCTGTGTGATTCTACCACTGACAAAACACTTTGCTGCTGTTGTAAAGATTATTCAAGAAAGCCTATATATCACCTCTTGAAAGAGATCTTCGAGGAAAAGTGTCATTGAATGATTTCAGTTTATTGGTATTTTTTAAATACACTTTCGTGACAAATCAAACAATTACTGAACCATGCTTGCTTTTTACTACAAAACAGTTAACTTCCGAATCGTCTTGAAACAATCTATTTTCATCGAATATTTTCCTCTTTCAAGATATGAAAGATAGTTGAATATTAGTTCCCCTCATAAAATGGTCGCTACTCCACTGTTGTCTATTATGACTAATCAGAAAAAAATATCAATTCGCATCCATACGACATTGACAACAAAAAGCAAAATTGATATATCTGATTATTTTAACAAAGAGTTTCCCACCGTATTTTCACAAATAAATGAATTTCACAGAGCAATGGGCCATGACCGGGTCACTTAAAACGGCCCGGTGGACCGCAGGTTGATTATCGCTGACATAGAGCGTCGACAGATTTAGCTAACATCTCTTTCTCTACATCGGTGGCATGAGAATTCGAAAATATCGTATTACTGGAAATTTTAATTACTTTTTCGAAATACTGCACCGGTAATTTAATTTCACAACTTTTTAGATGCTATTTATATTGTTTTCAACAAAAACATCTGCTGTTTTATAATACTTGATTGCGTAACTATAATTTCTAAAACAGAAAAGAGCAAGAATGGAATTTATTTAGTATTAAATCAATCTAATAACTTTGTAGATTTAGCTTTTTGAAGTGATAACTTCTTTAGGCACATTTTGCTGAAGATTGTATTTAACCAGCCACTACTCGCGCAGAGTGTGTCATACATACCGTCTAACTTTTTTCAAAGCTCTTTCTAAACCTTTTTTTGGAAAATGGATAATTTTTCATGTAGCTGACTTCAAGGTCATATTTTTTGAGGGGCCTTAGCTTGTAGGGGAATTTCAAACATATATTATTGGATACTGCCTCTTCGGGTATGTCATATCCTGCGCGTGAATCACCGTTACATTTCTGAATACATGAGAGCACGTTTTAAATCTTTCTTATGCTATAGCGTATTATTGTAGTTATGATGAAGAAATGTGATATTTAAGTAATTTAATAGATACAGTATTTAACAGAGATATAGTACAACAGTATTTTTGGATGAAGAAATTCTCTTCACGGTTATGAAGAGAAAGAATCAAATGATGAAGAGTATAACAGTAAGTATGATCCACTGAAATAGATCCAGATTTAAGCGAAAGAGACACAAAGGAGACAACTTGTACACATCTTATCCACTTTCAGATGAACTTTTGAAGAAAAAAACTATTGCTGGGACAATAAGAGAAAATAAAAAAGGAAGCCCAAAATTTTTGAATTTAAAGAATAGAGAGGATACTCTTTTGTATTTAGTTTTAAAAAAGATACGGATTAAAAAAAAATTAAGATCCAGTGAAAACATCGCACTCACTCACGACGAGATTAAAGGAGTGTATAAACAATGTACTGAATGCCCTTATAAAAAGATGTAATGAACGATTGCATATATTTCCTACTTTTCTTTCTTTTTAACTTTTGTAAACAAATTTTACGGTAAAAACAGAATGATTCATCCATTTAGGTTCTTTTTTTTTCACGCGAGTTATGCCGGGTTAAATGCAGTGTCCCGTTCGGTTACGTTACGCTATTCAATTTTTGTCGGCTCTAGGCGTAAATCATGCTCTCATCACTTAATTTTGAATTGAAAACTTTTTAAGTTCATGTTGTTTTTAAGTAACAAATTCATGCACACTTTTTTCTAGTGAAGTTTTATTTCCTTTCTTTAAATATTTATTAGTATCAGGCTGGCCACTTTCACTCAACTTCAACGAGTGAATGAGAGAAGAGGAGAGCAAGAGGAAATAATTGAAAAAAAAGATTATTCTTATGTAGGAAATCGGAAGAGGGATTCTGGTAGTTTTATAATAATTTTTCAAAGCTTGTTATCAAGCTGCCTTACTAGAGGCCTTAATGGATTATCTAGTAAAGGTGAGTTTGATGTAAGTTGTTTATGATAGAATGTTTAAAAAATATTACAAAAGGTTTAGTTTATTAGAAAAAATTCGGTAAAAAACTAAAAGAATCATTTGAAATTGTTGAGAACTAAAAGAAATCCCTTTTGAAACCTCGGGTTTTATAAAAAAAAAAAATTTTTTTTTTGGGAATTGCCTGCAATCACGGATGGGGAACAAAAAAAAAGAAGACGATTTGGGTTAGGTTACGATTGCAACAGCAAACAAAAGGTAAATTCAACGTATTATGTTGTTGAATGTTTCCTTCTTTTGATAAACTCAAAAGTGCTGTAAAAAATAATAGTAGCCCTGTTCCAAGAAGAAAAAAAAAACATGGGATTTTTTTTTTTAAATTCAGTAGAAAGGGGCTTTTAAAGCAAAAAATGTTTTAAAAATAAATTAAAAATCTGAAATTTTAATTAACCCAATTGGTGAAAAAAGTTCAATTTTTTGGTTTATATTGGCGATGACAACTATCAGATCACGAGAAAATAAAACCATTAATTTTGAAAGAGCCGAATCATTTTTTGTTTGCTTAGAAATTTAAGGAAGAAATTTTGGCCTCAGAACATAAGATTTCCAAACCTTTTACATAGTTTTACGGCGTTACATAAGTTATAAAAAACCGGTGTTTTATGTATTATCGCAACGGTATTTGGTGACACTATATGAAACTTAGAACATGTTTCCCAATTCACCGTGAAAGGGTACACAGAAAATCAAGGTTGCTAACTTGGTGATTTAAATCTTAAAATTTTGAATTGTTGTGATAGTAGTAAGTACCGTATAAAAAATATATATATTTTAAAAAAATAATTACGTAAGAGAAGTACCGTGTAAAAAAATATAATTTAAAAAAAATTTAAACTACGTAATTAATTTACATACAAATACTTTTAAATAATTTGGGCTAATTGGGAATTTAAACCCTATACACTTTTAAAATCAAAAAATATAAGAATGAATAATTATTTAAACATTGCCCCTTTGGGGAAAAAAGGATAAAAAAAAAACAAATATCCCGATGAATGCGTAAGAAAAAAAAGAACTACTTTTAAAACTCGCTTGCAAAAAAGTCGTTAAAGAAAAAAAATAGTACATCCAAATAATTTTATACTCTTATCAAAAAAAATCCTATTATCTGTGGTCTAAGCACATACACAATTTTTTCCCCCTTTACTTTCCACGACAAAAGTCAAACCCCAAGACCCTTTTTAAACAGGGGGGAGAAAATTTTAAAGGGATCCGGGCTACTTAGAATTAATTTTTTAAAAGGGCAAACGAAATATTTTTAAAAAAAAATTTTGTCTTTTTTTTGTTCAGGAAAAATTATATGTAATTGTTTTAAAAATATTATTACAATAAAAATTATTTTAAAAGATATTTTGGGAAAAAAGAATTTTGAAAATTATTTTTTTTTTCAAAAATTTTTTTCCCCTTTTTTAGAAAAGACTCTTAATAATATTTGCTTATACAACAAAGCTTCCCAAAACCCCAATTTTTTTAAAAAACTCAATTATTTCCAGAGTTCAAACCAATTGGGAAAAATGGAAACGGTGTGTTTTTGCTAAAAATTTTCCACCCGATGTATTAAAATATGAATAAAAAACCACTTCTAAGTAAAATATTTCAAAATTCTAGTGCAGAATTATTCAGAGGTCTGAGCAATACATAGGGCAAAATTATTATTAAGAAGCATTTTCCATAAAAAAGGGGAATATTTTGAAAAAAAAAAAATCTAAGATCATTTTTTTCCCAAAAAAATTGAATTTTTAAATTAACCCCCTTTTTGTAAAAATATTCTTAAAACAATTTCATACTTGCATTCCAATCTAAGTAACCAAGCATTAAAAAAAAATTAGTTTTTTCCGTTCCGTTTTCCAAAAGTCGGATACCTTAAGTTTTTTTTCTAAACTAACGATCTGAAACAATATTGGTATGATAAATACATAATTTCATTGGTCAAGAAAAAAGGTTTTCCACGATTTATTCGTTACTTTGGGCCAAGAACTATCTTAATTTTGATACACCCACAAACCGCATCAATATATTCAGCTTCTTTTTTGTATGTGGTAATCCAAAGTATAATCGAAAAAATTTCCCCCATTTGCCCCCTCCCTTTATTTGCCCGAAATCAGGGGGATGAGCCCTTTTAAAGGCCATTCCCCTTCCCAACTCTCTCCCAAAGACGATAAAAGACTAAATCAAAAGTAATGAGGCAAAAAGGACAGTCGCTTAATGGACACTATTTGAATACCCAAAAAGGGCGGGGAAAAACGGTTTCCAACTTATCCGGGGGGGGGTTTTAAAGCGAGGCCCATTGGGACATGAAAAAAAAAATGTCTCTTTTGTTCCGTTCTGTCCTTCCCCAAATTTAAAAATTTTTAAATTTGAAAATAATATGAATTTTTCGAACATCACAGTTGAGCCTCTGTACAGAGGTCTGAGCTATATACAGGCAAAATGTTATTATAATAGAAGCATTTTTCAAAAAGGAGAACATTTTGAAAAAAGGTTATTCTAAGTTAATTTTTTGCCGAAATATTGTATTTAAATAATTGTTTTTTGTCAAAATGTCCTTAAAGCAATTTTATGCATGTGTTATAATCTAAGTCAGACTGAATATCATGAAAACGAACGTTAAGGTTCCGAACGTAGTCGGATACCTTAATGGATTATCTAGTAACGGTGAGTTTGATGTAAGTTGTTTATGATCAGCAATGTTTAAAAATATTACAAAAGTTGACTTGGTAGTTGTATTAGAAGAATTCGGTGAAAAACTACAAGAATCATTTGAAATTGTTGAGAACTAAAAGAAATACTTTTGAAATCCTCAGGTTTTATAAAGATAAATTTTTCTTGGAATTGCCTGCGATCACGGATGTGGAAACAAAAAAAAGAAGACGAGTTGCATAGGTTACGATTGCAACAGCAAACGGAATGCGTAAATTCAACGTATTATGTTGTTGAATGTATTCCTTCATTTGATAAACTCAAAAGTGCTGTACGAAATAATAGTATGCCCTGTTCCAAGAAGAAAATAAAAACATGGGATTTATTTTTTGAATCAGTAGAAAGAGCATTTAAGCACAAAAATGTGTCAAATAAATTAAAATCTGAAATTTTAATTAAGCTAATTGGTGATAAAGTTGCTAATATTTTGGTTTATATTGGCGATGACAACTATCAGATCACGAGAAAATAAAACCATTAATTTTGAAAGAGCACGAATCATCTTTTGTTTGCTTAGAGAATGTTAAGGAATGTAATTTGCTCTCAGAACATAAGACTTCCTAACCTTACATAGTATACGGCGTTACATAAGTTATATAAACGGTGCTTATGTATTATCGCAACGGTATTGGTGACACTATATGAAACTTAGAACATGTTTGCCAATTCACCGTGTAAGATACACAGAAAATCAAGGTTGCTAACTTGGTGAGTTATCTTGAAATTTAGCATTGTTGTGATAGTACGTAAGTACCGTATAAACATATATATTTTAAAAATATAATCTACGTAAGTACGAAGTACCGTGTAAAAATATATAATTTAAAAATATAATCTACGTAATTAATTTACATACAAATACTTTTAAATAATTAGACTAATTGACATTTAAATCGTATACACTCGAATATCAATATATAAGAATGAATAATTATTTAAACATTGTCCTTTAGAGAAAATGGATAAAATAAACAAATATCCCGATGAATGCGTAAGAAAAATAGAACTACTTAACACTCGCTTGCAAAATGTCGTTAAAGAAAACATAGTACATCCAAATAATTTTATACTCTTGATCAAAACAATCCTATTATCGTGTGGTCATAAGCACATACACAATTTTTTTCCTTCACTTTCCACGACAAAAGTCAAATCTCAAGACCCTTGTAAACAGGGGCAGAAAAAAATTTAAGGTATCCGACTACGTTCAGAATTGCAATTTTACAAAAGCGTACAAACGAATATTTTTAAAAATATTTAGTCTTTTTTAGTTCAGGATACACGTATAAAATTGTTTTAAGAATATTATTACAATAAAAAATTATTTAAATGCATTATTTTGGCAAAAAATGAGCTTAGAGTTATTTATTTTCAAAATTTTCTCCCTTTTTGAGAAATGACTCTCTAATAATAATATTTTGCTTATACACATAGCTAAGACTTCTCCAGAGAGTCTGAACTAGGATTTTATAAAAACTCACATTATTTCCAGAGTTACAACCAATTGAAATAATGTGATCGGTGTGTTTTTGTTAAAATTTCTCCACTCTGATGTATTAAAATATGAATAAATCCACTTCTAAGTAAAATATTTCAAACATTCTAGTGCAGAATCAGTTCAGAGGTCTGAGCAATACATAGGCAAAAAATCATTATTACAGAAGCATTTTCCATAAAAGGAGAATATTTTGAAAATAAACAAATCTAAGATCATTTTTTGCCAAAATATTGTAATTTAATTAACTTTTTATTGTAATAATATTCTTAAAACAATTTCATACTTGCATTCCAATCTAAGTAACACTAAGCATTAAAAAAAATATTAGTTTTTACGCTTTTGCAAAATCACGGTTCCGAACGTAGTCGGATACCTTAAGTTATATTTTCTAAGCTAACGATCTGAAACAATATTGGTATGATAAATACATACATTACGTTGGTCAAGAAAAAAATAGCTATCCACGATTCATTCGTACTTGACCAAGAACTATCTTAATTTCTGATACACCACAAACCGCATCAATATATTCAGCTTCTTTCTGTATGTGGTAATCCAAAGTATAATCGAAAACTTTCCTCCATTTGCTCTCCCTTTATTTGCCCGAAATCAGGAGATGAGCTTCTTTAATGGCCATTCCTTCCTAACTCTCTCACGAAAGACGATAAAAGACTAAATCAAAAGTAATGAGGCAAACGGACAGTCGCTTAATGGACACTATTTGAATACCAAATGGGCGGGGAATAAGACGGTCTTCCAACTTATCCGGGGGGGGTGCTTAATGCGAGGCCCATTGTGGGACATGAAACACGAAATGTCTCTTTGTTCCGTTCTGTCCTCTCAAAGGAAAAATTATGACCGGATTGGAAAGATGGTCGTGTTAACGGAAAGAATTCGCTAGCGCAAAATCTGTTTAGTCCAAAATGCCATTGTTGGAATGTTTGGGGAAATGTTCATTTTTTTTATATTGACAAATTGATAGGAACAAGCATGGAATGGAAACTTTAATTTGTGAAACTTAATTAGTATTATGAATGTTTGTAGTTAATAATGGATATGTGTGATTAGCATTGTTAATTACTTTAAATGAAAATGATGGAGAGAAAAAAAAATTATATCTTAGGAAAGTTTGAGGATATTTACCCAGGTGCCTCCCTCTAGGGAGGAAACTGGACATCAAAATTACATGCGGCGATTGATATCCGCCTATAGGGTGCCGCACTAAAAAGTGATACCAGGTTTCGGGGGATGTACTAGGTCTGCAATGGTTAATGCTCAATTGGCAGCCCATTAGAAATGAGAAAAAAAAGTTTGAGGATATATTTTAATTAAGTATTTATTTTAAAAATGAAAGAATGATCTTGTACATAATGTATGGTTTGTGTATAATGGGCTACATAACACACACACAATAACTGCACTTAAGATAGTTTTGCCCAGTGTCTGAGTGATAGCGTATCACGCCTCCTCGCCTCAAAACTAGAATTCAATTTCCAGGATCGACTAAGTCTATTCGACCTCTGTGGGTCAATAAATGATAAGCTTGCTTGGAAACTAAACACTGAGGGTTTCGTGTCAGACCGTCCACCTTACCGGAACTGTTTATGTACCTCAGTACCCAAGGCCACACGAACTGAGATGGGCTCAGTAGGCCTTGACCCTCATGAGCTTTTGCGCCACTGAGAGGATTTGATAGTTTTGCATGGTTTAAATTATATCCAATGGAAGAAAGATCCACACAATTATCAGGTAGGTTCTTTCTGAAGAAATCGTAATTTTCTTTCTGAAAATTCTAGTAATTACATTAGATTTTTTTTCTTTAACAAGAAGCAAATAAAACACACACATAAATCTACAATAGCACAGATTCAAAAATTACTCAAATACTAAGAACAATTGAAACTCGTAATTACAATTCGCAATAATAGCAACGCACGGTCAATGCCAAATATTTGTGATTTTAAAGGTGTTTCCCTGCATGAATGAGTGAGTGAATGTGGAGTTTTATGGCACCAAATTTGCCAATTTTGGCTATACTGCGCCACACATTTGCTTCCCTGCATTGCCGCAATATAGGTTTCTAAGAACCTTTTAAGAGCTAAAATTTTTCTTGCCAAATAATCACAAAAAAAAGATATATGATGTTTGTTTTTTTTAGTTATTGTGTTGTTATTATTATTATTATTGATGTGCATCTATTTTAGTTGCCAAATAAGGTCGCGATGTTTGGCAGCCATATTTTCGCCAAGTCTGTCGCTTAAGTAATTCCTACTTACTTAGCACCAATGTTTATTTTCTCCTAGCCTACGAACATCTTTTCGGCATATACGTGAATGAAGTCTAATATTTTTGTAAACGATAGGAAATATAGAAATATGTAACATTTTTTTTTCTTTAAGAACAAAGAAATATGTAGGAATGCAGAATACTAAGCCAAGAGTAATAAATGGTTTGTATTGTTTTGCTTTGGAAGTTTAGTTTGAAACTGGGTCCATGCTACAATAAAAGTTAAGCGACTTATAGCTGTTATTTCTTCAACAACAGTTTATCAAATGAATTAATCTTGATGATACAATTAAGTACTTATTATTTTAAAATTATTTTAAAAATAATTCGTTTGTGATTTGGTATTGAATTTTATTTTATTTTATATATATCATTTTATTTTATATTTTGCTTTTATTTTATATATCATTTTATTTTATTGTATATATCATTTTATTTTATATTTGATTTGATTTTTTTTATATTCTATTTTTATATATTCTCATTTTATTTTATTTTTATATTTTAAATTATTTTATTTTATTTTCTGTTTTATACATATTTTCTGACCTGAACCAGTGACAAGTTTTTAAAAATATTTTTTGTATTTTATCAAATTATTTTTTTAAGAATTTTTTATTGAACTTAATAGATTGTTTTTTTGTCTGGGGACTGTCTTGAATAATTATTTATTACTGTAAAAACAGTTGAGGAGTACAGAAATCATCTATATAAGGATAGATAGTCCATCTTTCCTTAACTTAATTTACGTATAATACCTAATTTTTCACTAAAAAGCATAATCAATGGGTAATAAGCAGATCATGATAATTAAGTTATTAAGGGCACCTAATAGTGTATAATAATTAACTTACTTTTGTACCTCAGAAAATTCTAGCAAGCGCATAATTATAAGGCTATCAACTCGTTTTAAGAGAATACGAAGTGTTCGGAACAAAGTTTATTTTTCTTGATGTTGAAATCTAATTTAATTCATTAGAGAGGAAATACACAATGAACCGTTCAAATCAATTAAGTGGTTAAAAACAAATAAAGTGCTTGTTATGGGAAGAATTAAAGCTAGTTAATTCTCGTCGAAAAGAAACGGGATCACAATTTCACCTAGTGTCTTGTGCACTAGATCTCTCAAAGATTTAATTGGCTGCCATGATTTGAAGTATTAGGTGACTTAATTAGGTGTTCCCTCATCAAACTAGAAGTAACTTTGTTAGTACGAACTTAATCGAATTTATATTGTTTTTCGTTCGAAGATTACTCACTTTATGTATGCATTAGGAGAAGAATTTCCAAAAATAAACATTTCAAGTACATTCTGATTGAAAGATTCAACTTTAACACGTAAACAAGAGCCTCTAACGAAGCTTCTGAAATATTGTCACAAAGATTGGATATAAATTATTTAGCATCTTCATTTATTGAAAATTGATTCTAACTCTGGATATTTTAAGGAGATCTGTTTCAAGAACTATTAAAATTGTGGAACCAAAAATTTATTTTATAATTAACTAGGAAAAATACTTGGGATTTTTATACAATCAAAAATATATATTTTGATCACAGAAAGTGTTGTTTCCAGTTGAAATTCTCAATAATGAAAAATACACTATTTCAAAGACATAATTTATTGTATCGAATAGAGTGCAAAGTGGCTGTAATTTTATATAGGAAAGGTTTTCATAGAAAAAATTAATTCCTAAAAACAGATAGTTATGGTATAGCCTTTTTAAAGACTTCAGAAATTTGAATTCAATATTCACGAGAATTTGAAAAATTGATGTTCGATAAATATTCAGGTATTTCTGTCCCCACACACACACATATTGCAAATGATATACAATATATTAATACACACTATTTAACGCATTGATGAGAAAAAGTTATATCAAATATGAAAACAATTGATAATTTGAGGAAAAAGTTCAGTTGAAAAAAATCAGCTCGGCCTAAATACAATAAAATCAAAAGGTATTAAATGGAAAAGAGATTCATTAAATGTATCAGTATAAATGTAACACATAAGTTAAAGACAAAAAGTATCAATAGTACACAAGTTAGACTTCAAGGAAAAAAACCAATACTGATTTTAGACAATGATTGTAAATAGAACTGGAGTAAAATAAAGCAGATAAAAATTCCAGTTCTTTAAATGAAAAAGGAGATTTTACAGAAAAAATGTATAACCTGCATTTACTTAAGAATAGAAAGTCGATGCAACCACTCCTTCAAACAGCGGAAAGCGGATACAATTTGGTCTATTTATATCTGTTAAAGTTAAGAATAGAAATCCGAATCACCTTAATTATACTAAAAATAGAAAATAAAATAAATAAAAAGTTCAGTTTTGAAATTTGTTCGATGAAAAAGGGGGAACACTTATGATCTGAACTTTTAATGTATATATTTTTTTTCTATTTCAATTGCGAACACTTTTGAGCTTGAGCTGAGCTGAGTTGAGTTTGGTGTTTTAAGACACAAGAGTCAGTTTTGGCTATACTCTGCCAAACATTCATAGGTTTGTGGTCTGGATGGGAAAAGAAGAAATTGGATGACAAGATGGGGGGTCGAAATTTGAGAAAATCACTGGGGTATCCTGTCTGACACCCGTGTTTCAAAGATAGTAAACCCTTGGAAAAGGAAAAGATCACTAGAGAGGGTACCTCGGGATTGTGACACCCGTACCCACCTAAAGAAGGTGAGCCCCCTGAGGGGTGCGAACACTTTTGAAAGGCTGTACCATGGAGCCTTATTTTCTTTGGTATACCTCAGTTACTTTAAATTTTCCCTTTTTTTGAGGGGGTTGTTAATATAAATGAATAAACCATTTGATTACTTATGGATAAATTTTAAATTTATATTCATTGGTTTATTTTGATGCTGATTAATATCCCACTATAAAGTTTAGTAGGGTCTATTGGCGAAGTCCTTTAATTAGAAAAACTTAAGTGAACTAATTTTACTTTCTAAACTTCCCCGACAAAATAATGAATACGTGAATCGACAAAAGTAACTGGCATAGCCCCTCTATATGACAGGTTTTTAATCTCAACAAAGTTTTAACCCAGGAATCGACAAAGCCAGGCAGGAGTTAATGACCGCGACGACATGTCGTTGTGTTGTTTCAGTGTCACGTTAATACATGTAATTTTATTTAATTGTCAACAGATTTTTGAAGCATTTCAAATAATTATCAAAGTTATCTTCACTAATTTTATCTTGTTTTACCTAATTATACTAGAATTATATTTTAGATATTTATTTAAGATATTTTATTTTCAAAATTTAAATTTCTGTTTTTATTATTTATGATACGAGTCTGAACGGAATTATTATAAAAGCATGAAAGGATACATGTTGAAAAACCATCTCAAAAATATTTTATAAGCTGGCAAAATGTTTATTTAATAATAAAAATCGATTCCGGATATGTAGGAAAATTAAATATTGAACACCTCTTGGAACAATAAGTCATCTTTCAGAGGGAATATTTATCTTCCATATTACTTTGCTTTTTTTTCGAAAACTCGCTTCACTGTTTCGTTTATTCAACGAGTAGATTTACTTCAGAACAATGTGAGGCGTTTTGTTATGTTACTTTTTTCCCAAAAAATAAAATTTTAAATAAAAATTTTAAAAAACCAATTTTAAATTTTAGAAAAAATTAATTAAAAAATTTTAAAATTCCCATTGAAAAATTTTCCCTAAATAGTGTTATCTTTTAAATTATGTATAATAAAACTGATTTTTTAACATTTTTCTGCTTGTTGTCGATAAGACTAGATTTTGTTTTTGAATGAATTAAAAAGATGGAAACGTAACCCATTGTTAATTGTTAACGTAAATATAACATTAAATCAATGCTTTTGTTCACAAAAATAAAATAATAATAGTATACACTTATTTTTTATTTAAAATAGAAAAAACAAAGAAAATAAAAATCCCTGAACAAAGAAGATTTAGTATAATTTTATTTAAATGCTTTTAAACAGCCATCAAAAATTAGTACAATAGAAGTACAAGTACAATATTAGTACAAGTTCCCTTGAAGGAAAAGTACAAGTGAAAAAAATTATAAGCGAAAAAAAAATTGACAATTTAGTTATTCGGACCCGAATCTTTTCAAACGTACATTTTAGTGACGATGCACAAAATGTACACAAATTTAATAGCTTATTACACTTAGTTGCTATTAATATACCTGAATTATTGCTAAAAACTTCTCGTAGTACGATAAGATTAGTTCAGTTGGCTGACAACGAAATTTCGTGATTTCTGCAACTTTGACTAAACAATTTCCCAAATTTTTTAATTGAAACGTTTTTTTTGGTTTTATTGTGTTCTGTGTTTTTTTTTCATCGTAGATTCTCTCACATATTATTTTTAATTTTTAAAAGGTTTAAGACTAAAAGTCTTAAAAAGAAAAAGGTCAATGGAATTTTTTTCTTTAAATTAATCCTCACCTCTAGCTCCGAGATAATCAAGGGAAGGGGCACCCTAGGGGCAATTTCACAAAAACTGTCTTGACCCCCACAACCGATGCCCCCTTTTTTGAGTGTTTGGCACTAAAGGATTGGACTAACCAAAGGGAAAAACTTCGTTTCAGAGACGAATCCTCATTCTTTTTAACCCGCATCACCCCCGGGGGTGTTTTTACCCCAAAAACAAAAAAAATCCCCCCAGGATTTAAAAAAAAACACAGAACCACAAGTTTTCTGTACGCATTTTAGGTCATTGAACCTTCAGGGCCATGCAATCCCTTTTTTCTCCAGCGATTGGGAAAGTAATGCCCTTTAAAAAATTTTCTTGAGAATTCCCCCAATTAATTTGTATACAGTCGCCTTTAATGTTTGGAAATGATTAAAATATTATTTTTTTTTACTTTTTATCATTATCCATTTTTTAAATATTTTATTACTTTATATTTTTATACTTTTATGAAAAATATAAAATTTTTGGTTTAAAATAAAATTTTGAATGCTTTTTAAATTTGTTTGTCTCATTTTTTTTGCAATAAATTTAATAATTTTATTTGTATTAAAAAAAAGTTTTACTTCATAAATATGTATCAAATGACTTTAATTTTTTCATAATTTAAAAACACGGAAAAGGGGGGTTTTCACACCCCCCGGGAACCGGTAGCAAAAAAGGGGCAGTGACCCCAAGTTTGGGTGACAACGTCGTGTGTAGAAGCCCCTGGAATGCAATGGTGCCTTGGGTTTTCAGCAGTACGCGACTACCACAACTGATGTAATGGTATGGGGTGTCATTGTATACAGCACAGAGCCAACTCTAATATTGATCCACGGCATCATGATCCGAAAAAACGTTCATGAATTTTGAACCAAAGTGTTTTCACCACAGGGCCCCGAACCCTTTTAAAAGGGACAAACTCCTTATAAGCAGCAAAAGTTTAACAGGAATTTTCCCCCCCCAACTCACCCCCCCAGATTTTGTCAGTGGCGTACCCGGCTCTTGAAAACCCAAATTGGACAACATAGGTTTTGGGAGTAAATTTGCATTTACGAATTGGGAAAAGATAAAGGGGCATCAATGGGAATCGAAGCCTTAGGCCCAACCGTACGCGTCGTTTTTTGTC
>BMAV01019368.1:0-5000 GCA_019973955.1 Trichonephila inaurata madagascariensis
CCTTTTTCGAAAACAATAAATGTTGTTAAGGGGAAGGGGGGATAAAAATTATGATTGAATTTTTGGGAAGTATTGAAAGTTTGAGAAGACTCCCTAAACATAGGTTAAATTAATTATAAAATAGATTTTGCTGTACTGATACATTTATAAGTGTATTATAGTGTAAATGAGTATTTTCTTTCTCATTATTTCAGAATGTATTTGTTTACTCTTTCTGTAAGTTAATAATTTATTTAAATGATCTTTTGTTTTCGACTTTTCAATATGCTCGCCCCCCTCTCGTAGGGTTATCCCGTCCCTTTGGGGGGTGCGCCTCACAGTTTGAGAAACACTGCAATAAAAGCATCTCGTATTAGATGGCTGGGTCATCTGTACAGATATGCCGATGCTTTTCTTACCAAAAAAGTTATTTTTTTCGAAAATTGAAGGGACCGGACGTAGGGAGTGACCACCTGCACAACGGCTAGACGATGTTGAAAGGTACTTCAAACTAATGGGAATCAATCGATGGAAACCAATAGTATTTGATAGGGTCAATTGGAGGACGATAGGGAGACGTTTTGGGCCCAAAAGGCTTTTGATTTTTTGAAAAAAGATGATATAAAAAAATGGGAAACCAAGGGCCCCGGACACAATAACTTGGGCACGCCACCGATCAAAACGGTTTGCATTTTAGTTCAAAATAACAAAGTTCACTATGAAGTATTACGAAAAAACCCGTTTGATCGGTCGCGGAGCGTGTGGCGGCGAGGAGCACACCAGTTTGTTATTGTCTTACAATCCTAATATAAGTTATTTGTATCAATCCAATAACAGAAATCACTCTAATGTTACTTTAATTTGTTCTCTATAAAAAAGAAACATTTACTACAATACAGTACAAAAAATTTTTTTTCGTAGTAAATAAAGATTTTGATTAGTTCGTATTTAGTTTTATTACTTCACCAAAAATCACGTAAAAATTATTTGATGGCACGTCAATACCTCATTAAACATTTCTTCAGATAAAATGGCACGTGGATACATAAGTTCCACCTCTGATATAGAACATGAATGTGATAAACATAACATTTTTATCCGATGTTTTTTTTCAATTATAATAGCTCTCTCTAACTTCATTTATTTGTTTAAAAACTATGAGGATTAGCTGACTCGTCATCCAATCATTCTTCTGTTCTACTGTAGCACATAATAAAAAGAAATATAAATAGAGAGAAAACGGTACAAAGAAATCCTGTTTTGTTTTTACCCGAAAAGGTTTGAGGAAAATTAGTCAATTAATTTATTTAATAATTTTAGCAGCATAAAACATTCATACTCACCTATTATTTATTTCAAATTTGATCTATCATATTAAATTCTTATTTTAAAATCTTTTAAGCTCTGAATAATGAGATGCAATAAAATAGTTCAACTTAACGTAACCTAAATCAGACTACTGCAGTTAAAAACAAAAACAAAAAAAGACTTATTTTTACAGTAGAATTTGAGCCAATAGCATGCTGTAATTCGCTTCCATAGTTGTGGGAGACTATTATGGACTGTGAATATTAAAAGCATTATTTTCTGGATTTCAATTAAATCATTTGATTAATTAGCAAACTGATGTTAATTATATACACCATAATTAAATTTAAATAGGAAAATTGCTTATTATTAGAAAAAAATTGAAAATTTAAATCTGATTAGTTTAGTTTAAAGAATTAGATTTAAAACCAGATGAAAGAACAAATATAACTTAAGAGCCTTTATTAATTTGAATTTCATTAATCTTACTGAAAAACACAAAATAAAGAAATATATGAATTTAATTAGATAACAGGAAGATGAAATTTTCTTTTATTTCAGTAACCAATAGAAGAAAATAAAATGCAATCACAAATGTACCTCTTAACTCATTTTAAAACTTTGGGACAACTTATTCCCTTTCCTTTTGTTTTTGTTTGTAAAAGAATTCGTAAAACAAGTATTTTAAAATTACCTTGAACATTTATTTTTGCCTACTTCGAACAAATTTGAATAAGCTTTGGGACTAAGTTTAATGTAGCTAATATACATATATATATATATATATATATTAGAGAATTTCGACTATATATATATATATATATATATATCATATATCTTAAACATCTTTATCATAAAATAAATCGCATTGATTACAGCTTATTTTTCTGTTAATTATACTATTACTTGCCTACTGATCATGAAATTTCACTTTATGAAATCATATTTTTCAAAATTTCACTTTAGTTTATTATTATTATTATTATGTTTTCATTTATGTGTATTCAGTAACTCTAAAGATTTCCTTGGAACTGTTGTTCAATCATTTAATTTATACGTGCGAATTTATGAGCTATTATTTTGACATTTACAGCTCATTTGATGTATCCGACTACGTTCGGAACCATTATTTTGCAAATGCGTGCAAATGAGTATTTTATTTATCGTCACCTAGATTAGAATATACGTATAAAATTGTTTTAACTTATTCTCATACAGTGGCTACCAGATCTAGCCACATAACAGAAAACTTTCCTCCAAGCGGACGCTGGATATTTAGTTTATCCACATGCGTTAATTGAAGTTAAAACACATAAAAATTAATACAGATGGCAGCACGATACCTTGTTTTCATTTCATGTCCTTTGATGGGTAGTTAGAAACAGTTCTTCACGATGTAAATCTACAAATTGCATTTTGATTACGGTAAATAAAATTTCTGATCTGTGAAAAAAATTTCGACAAGTCTTAAGTATACTTTTCTCTCATCTGGAAAGAATAAGCAAACATGCAATTAAAAATAAAGGTTTTATTTAGGTTTATGGAGAGCTTTTATATGTGAATGGAGGCTCTATCCACTGCCCACATAGAAAAGAAAAATGACCTTGAAATTTTTGCTCTTTCTCCATTCGAGAGAGCACTTAAAATTACGTGATAGTGTTGGGGGATGGGAAATGTAAGCAAACTTTGTTTATAGTATGTAGTAAAAGATTTTTGGGTTCGAAAATCTTTCATGACAGTTTTTCTGTGCGTACTGCGCACAGCAAATGGTCCTACTTGCTTAGAAAAGTTTCACAGTAAATAGCTCAAAAAATTTGTGAAATAACTAATTTAATCCTCAAAAATATTACTTTATTTCTAACTTTTTATTCTAAAATTGAATAAAATATAAAATGTGAATTTAAACCAATTTCAATGTATATTTTAGTAAGTATTCTGTTTTGTACAATCATACTATTATTATTTTGTTACACGTCCTTTGTATTTAATTGTTATTGAATTAGTTATTAGCATAAATGTGTTAATTTTTCACAAAAAGTTTATTGTAATTTGATTCATCGTTTCTGTAATGAAAATTAAGTTAAATTTCTTAAATGCGCATTGGATATAACATCTAGTTACCACCCAGAAAACAAACACTGATCAGATTTTTTTTTTTAGACAAAATGATTTTTATATAGAATGAGATCATTACATTTATCAAGTTATTTATCACAGAAAAGTGTATTTTAGCTTTGTGCCCGTGAAAGGGTTAAGAATATTATTAGAATAAAAAATTATTTAAATGTAATATTTTGGCAAAAACGGAACATAGAATTACCTATTTTCAAAACGTTCTCTCCTTAAGGAAAGTGATTCTATAATAATAATATGTTGCCTATATATATCTCAGACCTCAGTACAGAGCCTGGACCAGGATTTCAACATGTATAACTTAGTAGTGGAGATTAATCCATATTTTAATACATCATAATGGAGAATTTTTGACAGAAAAACAACAATAATTATTCCAATTTGTTGTAGTAACTCTCATTAAATATTAAAAAAATATATTTTTGTTTGTAAGCTTTTGCAAAATCACAATTCCGAACATATAGCAGAATAGCTTGAAGCAATTTTCTTTTAAATTTATCCTTTATTCACGACGAATTTTATTATTATTCATACCATGCCATTTCTAGTAGCACAATGTATCCTTCAAAAAGAATTCAGAAATTCTAAATTTAGCTACTGGAGATTTGGGATTCATCGCGTTCTTTAATATTGTATGAGACAAACTTTGAACCGAATATTTCTTCAGTTTTATTTATTTATTTTTACATAGTTTTTGTAAAATATTATCTCATTCATTGTAATTTTTATTTTTTAAGAAAAGTTAATACTATTATTTTGAAATCCCAGCGATGATCCTCCTTTTTAAAGACATATTAGAGTCTTAAAAACAAAACATTTACTTTTATCAATGATATTTATCATTTTTTAAAGAAAATTCGATGTTTATTGTTGTAACATACTTTATAAAGCATAATGTCTTCTATTAATCGTATACTATTTCACTGCAATTTAACAAACTATTATGCAGGATTTTTAGTAACGCAGTATAGTCCATAGAATAATCGCAGCCATACAATAGCAAATTCTTGGAGCTGAGTAAGATTATAGGGTTTAATGTTGCTCAAAGGTATTTGCTTATATTACTGGGCTAAAACAAAGAAAATTCATTTTGAATTTTTTTGTATAAAATCTAAAATAGCTTCTAGGAATTTCAACTATTATAATTTTATAGAAAATGTGATAATTAGCATATTTAAAAGTATTTAAAAATTTTAAAACCGCTAAAGTTATTTTAAAAGTTTAATCTGTAACAATTGAAACAGCAAAAATAGCACATTATATATAACACAGTACTCCTCAAACTTTTTATCGATGCAAACCGGTAAAATTTTGATGATTTTACCACGGCCCGCTGAAAGAAAGAGACATCGCTTGTTTATATTTTAGATCTTTTAGATTTAACAATCTTAATTGAATTGTATTTAAGCATACCTTCAAAATAAAATACGTCCCACCTAAAAAGTGAATATAAACTAATTTAATTAACTCACTAGAACACTACACAGTGCACCAGTAAAGAAAATGGAAATCATTTAATGTTTCTTGGGAAGCCCGGTATCATTTGAACCACGGTCCGGTACTGGTCCGCAAACCGAAGG
>BMAV01019368.1:10000-220082 GCA_019973955.1 Trichonephila inaurata madagascariensis
CTAAAATTCTTATTTCTTTTGGACTCTTTTGGACTTAAAGCATTATTAATGCTGCGAACGAAAATTAAAGTTGTTGTCTTTTAATTTCAATTTAAATATACAGGAGGATTCGCTAACAGACCGACATACTTGAAGGGTGTTTAGGGGTATATAGATGACTCGGAATCACATAGGAATGGTCGCAAATGCCGTAGGTGCAAGCTATGATGCACAAAAGCAGATTAAAAGAACAGAAGTAGCACACATTAATGGAAAAGGAAGCGATTTATTGAAGTGTTGTACTACAACAAGTGTTCGAAACCACTACAAGAATTCGTTTGGCAGGCCTGACAGAAGCAACGCTGCACAGTTCCTTATGTTCTGGAATATTCTTACAGGTAGTTTCGCGGTAGAAAGAGATGAACGGAAGGCTTCGTGAACATCGATCCTGATCAAAGTCATCATTTCCAATCCGTTTCCCGAGGTAGTTAGAAAAACTCGTATTCAAATGAGGAACTGGTCGACAGTTTGATCGTGTATGGAGTTGTGGTTGTAACCAGTCTAGTACCAGGCAAGTTACCGGGGCCATATCTGATCTTCTTGCAATTAGTCCTGCCAGAACTTCTTGACGTAACACATGTTCCTCCATCTTTGTGCCGTTCCATATGGTACCAGTATTAACCAGGCTCATTCACGTTACGGACTTCACTTCTTATGATATCTTAACGTAATCTTTGGACATCGGTGGATAGGTCGTGTTGGTCCAGTTCATTGGCCTGCCAGACCAGCAGACATATCACATATGGACTTCTTCTGGGGTAATATGAAGAGTTTGGTGTATGAGACTCTCGTTCCTTCTCTGTTGAAGACCTCGTCTCTCGAATATCTGTAGCTTTCGGGAGGATACGTGACACGACAGGAATCTTAAAATACGTAAGGTATCTCATGCAGCACCGCTGCTACGCTTGCCAGACGACTTCTGCTCGTAATTTCGAACGCCTGTAGTTGTTCGACCTTTCAGTAAAATGTTTTCTGTCTCATTAATGTGTTGCTGTTTGTGTTCTTTTTCTCAGCTGATTTGCACCATAGCTCGCAAACCACGGCATTTGATACCCTGCATTCCTATGTGATTTTGAGTTGTCTCTGTATCCCCTACACACACTGCACGTTTCTGTCTGGTAGTGAATAACTGTATATGCTATTTCTTGCAAAACAAGTGATAAATAATACGGAAAATATTGGTTCCAAATTTTAGTTTTATATTTCGAGAATAACTCACTATAAAACTATAAGGTTTTTGAAAAAAACAACAGTAGATAAGTGATGTTTTTATCTAAGCAATTTGCATCGCGACTGTATAAAATAAATACATGTGTTTCATAAGTATATCAAATGTCCTAATATTTGTTATAATTTTTCAGAGCAAGTGTTAGTTTTCAAAATCAAAATGGCGTTGATTAGTTAGCCGTAACTAATTTAGAAAATGACATGTTTTGATTGAATTTATAACGTATAATTTAAATACGTATAATAAAACAAATTAATACCGAAAACACATTAAAGACTAAGTAAAATCCCCATAAATGCATCATTCCACAAACTTATTTCCGAAAGTATATTTTCGTATCTCTCTCAAGAAAGGATAAAAGTAACTCGCTCATTCAGAATAAAATCTTTAGAAATATTAGCATTTCAGATTTGAAATTTTGCAGGTTGTTTCCTTTGTTGAGTACAGATCCACTAAAAAAGGGTTTTACAAAAGTCGACTCCAGCGAAGTATTTCAGAGACGTGATTCGACTGCATTCAGGATTCAAAAATTTCCTTTTTTTTTTTTTTTTTTTGAAATATTCGACTCACAGATTTGAAACATAGCAACCCATTCTCTCTCTCTCTCTCTCTTTAAGTAGATCCGTTAAGAAAGGTTTTGTAGAAATCGTCTCCCACAGCGAAATAAAAGATAATATCTACATGTTTGTTTTAAGTAATATTTGTATAGTGACTGTTATATGAACATGGGAAGAAATACTAGGTTATTCAGCTTCATTTATTTATTTTACTTCACTGTTTTATTTGATAAATCGCCTTTTCTATAGAACTTGCGATTTACTGCTAAATTATTCAAATGTTAATTAAATGTTAACCTCATTAAAATGTTTTTATCTTTCGAACTCATTTGTTATATTTCACAATGTTTTTTGTAGGAAGTACTGGAATACCTGCTAGCACAATAGTATATTACCTAATAGAAAATGTGCGACAGGAGTTTTCAGACCACGGAATTTTATATATATGTGTGCGTGTGTGTGTGTGTGTACGTGTGTGGAATAAGTTACTTCATTTTTACTTATGATCAAATTTCCATAGCCAAATGAGAAAAAGAAGAATGAAAAAACTCATTAGTTAAATCTCATTAGGTATCGATTCGATGAAATTCTGTGAAAACGACATGTAATACTAATCCAATTCCAAACTTCATCCTTATTTTGTGAACAAGAAGTAGTATTCAACCGAGGATAAGGGATCCTATTGATACTCATTTTGTAAATGATCAAGAAATCAAGATACTTAAATAACAAATATCATCATTTCGAATTGTATATTATTTTGAATGAATCGAACCGTATGTAGCTGGAGGTTACTCTTTGAAGATTTGCATCTGATCTGAGATGCATGGCCTCAATCTGTAATACTTCATCATCATAATAATACGGATTTGATTCGTTTGCTATGTATGATATGCAGTTAAAACGGCTTTTAGTGATAATAACTCTCGAAATAATAAATCAATGTCATTGTTTGGTGGATATATTTGTTTGTAATAGTAGGAGAATATGTTATTGTATGTCATCTGATCGTTAGTTTTACTATATAATGTCGTTGCCTTACTTACTAGATCAGCGTTTCTCAAACTGTGAGGCGCGTCCCCCTTGGGGGGGGGTGATAACCTTACAAGGGGGGCACAAGCATATCAAAAAGTCAAAAAAAAATTTGAAAAATTGCAAATTTACTGAAAGGAAGCAAAACGAAAACATTCTGACATAATAAAAAAGTAAAATACACATTTACATTGATATAATATACTTATAAATGCATCTGCACTGCATAATGTATTTGATAATGCATTTATCAATACTAATTTAAGATCAAGATTAATAATTAATAGTGACCTTCATGGGCTTGTTCTATACAAAATTATACATAAAATTTAATACTTATCTTGATAATTTGTTCGGTTTATAATTAAAGTCATATTGTAGCTTTTGCATGTAGCTTTTAGTACGTTATTTTTAAAATCTATACATTGTTATTGTATGAAGGGGGGAGGCGCGATGAAAATTATGATTGAAATTTGGGTCGCGCAAGTATTGAAAGTTTCAGAATCACTGTACTAGATCCTAAATCTCCTGAAATTGCGTTTCTACCTTAATTATAACGCGTGAAAAAGATTCTTTGATACAAATACCTTTGCTAATTCTCTTCAAAGTATTCGTACATGTAAAAACAATACTTCTCCTTGAGAGCTTTGGTTTCGTTATTGCCTCTAAATTCTCGACTATCCAACCATCTTGTAAATGATAAAAACAAAACAATGCGTTCGGTTCATGGATTTGTATTTTATAGTGTTAAGTGCATCTCCCTTTATCGAAGTTATAAATATATGTAAGGATAATTAAATTAGATTAAAAATTAAATTCCCTATCTAGCACTTAACACATACTTTTCATTTCATCTTCAAGTATCAAACTAATCACCCATTTATTTATTTCGAACATATGGCCTAGCCAATAAGCATGTCTAATTCCAGATCGTTATATTTAATAGCCCTATATGTCAGCATTAAC
Source organism: Trichonephila inaurata madagascariensis (assembly GCA_019973955.1). NCBI lineage: Eukaryota > Metazoa > Arthropoda > Arachnida > Araneae > Nephilidae > Trichonephila > Trichonephila inaurata. Next base: position 13,823 of record BMAV01019368.1, read on the forward strand.
TTTCAAGTACAATCATAAAATCCACGATACTTACCCCATCGGTGTTTTAAGTGCTAACCCACTTAAAGCACACCATGGCGTGTTTTTTCCTCCCTGCTCTTAGCGTCAGAAGAGATGTACTAATTCTAGAATAAAGACCTTTTGTTAAAAACTGAGTCTGATTCTGGCTCAAAACATGTCATATATGAATACAAATAACCTTTCCAAAATCTGATAAATGAAGATTTTATTTGTCCTTACCAGTAGTTTTACTATTTTTAATCTCTCTTTATATAAAAAAAGTTTATGGTGATGCTGTAATAAATTTATTATGTACTATCGCAACACAATGCCAAAGTTCAAGATAATTAGTCCAGTTGGCAACCCCGATTTCGCATGCGCGGTGCGCGCTGAATTGGAAAACATGTACTTCGTTTCATTTTATGTCTTCAATACGCGATTGCGATGTCGCCCATCAGGTATAGTGGTTAGTGACGATGACTGCGGTCCGTAGGATCTGGGTTCGAATCCCGGGTAAGACATGGATGTTTGTGTTGTAATCCTTCTCCTCTTTGCGATGTGTGCTTCACGCTTACTTCTATGTAAGCCCCCGTGTGCTCCTTTGTGGTGCACGGGGTTATCAATGTTCTCTATAAAATATATATAGAGAGTTTTGATAATACATTATATTGCAAGCTCTCACAGAAAAATATCACAAAGTTTGCCTGAACTGGAATCGAGGGGGCATTGTCTCATACAAAGACTTATTAACAATCAGCTGAACTATATATATAAATACGCAACTTCCCCAGGAAGCTGCAACAGCTGTAAGTTTATCAAAATCTGAAGGCTTTTTCAAGGAAGTGTTGGACTATGCAGCTACTTTAAGAACTCATGGAACCCTAGGATCTGTAAAGTGTTTTCGGAAAACCCCATTATACATCTTTCCAACGACACACCTATGTAGAATATTTAAACTAGAATGACATTTTAAACCAATTAAAAATGTATTGTATTTGTTTTTAAAAATTTTTAATGTAATTTTTATTTAATTTAATATTAATCATTTACTCGACAGCTCAGGCTGGGCCTTAGTCTTCTCAAGAAACCTTTTCTAGGCTAGACATCTTCCTGCTAGTGTTCTCGAATTTTTAGTTCTCAAAACTAGAAAGTCTTTTTCTAGGCCATCAATCCATCTTAGATTTGGTTTGCCTTTTCTCCATGTGACAATTGGTTAGGCATGGAAGTCTTTTTAAGTGAAGAGATCTTGTCCATTCTTGTGACATGTCCATTTAATTCATTCGTCATGAAATTTACTCAATAATAACATTAATTTGTGCACCATGAGTCTCAACTCCGTAGAGAATGTAAATCTATTTTATCTACATACACATTTAGAATTTTCTTTTAGATTTATTTTGACTCATGAAATCCTTGGGTATGCCCGGTAGAACCCCAGCGTTCCGTGGAACACAGTTTGAAGACCACTCAGCTATTGTGATGGATTTAAGGTATCCGACTATGTTCGAAACCGTGATTTTGCAAAAGAGTATAAATGGATAATATTTTTGCTATTTAGTGCCACTTAGATTAGAAAATGTATATAAAATTGTTTTAAGAATAGTTTTACAATAAAAAATTATTTAAGTACAATATTTTGACAAAAAATGAACATAGAATGACCCATTTTCAAAATATTCTCCTTTTATGAAAAATGCTTCTATAATAATAATAATTTACCTGTATACAGCTCAGGCATCTGTACAGAGGCTCAACTAGAATTTTTGAAATATATAACTTAGAAGCGGGTTTATTCATGTTTTACGACAACAGAGGGGATAAATTTAAAGAAAAAAAGCGCCGACAATTATTTCAATGGGTTGTAACTCTGAAAATAATGTGATTTTTTCACAAATCATACTTGAGCCTCTGAACAGAGGTCTGAGCTATATACAGACAAAATATTATTATAATAAAAGCATTATTCATAAAAGGAGAACATTTTGAAAAATTGTTATTCTATGTTAGTTTTTTGCAGAAATATTGTATTTAAATCATTTGTTTTTTGTCAAAATGTCAAAACAATTTTGTACATGTATTTAAATCTAAGTGACACTAAATATCATGAAAATTATCCATTTATACGCTTTTTTAAAATCACGGTTCCGAACGTAGTCGGATACCTTAACTCAAGAGGAGCGCCAAGAACCAATTTTACGAAAAACCCAAATGAATAGAACTACATAATACGTCTAAATTAGGGTCTTACACAATTTGAGCCAAGTGTATGAATACTTACATAATATGTATGTACAATGGGGGCTGGTAAGTCATTAGGTGGTCAGTGAATACCCCTTCCTCGAGGTTTTTTTTTTAATAAATGTTCTGTTTCTTTTTTATAATGAAATTCCCTTAATTATTGAGGAGATAGAATTAGGGATTGCATAATATCGGACTAAAAGTTCAATACGGGTATACGGTATTTTTAAGATCTTAATTCCGGGATACCGTTTTAAATACCGGTAATAGAAATTTTAGAAAAAAATGAAAAAACACAGGTTTTCTTTCTTTTATTTGCCAGTTTTATTAGAGAGTGTAAATATCAGAAAAAACAAAGTGTAACTTATAAATTATAACAGTATATAAAGAATCACAAAAAAGGGAAGGAACATTTTATTTATTTAAATCACAAAAAAAGCGCGCGTAAACATCAGTATTTAGTCTGTGGTACTATAACAAATTTTTGAAATGCGATCTTAAATCTTATTCATTATTATCTTATTCTTATTGATTATTATGGGTTATTATTTATCATTATATATATATAATGAATTTGAAAAATATTTTGAACTCTAAAGTATGATAGGCAAATACAGGGCCGATCCTAGCAGGTGTGCAGCGTGTGCACCGCACGCGGGTGGCAGAAACAAGGGGTGGCCACAGGCCGCCTATAGTTCTTTCAAACAAGCAAATTTTTTGTCAATTTCTCAAAATAAAATTTATAAGAAGTTGAATAAATATGCTGAATTTTTAAATAGTTATTGAAAAATCAAAATAAGTCCCGATTTTTCCCGATAACAAAACATAGTTCAAGAAAAATAAGAATGGATTTTAAATTCTAAAGAACATTCCTTCTTATCAGGGGTGTAGCCTGCCTTATCAGGAGGCCAGTATCAATGCTACAGGCCTCCCTAGCTACAGGGCCCAGACGTGTGTAAGCAAAATATCGTAAGAGGTTATAAACGGTCATATATTAAGAGTTCCTTTGTACGTTTATAAAATAGTATGTCACTGGATTCAAACGATATAAATTTCCCGTGTGAATTTTGAATCTCAGGACCCACTATAAAAAAGATTAAAAGCTGATAAAGTAACTTAAAATAATGAGAAAACAAGGAGTGGTATGTGGTCAGAAAGCAGGAAAAACTTTTTATTCAAAGCGGTTCGACAGAAAGATCGTTTGAAGTGAAATGCAGATAACACTTGGGATGGAAAAAATCCATTCAGAATGTTATTTGCTTGTAAATGAAAATACCCCCTTCGTTTGTTGATTGATTGACTGTAATAAAAGTCGCACTATGAAGCTACATGAAGGTTTGGCAATTGGAATTTTTTCAGAAATGTCCAGTGAAAGAGAATATTAGATTTTAATTATCCCGGTTCTCTTTTATTTCTGTAACAACCAAAAGACCAAATGTGCATTTAGTCAGCAAGGAATTTGCTTCCCGTCCCGAGGAAAATCTGGCCCTTAAGCGCAAGAAGTCTTCTCCCACCCTCCAAGTCTATAGTTAATTATTTTTTAACGAGTATTCATGAGTTCTCAACGCTGGTTCCATGGGGGAAAAGGAGGAGAGGGCGTCAAGGAAGAATTTCGACACATCGGACAAAAGTGATGAAAAGCACGATCAAGATTTATGACATGCTTAAGGACGAATGAAATAAAAGGGGCAGAATGACCCTCAGAAAAAAACCCCTTTTCGAAGAAAACTAAGGAAATAAATTTGACTTAAGAACTAATTTATTTTAGACAAGATAAAAATCGGAACCACAAAAATATTTAAACAACAAAAAAAGTAACTATATTTTCACTTTCAAAATTCTCTTCTCGATTTTTCAGATTTAATGTGCCCAGTTATTTTAATAATTCCGTACGATAAAGTGAAAAAAAAATATTTTGTTGCATTTGTGCTATAAATATTTTATTTATCTATTTATATAAATATAAATAAATGTCATCAGTTTCTTAGAATACTTTCATGTTAATTAACATATTTAAGAGTATGTTTTCATATCTTGAATGTACCGTAATCTTCTTAAAACATTTTCAATTGGCATAATTATTCAAATGAAAGAATATTATTTGCCTCTCGTATAAAAATAATTCCTTTAGTCATTTATGACAAACGGCAGAAGTTCATTTAAAATACAAAATACTAATGAGCCTTTGAGTACATTCATTAATTATTTACCATACTTAAAAGGATCCTAACAATAGCACGAAATTGAAACAAAAATAGTTATATTTATTTTAATGATTTTGTTTGTAATCATAACATATTACGATAATTTTGCTTAGTAATAAATGAAACAATCTATAATTTCTAAATATTTAATTTAAATTGCTTCAAACTGTGAAAAGAATTTTCAAAGAAATAATGTATGTAAAGATTACTTAAAGATACACACACATTTTTTGTTCTTTTATTGAGGCAACATGTGAGATAATCACATATATATAATTTTTCTAATATACTCTAAGACTGCTAAGAGAATCATTATTTTGTAAGATTGAAATTGAAAAGCACAATTTTTTTTTGTATTTATTGCTATTTTTAGAGTGATTTGCACGATACCTTCTTGATTAAGATCTTTTGCCCAGAGAATTTGAAACAATATTTAATGCAAACTAATAATTAATTATGCGTATAATTAATTATAAAATTACATAAAAATCGTATAATTTCTTTAAAATATTGTATAGAATTCTGTATGCTCCTAATAAAGTTAAACAAAATTTATCTATAACAATCTATAGCAATATTTAAAATCTTTAAAAAAGGCAACAATAAGTATGTCAGAACTATGGCAGAAATTCCTTATATTGTTTTGTTGCTCCCAGTAGTATAAAACTATTTAGTTAAAGTGATAGCAAAATGCATTACAGAAATAAAAATATGATAAACACAATTTATAAAGTTGATAAGAGTAATTTCACAAACAAAACAGAAATGTGAAAAGTTATTCATTAAGTAGTAAGGTTGTATATTCTTGAGCATTTTTAATGTAATTAAGATAAAAAAATTTAGATTTCTTTTGTGATATTGTGGCCTTTGTCAAAAAATTTTCAGTTATCTTAGAAATTTCAAATAATTCTAGAAATCTTTTATTGTTCTGTTTAGTCTCAAAGTATTAAGATATTTGAAAAAACAAACAAACAAGTATAATAATAATATTAATGTTTTATTAACTTATATTTATAAACTTTAAAAGGAAACTACAAATTCAGAGTATTGTGATTGTTCAGAGTATTGTGTTTTTAAAAAACTTAGAATTTTTGAAAGCTTACTTTTGGTGGCGATATTTTAATAATTTTGAATAAGTAATCTGGAAGCTAAGCTATGTTTTGTTCTAGAAATGAAACTAATATATATATGTTTAAAACTATAAGTTAAGCAAAATATGTTTGTATTAAATCAGAAATTTCATAATTCAGTCAGAAAATTTGAAAAAAAAGATGAAATGTAATTTTTTTGAGAGTTTGGAAAACAAAATTAAAAAGCTTAAGATTATTATTTTAATTTTCTAAATATTTCATGGAAAAAATATACATTTTGCAATAATAAATTGAAAACTTTAAAAAATTTGAAAATTTAGATTCGATTAAAAAGGAATTTAGTTATTTTTTAATCCAAAATTTATAGCTTTATTTTCAAGCCTCCACAGAAATTTTTTCCACACTGCTACAGAGAAATAAATTATATGACTCGGAATCTGAAATCATCTCTCGCAAAGACCTGAGGCTTTGTGCAAGCATCGAAGTTGCAAAAGAAATGGTCTCGACTTTCCCTAATGTAGAGATACTTTCAAAAATATTTTTAACTATACCGATATAGAATGCATCAGGTCAGAGATCTTTCTCAGTTTTAACCCGGCACTTCTTGCGCAGGGTATGTCATACCCACCGTCTACCTTTATTCAACGCTCCTTCTAAACCTTTTTTGGAAAATTGATAGTTTCTCGTGTAGCTGACTTTAAGGTCATTTCCTTTGAGGGGCCTTAGCCTGTAGGCGAATTCTAAATATATATTTTTGGATACCGCCTCTTCGGGTATGTCATACCCTGCGCGTGAATCACCGTTACAGTTGTGAATGCATGAGCACTTTTTAAATCTTCCTTATACAATGGCGTATTATTGTAGTTATGATGAAGAAATGTGATATTTAAGTAATTTAATAGATACAGTATTTAACAGAGAGAGAAATAGTATAACAATAGTTTGAGATGAAGAAATTCTGTTCGTGATTATGATGAGGAGGAATCAAATGATGAAGAGTATAACAGCCAGTATGATTCCTCCACTCAAATCGATCGAGATTTAGAAGAGGAAGACACAGAAATAAATGTTTTATATGTATAGACACATAAACAATTGGGAATAACATAACTTTAAAGCAGACAACTGGTACACATCCACTTTCGGACGAATTTTTGAAAAAAAAAACCTATTGCTGGAACAATAAGAGAAAAAAAAATTCCAAAATAAGATATAGACGGTATACAGCTCTTCAATAAAATAACTTCATTCAAAGATATTTTTCTTTGTAAAAACAGCCAACTGAGATATTGGAAATTATAGTGAAAAATGATTTTATTCCCTGTTTTTCCAATTTCGCTCTAGCATTAAGAATTTTCTTAACCTAACCTGTTTCTATAGCTTTCGATGAAAATTAAAATTACTTCAGAAATAATATGACGCAAGAAAGGCTTTCAGACTTGGCTATAGTCTCAATTGAATCCGAAATCTCAGAAAAAACTGATTTAACCGAAACTATTAACAAATTTACTTCTTAGAAAGCCAGAAAAGTTATTTTATAGTTACAGTATAAAATCTAGGACGAATAACGTATCCCTACACATATTCGCCGTATAACACGCACACCCTTTTTTTACAAAGAAACCTGAAATGCATGAGAGCAATAATCTTCTGTTTTGAAGTCCTTTATTCGAATATTATTCCAAGCTTTAGTAAAAAATAGTGTACTTTCAGAATTACAACCTTTTAAGTTCATAAGGAATGTTATTTTTTTCACAGAAACGGTGTTTTGATATATGTAAAAGTCTGATCTTTTTCTATGCTCATCTTTTTGTATTTTTAAAGTTCTCATTTTTGTACCCATCGTATAACGCGCAACCGTAAATTTCAATCTTATTTTTTGAGTTAAAAGTGTGCGTTATGCACCGGATTTTACGGTATAGTGTTTTACGTAGTCTTACAAGGAGAGGGCACGACTAAGGAAATTCATTTCGGGTCAAGACTTGGTGTAATAGTAGTACTCCTTTAGGGTGTTCAACCCTTAATGTAATTCCGTCGAATGGCCCGTCAATTCGGAGAAAACAGTGTTCGAAATTCATGCTTAGCTTTTATACAATTAAGTATCAATTTTTTCACCGGCCCAGTGGCTCGGTTGGCTAATCGTCTGCTTTGAATACGGGTGAAACCGAGTTCGAATCATGCAGAAATCTTTTTTTCTTTCAATTCCTTTAATTATTTCTTAAAATTAAATAAATTATTTATGAAAGGTTTATTTTAAATATTAAATGATATTTATGTAATTATTTTGTATTTTATAAAGTAAAAAATAAATGCATTTATTATTTAAAATTAATTATTAATTAAAATTATTATGAATTAAAATTATTTAAAATAAATTATTAATTGAAATTACTTAAAATTATGAAAATTACATAAAATTATTAAAAATTAAAATTACATAAAATTATTAAAAATTAAAATTACATAAAATTATTAAAAATTAAAATTACTTAAAATTATTAAATTTAAAATTGCATAAAATTAATTATTAATTAAAATGACTTAAAACTATTATTAATTAAAATTAATTATTAATTAAAATTATTTAAAAGTACTATTAATTAAAATTAATTATTTATTAAAATTATGTAAAATTAATATTAATTAAAAATAATTAATTAGTTTTAATTTGAAATATTTAATTAATATTAATTTGAAATACTTAATTAATATTAAATACTTGTATTAAATACTTGTATTAAAATTATTTAAATATATTTTTTAAAATTAAGTAAATTTATTTAAAAAGGACTTATTAAGTATTTCATATAATTATAAAATAATTAATTCAATAATAATATATTTTATAAATTATTTTATATTATATATGTAATATTTCATTTATAGTATATTATATTTCACATTATAAAACTATTTGTAAATAATTTTTATGTAAAATATCATTTAATATTTATTATATATTTTATTATAAATATTATTTATTTATATAAAAAAATATTTGTTAAACATTATATAAATATTTATCTAATTACAGTAATTTTTTACTTTATAAAATGTAAAATAATTATGTAGAGTATCATTCAATATTTAATAAATCTTTCATAAATAATTTATTTAATTTTAAGAAATAATTAAAGGAATTGAAAGAAAAAAGTTTTCCTGCGTGATTCGAACTCGGTTCCACTCGCATTCAAAGCAGACGATTAGCCAACCGAGCCACTGGGCCGGTGAAAAAAATTGAAACTTAATTGTATAAAAGCTAAGCATGAATTTCGAACGCTGTTTTCTCCGAATTGACTGGCCATTCGACGGAATTACATTAAGGGTTGAACACCCTAAAGGAGTACTACTATTACACCAAGTCTCGATCCGAAATGAATTTCCTTAGTCGTGCCCTCCCTTGTTAGTAGAAGGACTGATTTACATACTTTTCGTTTCACGAGATTTGTGCCTCAGTATTTATTTTTATTAAATTGTATTTTTAGAGTAAATTCTGTTGTTTTGCACTTATAATTATAAAATGTTTATTTTTATTTTAAAGGTTATATTCTTGTTAGAGAGAGTTTATTATTTTGTTAAAGCATTTTGTCGCTATTATAACTCATTACCTGGTCAAAAAATGAAGTTCTGCACTTTTAATTTTATTTGAGTTATTATTAATGTGTTTTATTTTTTATTCTTATATAATTAGATGGTTTTTTAACATCAACGTTAAGTATTGGTCAAAATATGAAAAGTTCTCTTGGGGCGGCACATTAGGTGTTTGCACGAGGGCGGCCGATACCATAGAATCAGCCTTGGGCAAATGCACAATGTGAATAACAAACTCGACAATTTAAAAAATATTGAAAATTACGCGCTTTTTTCACAACTACAACCTCGATTTTACAGATACCAAAATCAGACTACGAATTCTGCAAGTGTGCAGTATCCCTCTGAGCTGTAATAGGTTAGTTTTGGCCAGTCTCCTTGGATGATTCACATATTTTATCACTTTTCTTGATTGTACGATGCAACTTTATATTCGCAGTCTAATTAATTTCGCATGTTAGGGAAACATAAAAACGAAGACGTATACTATTTTGCTATCTTGGCTATCTCTGAACACATAGTGGAGACAATTGTAAAAATTTCTAGTAAATACTGAAAAAAACGGTATTTTAACTTGCGAATATCGGTATAACAAAATTGTACAAATGACTCAAAATACCAGTATTCGGTATCCCGATATACCGGTATTACAATCCCTAGATAGAATATAAGATTTCTCAACATGGTTGGGCTCTTAATTTCATTCTTTGTATGAGTAAAATAACATATACCTCATTTCTTTTTCAAATTGCATCTGCCTAGCATAATGATGAGTCACAGCTACAATTTTAATAATGGATTTGCGTCTTTTCTACTTAATTTGTTGTTCTCATCTTAAATGACCAAAAATGTTTATCTATTACTTGCACAGTACACACACACATGTTTACTTTGTATAGTTTTCTTAACACTACATTCACATTCAAATTTTCATAATGTTCAATATTTTACATATTCATTAGTTATTGCATGTTTATCATTATTCGTAGAAATTAATCTGTAAGTATTTCATTCCAGATGAGTATTTAAAAATGATCTAATAAAATTTATAAATGTATAAAACCAATTTATTCAAGGCAAGAAGTAGTATACACTGGAATTTTAAATAACACCACTATATGGTACCATCAATACCACTACTAGAGATTATTAAAACTCTATAATTTAATATGTATTTTAGAATGAATTATATATTCATAAGTTAAAAACATGTGGAATACTTAATTAAATTTCACGTTTCTTCACGTCACAGGGATATGGATCTGCGATAGTTCCTCCATCCTCTATCTGATAAGTATTTTGGAGCCGACAAGTGGAAAACCTGAGTGGGAAAAACAAAGTTTACTGAGTTTGGTAGGGTAATGCAGGAGAATGACGTCACAGTCTGGTGGTAGTAGTCTTCTGATTTCGGTGGGAAAAATTTCCTGAGAATTTTGACAGTCAACTGAGAGCTGTAGTGTAAACACTGTCATTAGTTGATAGCAATAAGTGAGAAAGCTCTCTAATGGCTGCCCTGAAGTTAGAGAAATTGAAATAAGAGTTGCTTGCCTGGTTGGTGCAGCGACGAGAAAAATTTTTAAAAGTCAAGAATTAAAAAATTAAAGATAAAAATATGGAGTAAAAATTTAGAATGAATAGTTTGCATTTTCAATACCGGTGATTGCGAAGCAATACTATTAAGGGGGATTATAAGAATCCAGTTTAATTAAATTTAAGAAAGCTTTGGTATTTGTACCTTAGACATAACTTTGCTAACGCGGTTACGAATTTTAAGCTCGTGAAAGATTATGACATCAATTTTCTTTTTCTCCATGTAACCAAGCCTCCGTGGCGCAACCGACTAGCGCAGGGATCGGCAACCTTTTGAGTCGGAAGAGTCAAAAATTACAATTTGCAAAATTTCAAAAATTTTAAAGAACCATAAAATCTTTTCTTACCAACAACAAATAGAACTTGCATACATAAATTTTTTTGATAAAAAAAAATTTCAAAAAACTAATCTACTTATTCATAAGAAAAATATCTATTCATATATAAGTAGTGTTTAACACAACAAATTAGATATATATATTTGGCTTTATTGGATAATTACTTATTATTTAAGTAAAAAAGTAAAGCAATTAAACCAGTCTTCTCAAACTTTCAATACTGGCGCCCCCCTTTTCAATCACAATTTTTATCGCACCTTATACATTAATAAATTACTGAATGCAATAATAATGCCCTTTGACGCTAAAGATATAATACACGATCTTAATTATAAACCGTACAAATTAATAACATAAGTATTAAATTTTGTATATTGTTACTTTTAAGCAAAAAAAATTAAGTAATAGGATAATTATTATGTTATTTTTCCCTTTCTTAATTTTTAAATTGGAACATATTGCAAAATGCGGTGGCTGCTTAGAAGACAAAATATAGATATCAGCTAAATATAGAAAAAGAACTCCGAGGGTCAATTTCTAAAAAACTTTGCTCTGCAAGACAAGCCCATGGAAGTCGCTAATACTTATTAAACGTGTTCTTAATTCAGTATTAATAAGATAAGTATTAAACTTTTTATATATGTTACTCTTAAGTAATATATATTTTAAGTAAATTATATATATACTTTTAAGTGATAGGTTATATAATTATGTTATTTTTCTTTCTCTAATTTTTAAATTGAAACAGATTGAGAAATAATATTTAATTAAAGATTTATTTCCTTCAAGATCAATTTCTAAAAGTACAAATGTCACTAAAAATAGCCTAATCTATGTTGCTCTTTATCATATCCATTACATCTGGCATTCTCGCGAACGTTCATATGAGTCTAGGCAACGCTAACAGACGTCTGCACAAAGCATGTAAAAGTGCTGTACCTCGTACAATTCTAGTCAGTCTTGGCCGAATCGATTAGCTACCGAATCTCTCTTGAATGTAGATTTCATAATTCACGCGTTAACTGTAATTTACGGCAGTGTATTAAAACAAAATCATAGATATATTTTTAAATCACAGCGAGCATTCGACGATAATAAAGCATCAACAAGTACACAGACGAGGGCAAATTGATAGCAAGTTACGAATGGGTTAGGGATCCATTTCAAAATACTTCAGAAGGGCTCTCAACTGCCGAAAAAGAGTTCATAGATTCCACATCCAGCGACGAAATTAAAGGGCAATTTTGTAATAAATCACTCTTTGAATTCTGGATAGAGGTGGATGCTGAATTTTCTGCACTGAAAACAAAAGCATTTCGTATACTATTACCATTTTTATCATCCTACCTTTGTGAATCCGGATTTTCTGCGATGGCTACTTTGAAGACAAAATATAGATCTGAGCTAAATATCAAAAAATAACTCTGAGTGTCAATTTCCAATTTTTAGCCTTCCTTTGAAAAACTTTACTCAGCAAGACAAGCCCATGGAAGCCACTGATAATTATTAAAAACTTGTTCTTATACTGGCTGAAGTACCCACTCTTAACACGAGTTTATTTTTTTAAAAAATGATAATACATTATTCTTGATATAATTGCTTAATTTTAAGGAGAGTAAAACCAAGTGCATGCCAAGTTATACAAAAATGTCAAATGATTTATTGAAATGAATACTGATATTATAAACGGTTTTGAAGGAACTGTAATTTTAAGCCTCGCAGAATTAGCATTTAGAATAAATGTTAAGTAAGAAAATGAATATAAAAATTCTAATGAAAAACAATTGTGTTATTTTTTTAATATTTAAAGCGAGAAAGCTCGGGATCAGGTGCGTACTCGATACTAACGTTAATGGTCGCGGGGAGTGATGCACCCCTATTCTTTTATTTTATAATTATTTTCAGTATACAAGATAAAAATCACAATTTCAGTGAATAATTTAACTAAGAGAAAATATACTTACCTATTTCAAGGATTTTTCTATTTCTTTCAAAATTTGAGAAAATATCCAATAAAACTGAACTAAATTTTTCCAAATGTACGTGACCTTAATAAAGGACACAAATCACAGACACTTTTTGCTAACATTACAGGAAAGTTATTTGCAAGCAAAACTGTCACATTTTGTTCACGTTATTGTAATTTTAATGTCCTTTGATGATCGACAAATATCTTGTTGGACCTTTTCTTGCTTGTATCTTTTTGACAGGGTGAAGTACATTTTGCGGTACACTTATGGCTTCATATTTTCTTGATAAAGTTCTTAATGTAGCTATTGAAAATTTTCCTTTCGTTTCATGTTTATTGCTTTTCTCAAATTTACTTTCGCTAACATGATTAATATGCATTATTTCAGCAAGTGTTTCCCTTGTTTGATCAGCTTCAATTTCCTTTCAGAGAGATACAAATGCCCAATTCTTTTTTTATATTCTGCTCATTTACATTTATAAACCATAATCAGTCGTACAACATCACAATTAAAACCACTAAGTTATTCATAGGGGAAAATGCAGCATGTTCAAGAAAATATTTTTGAAAAATAGTGGTCGTGCCGGGAACTCGGTCTAAACAAGTACCTTAAGATTTTTAAAAAACGTTTGCCACTCCCAAAAAAGGAGATATGTTATCAATTCATTTTAACTCCCATTAAGACTGTCATATTAGAGGATTCTCTGTCAAGGTCATTGGTAACAAATAAACAGTTTTCCCAGAATTAACGATTTTTGTATTATATGCTTCAATATACTCATAAAAATAAATCTTGGCCAATTAATCCTTCAAAGTGCTCAATATGCTTATCCATGTATCATAAAACTCTTTCACGTTGTGAAAAAAAAGTTCAAAAGAATTATATAATTTACAACTTTCCTAAAAAAAGGGATGCAGGTAACCATGCCATAAGTTCGAAAGCCAGCAAAAGTAATATTTAAGGTTAAAAGAAACGTAATAAAAAAATCTCTCATCGTAGGATTACAGCAAAGCAAACAAAATATTTTTTATTTCGTTATAGGATCGAAGATAGCTAATGAGCGTTCAAAGTAGAATCTTTTCTTTTTGATGACCTTTTTTTTCACCAAATGATATATATAAATCATATTAATGTAAATCTGTATTTCTTTATTATATCAGAAAGTATTTCGTTGTTTTTTTCATTCCAGTAAATTAATTTTTTTTAACCTTTTATTTTCGATATCCTCGCGCCCCACAGTTTGAGAAACACTGAATTAAACATTTATTTTGTTTTTCTTCAACACTAACTTGTACTTCAATAACAAACAATTGAACAAACAAATTGAATGGGAGCGTTGGCTTTGCATAATTTTAGAAAGTTTGCATAAATTTGGCTCATAACGCGTGCGTGTTGTTTTAAAATTTCAAAAACAAGACTAAATTTTCATTTGTTAGTTTGCTTCTTACTTTACTTTTAATTATATTCATGCAATAGAACGCTTTCTAGCATGGATATGTCGATCCGAAGATAGTCAGCGCTCCAAATGCCAACTTCATCTCACTGTAGCAATCTGGAAGATATTCCATGCGTCGAAAAAAAGTGCCTCAACTCGCGGCATTTCTTTTAAAGCTGTCAACTTTTGTTGCGTTACGTACATACATTTCTGAACCTCTAACTCTTCCAACTTGCTTTTCAGTTCTGTAAATTTTTCACTTCACAAAGCTTTACTTTTTAAATCGATCAATTGCGTTTCTTGAGATCTAGTATCAATTTCAAATGGCTCAATGTGGATTTCGTTACTATTTATGTTGCGAGGATTTACTATGAATGCTAGATTGGTTTTGTTGGTTTTGGATTGCTCAAATCTGTCAGCAAATTCATCTTTAATTTTTTTTTATAACTGTGCTGAAGTAATTCGTGTCAACAGTTTCACTTTTTTATCGCTATATTGCTTTAGAAATTGAAAATCAAGTAATTTACCGCTCTGAATATCTTCTGCAAAAATAATGAATTTTTCTTAGAAACAAACCAATTTTTCTTCCAGAACATATGCTAGGCTACCCTTTCCTTGCACTTTTAGATCCAGTTCATTTAATTTCGCTGTGATATCCACCATAAAGAAAAAATTTTGTAACCATTTGTCGTTTACTATTTCAGGGTAATTAATGCATTTTTCATTGAGAAATGTATGTATTTCATTCAGGCAAAAACAAAACGTTTCAGCTCATTACCTTTGGAAAGCCATCGCATTTTATTGTGCAGAAGAATGTCGGAATACTAAGTCTCCATTTAAACTGACGATGGTAAAATGCTTTTGTCAAGATGCTGTTAAAAATTTTGATTACCAAATTCATGACCTCAACTATTTCGGCCGAAAATATTTGGTCCCAAAGCGCTTCTTGATGTATTAAGCAGTGAAAAGTAAGAATTTCGTGGTTTATTTTGGTCTGAAGAATCGTTGTTGCCCTCTTATTTTTCCTGTAATACTTTTGGCTCCATCAGTTGCTGTTGAAACGATTTTATTTAAATCGATCTTATTGTCTTCAAGGCATTTTTTCACGGCATGCACTTCCCCTCTTGTTTGTCCCGAGAGTGGTTGCAATCCTTGAAGTTCTTTTGGAAATTTGGAAGACATATTGTGACATCTCTCGCGTTCTTCTTCTAACATAACTCCTACGTTCTTTGACGGCCCCGATTAATGGCAAAACTTTTCCAACCCAATTCCAAAGAAGGAAAACAAGCAAAAATAAATAAGATATCCTTTAAAGGATAGAAAGTTTAGTGAGAAAGAATGGCAATCTTGGAAAGTTAGTTGGAACAGTTGAAGTGGTTTAGACGGCCTACTAAGAATCACGGAGACGCCCACCCGCTAATATTTTACAAAGGAGCCACTATTTCCACGAGCACGTCTTGTCTACCTGAAAGTATCAGAATCGTTAGTCTTAAACCCAAGGTGGGGGATTATATTCGGAACGTTGTATTTCATTGAATTGAGATTAGGAGTTAATTAGTTATATTGATAATGATTTTATAATTGCGCGATCTGACTTGTTAAACGGCCGTACTTTGGTTTATTCTCACTTAATATAAGTTTGTTCGTTATAAAGTACTTAAAGTTAAATTAATAAAAGTCATATTAAGAATTAAATAGAATGCTCATCCTTCCGATAATCCCACCCCTCTAACTTACGCGGAACTCCCCACGACGTTTATCGACAGATGGCTATGTCACAACGCCCAACAATTATAAAATTCTGTAGGTAATGCAGGGGGGTTTTGGGTATTTTACCGAAATGTGTTTTCCGGGTTGAGAATGTACAGAATTCCTTGAGGCTATAGATAATCAAAACAGTTACTTGAAATAAAAAATAGTCTGTCATGTGCTTATTTGAAAAGTCATCTAGGAAGGGCTCAAGATTGGTATTTAATATTTGGATCGGTGCTAGTGCAAGTTACAGCCACGGATTTCGCGCAGCTAAAGGCGAATTAGCGAAAGCTTTTCCGCAATCAAAAAATGAAGAATTGAGGCTGGGTTTTTCGCGTCACAGCAGGGAAGAATTCAGGAACCAACAGGCTTTGTTTACGTTGAAAAAATACATAAGGTTTACTAGGTTCCAGGCGGAAATTTGGTTGATCACATTTTTGTTAGACTCGAACCACAAGTCCAGGACTATGGGGAAAGTTCGCAATCCGCAGAACAGGTACAACTTTTTGGAAAATATTGGCTAAATTTGAAGAGGGTATTTTTACAAATTAAAGGGGTTCGCAGAATAGTGATAATGTGGAAGACGGGTCAAAACGCGATAGGATGCCTAATTTTGATGCTAATCGCAGAAACTGGAGAAATTCCGGGGGGTTGGCGTTAGACCAAAATAATGGCAGAAATGATTTTAGAGGTACGTATGAGAATAGCGTAAAGTAATAGGTGGTTCGAGAGGAGGAATAGATTTCAGAATGATGATCAGAGATTCTACGAAAGGGGATACCTTTTCGAAATGATCGAAATATAATTTAATAGGGCGATAGGATGCAAAGGGACGATTGAATGTTGTGAAAGTTAATGAAGTTCATCCTCAAAAGGAATCGGCAGGGATATACCTTAAAGGTTTCTCCGATAGTATATCAACTGTAGAGCTTCCACGTTCCTATTTTATTAAATAACACATTTTGAAAGCGTATGGGACACCGGGCAGAAAAATCATTTATATCGGAAGAAGTATATAAAAATATTTTTTAAAGCAAATTAAAAATCGCGCCCCCAGGTAATCACAGCACAGGGGCGAATGCCAATATGGGAAATTGTGAATTGAATATTCGATCAGAAAAATTCGAAAACCTTGGTTGTTTCATAGTGTTGAAGGATTTGGAATACCCATGTATTCTAGGTGTTATTTTATAAGTGGATCAAGGATCGTTTTAGATTTTGATCAGAAAACTTGGCAATTCAGATTAGCGCTGGTTGAAGAAAGAGGTAGATGAAGGAATTTGCGGTTGATGTGCAGAAAGGAAGTAAATATGGGGGCTAATGTTTTATCAAAAAATCCTATGGAAAGTATAATAGGAGAAAATTTATTTGCAATAATCGAGATTTAGTATTAATTTGGGCGGAAAAATTAATAAAGAACAAAAGCATGACCCAGAATTAGGTCATATCTATAGATATTTAGAAAACCGGAAGATAACCTTTAATGCGACATGTGAAATTGGTCCACGACTTCCGTCTATTGAATGCTTGTTATTTTATGCGAAACGCAACGTCGTTAGGTGAAATGCGTGTATACATTCAAAATTTCTTAAGAATGAAATAATGAGAGAATTTCACGACAACCAATTGCGGGACATCTGGGTAGATTTAAAACTTATCATAAATGGGAGTTTGTTATTTCCGTATATGAGAAAATTTATTGATCAATAGTTCTACATGCCATATGTGCCAAGTTAATAATTATAAAACGCGTTAAAACTGGTCGATTAAATCCGTTGTATCAAATTATCCAAATGAGATAGTTAAGTTAGATTTGTTAGCCCGTATCCATTCGAGAATAAGACGTAATCGCTATATTTTAGTAATAACCGATCATTTTAGCAAATGGGCTGAAATTATATTTTAAAAGGCCTCGTCTCGAAATATACGGATATTTTTTGATAATTTTATATCGCGTTTTGGAGCTCAATAAAATTAATAATGAAAATTTGGCCCCAATTTATATCGAAAATTTTGAACATTTAATGAAAGATTAGGATAGGAAATGTGAAGACTGTTGCATATGGCAAAGCAAATAGGACTGAACAAGTTAATGGGAGATATAGTGCAATGATTGCAAATTATGTTAATGATCAACACGATACTCTGGATCAATTTACGTGAGTTTGCTTACGCTATTCGTACGGCAGTGAATGAAACATCGGGAAAAACCCCTGCGGAATTATTTTTGGGTCGAAAATTGATTACCCCATTTCAAAAATTACTAATGATTTCAGATGGATCGGAATTTACAGTTAGAAATATCAAAAAAGTCTTTAATGAAGCTAGACTAAGTACGAAAACTAAGCAGGAAAGGTGGGAAAGATATTATAATAGACGAAGACGGGATATACAAATTAAGGTAAGTGATTGGGTCTTATTAGAGACACACCCTTTAAGTTCAGCAGCTAATAAAATCTGTTCCAAATTTAAACAAAAATTTGAAGGTCCCTATAGAGTATTAGAAGTAAGAAATAATAATAATATTGTAATATGGAAGTCAGGAAATAGATTAACTGTTAACGTTGATCAAATAAGAATATATCGTCATAGGAAATGTGAAGAGGTCGAGTTAGGAACAGGTCGCCCAGATAGTATTAGTTCACGTCAGGAAACGAGTAGTTCGGAAATGTACATCAAAGATCAAATGAGTCACACTATGGGAAAAAAATATCTGCGGTGAAACGTGAGTTAGAGGAAAAAGGGATAAATATCCAGTCAAAACAACCTAAGAAAAACACGGATAGGGCCGATAAGCGCAGATCACTTGTCAGATCGCTTCCTAGCTCATTTACAAATGAAAGAAGAAATAAAAGAGAACGGCTAGATAAAGGAATTAAAAGGTCGTATGGATCGGGGGCAAGTGGACCACAGAGAAAGTGGCAGAGAAAGGGACCCAATAATATTAACAAAAGACCATTGTCATCCAGTACTATTTATATAAGTAGGAAGAAGAACAAGACGGAGACAACTGGAGTTCAAGATGGACCGAGATACAACTTGCGTCCACGCCAAAGAAACGATCAGGAGTCCCGACCGGCCAAGGAAGCAACAAGGCAAGCAAGGAAAAGTCGACAAGGAGACTACAAGCCCTACAGCAGGCAACATAAAGAATTCCAGTGCAGCAGCGGAATGAGAAGAGGAAAGAACAGTGGTAGCACCTCGTCATTACAAGTCATGCTTGGGGACTAAATATAAAAATCAGGTTGTATTGTTTCATTTTTTATGATCTTTCCAAGAAGTGGTCGGAAGAATTATTGCAAAGAAGGAAGTCTCGGGCGGTGTTTAAAAGTTGTAATCCAAGCAAAAGTTGACACTACAATAGGTGTATATTTTTTTTTGAACTTTTGACTTGTAAAAATTTTTCTCTTTAGTATTGGAGAAAACAACTGTAATTATGCATTTGTTTACTTCGATGTATGACTACGTGAGATGCGACAATTCCTTTGGTTATTTGTTTTAATGATTTATTGAAAAATGTTTGTAATTGTATAATATGTATGTATATATATGTTGTTGTATTGTTCCGTATTAACGGCCGGAAACGTGGCGTAGTCAGGGCACTAACAATAATATTAACAGCGCTGCGCGGCTCATTGGGAATTTTATGGAACCAGATGCGGGATGGAAATGAAAGTTTATTGTGATTTACACACAAATGATATATAATGCATAAAAATTGTGAAACTTATTGGTATTATGTAAATATATAGATTTTGCAAAGTAACTTAGAGAGTTTTTATTTCAGGGTGACAGACCCTGACAGTAGTGTTCCATAGCTGATATGTTGCCTCAACTCGGAGCAGTGGAGCTGGTCTCCCAGCTCCCAAATGAATGTTTGTCCTGACACAGAGTTTGGGTCTGCGCACCCAGGAAAAATGAACGTGGAATGTTTCTTTAGAATATTTAAGTTGCGTTAAATATAGAGTTAAGTACATGTGTAAAAAGTGAGAATATACCATTATTAAACAACAAAATTGTTAAGGTTGGCCTAGTTAATGAAGTAAAATTTATTGTGTGTCTGTCACGAGTTTAAATTTAAAATTAAGTTGAATATTAAATTTAATTCTAAGATGATTAATGAAAATTACAGTTAAGTTAAATATTGGAAATTATAGAAGTTAAAATGAGGATTCAAGGTTAAAATTTAAATAAAACTTTTGAAAGCGAGGAGATTCAGAAATTTTTAGGCACGTAATTTATTAAGGGCGTTGAGAACCTTTAAATAAATCACGTTTTTCTTCTTGGAGGGTTTGTGACATGTCTCGCGTTCTTCTTCTAACATAACTCCTAAGTTCTTTGACTTCCACGATTAATGGCAAAACTTTTCCAACCCAATTCCAAGAGGAAAAACGAAGCAACAATGCAAATAAGATATCCTTTAGAAGGATAGAAAGTTTAGTGAGAAAGAATGGCAATCTTAGAGAAAGCTTAGTGTGGAACAGTTGGAAGTGAGTTTAGACGGCCTACTCAAGAATCACGGAGACGCCCACCCTCGCTAATATTTACAAGGAGCCACTATGGCACACGAGCACGTCTGTCTACCTGAAAGTATCAGAATCGTTGAGTCTTCAACCAAGGTAGGAGGATTATATTCTGAACGTTAGTATTTCATTGAATTGAGATTAGGCAGATAATTAGTTATATTGATAAGTGATATAATTGCGCGATTTGACTTAGTTAAAGGCCGTACTTTGGTTTATTCTCACTTAATATAAGTTTGTTCATTATATAAGTAAATTTGTAAATTCTTAATAAAAGTCATATTAAGAATTATAGAATGTCTCATCCTTCCGATAATCCCACACCCCCTAACTTACGCGGAACCCCACCATTAAATTATCGACAGATGGCTATGTCACAATATACCTGACAAAAAAGGAACTTGTGCCGTGTCTTTTATGTCGCAATACTCAAATATAAAACTTAGAAGAAAGTTGAATATCTTCCACCTCAAATATGTAACATTTGAAGATATTTTAGCTATTCTATCTTGTACTGCTTTAGCGAAGAGTGGCAAATCTTTGATTTTTTTCAAGATTTCTGGTTTCTTTTTGAAATCACGAAGAAGTTCTTTAGATCACGTATGAAGCAATCATTGACATACTCACCATCTGAGAATGGTTTACCTTTTTTTCAATTTCTAGTGATACCACGAAGCTTGTTAGATTAACATTACTTATAGATTGCGTCCAGTTATTTGACATAGAACTTGATTGTTGTTTTTGGAGCTCATCGACAGCTTTTTTTCGTTCTTCACTGGCTGGATATTTACTAGAAAACTGAGTATATTTTGTAATGAAGTTTCTCTCTAAATTTTTAATTTCTTATTGTGTGCGAAGTTTTCGTTGCAAATGAGACAAGTCTGAATGCCATCTGAGTTGCATATGAAAGCGAACAATTCCGTCCAATCCCCGATTGAATTCTCGATGCTCTTCTTTAGTTATTTTTTTTTTGTAGATGCCATGCTTGCGGTGAAGTGGTAATAAAGAATTTTTAAAATTATTATTTAGGTGTCCAAAACAGCAGATGACAAGTTTTTCAATTATTTACTATGTCAACGTATAACTACGTAAATTCATACGAGAAGCTGGGCGTAATGAAATATAATTTATCAAAAAACATTATACAACGATATATATTATATACATATTTCCCAATTAAAAATACTTACCTAAATAAAATAAATAATTCTCTAATAATTTAATTATTAACCCGCGATCACTCGCGCCTGTTTTTCTACCGTCGTTACTCGCGGGGTGTAGAGAAACCCCAAACTTTTAACGCGTGTATTTAATTATGAAAATAAAATTAAGTCATTATGATACATATTTATAAAGTACAAGATGTTTTTTGTATTATACAAGTAAAATTATTAAAGTTATTGCATACAAATGAGACTAACATTAATTTAAATAAACATACAAAATTTTCATTTTAAAACACATAATTTCATATTTTTTCATAAAACAGTATAAAAGGTCTATACCAGTAATAAATATACTTTATAAATAATGCGATAATGATAGTAGAAAGTAGAAAAATAACATTTTAATCATTTTCCAAGCATTCAGAGCAGACTGTATACATATGCTCAACTTCTCGCTGGAGTTCTCAGCCCTTCAGATAAACTTTTGAAGGTCATTACATTCCAATCGTTCGAGAAAAAGGGAATGCATTAAGCCTGAAGGTTCAATGACCTAAAATGGGCAGCTACAGAAAAAATCATGGTTCTGCACATTCTTTAAGAATCCTGGGAGGATTTTCTTCTTGCTGGGTGTACAGAACACCCCGCGCGAGTGATCGCGGGTTAAAATAAATAGTTTAGATACGAAACACTGTTTGTCCCACTCTCACGTACTGAATGACTATAAGTGCATAGTTTCGTCGCATCTGTGGTCGTTTGCGTAGTAGTTGCGGACGTGGTATTTGCGGACACTCCGGAACGCATCGTGGTTTGAGCGGACACATTTCCCCCCGCCCCCATCTTTGAACAGATAAAAAATGCAGATAAATAAGGAAATAAGTACTTTTAAAAATCACAAATATAATTTAAAACAGTATTTTAAGAAGCAAATCTCTCACTTAGGAAAACGATTTTTTATTTTTTTTTTTGTTTTAATTTTATTTATTTATTTTTATTTATTTATTCATTTTTACCGAAGTTTTCTGTTTTTACACTTGATTATCGAATAACAAGGATAAATACATTTTTTCTAATCAAATTTGACTATTTGTGTTGAATTCTTAAGATATTATAGTGTGAAGGCATTTTAAACATAGCGAAATGTGAGAAAAATAAACACTTTCAGAGAAATATTTAAAAATTAATTTTAAGTAACAGTATAGTGAAGAGTATGAACAAATTTCAGGAATTTTGTGGAAAATTGTATTTGAGAGTCAAATAAATATTAGAAGAAGTGCAATTGCCATTAAATTAATTAATTTCATTAATTTAAGTAAAGATAAATACTAGGAGTAAAATTTATAAAACAGATAAAAGTAAATAAAAAAAATAAATACAAGTAAATAAATAATAATTAAGAAAAACCTTTATTATAAATTTAACTATAGTATTAATTTTTAAGAATTTCTTTGAAAGTTTTTTACATTTCGCTGTGTTTAAAATGCCTTCAAACTTAAAATCTTAACAATTCAATATAAATAATTAAACTGGATTGGAAAAATGTATTTATCCTTGTAATTCGATAATCGAGAGTA
The DNA here is from genome assembly GCA_019973955.1 of Trichonephila inaurata madagascariensis. NCBI lineage: Eukaryota > Metazoa > Arthropoda > Arachnida > Araneae > Nephilidae > Trichonephila > Trichonephila inaurata. The sequence goes on from BMAV01019368.1 coordinate 37,292, forward strand.
AAAACAGGAAACTTCGGTAAAAAAACGTTATCCCAGGTGAAAGAGATTTGCTTCTTAAAATACTGTTTTAAATTATATTTGTAAATTTTAAAAGTATTTTTTTTTCCTTATTTATCTGCACCCTTTATCTTTTCTAAGATGGTGGAAAAAATGTGTCCGCTGAAACCACAATGCGTTTGGGAGTGTCCAAAAATAACACAAAATGTAATGTGTCCGCAAATACCACGCCACCCTGTGGTCACCTCCCGTTTGCGGTGATCGCCGACTGCCACGAACGGACTTGTCAGAACGTGTTTATCAGGGCGCAGTCTACATATTTAAGTTTTTTTAAAAAAAATTTGGCAAATATTAGGTACTTAGCTTACGAGTAAAGGTGTTATGCCCAGCTATGCCGAAATCAATGAAAATTGCCAAATATATAAACAATCTAAAACTGGAAATACCTACCTACTTTGATTCTCAGAGCTCGAAAATAACGATTTATAGGTACTTATAATTATTATTTTAAAGCTAATTTTTAACTAATGAAAACTACAAAATAGATAAATTATAAAATAGGTAATTTATTAAATATATATTTTAATAAAAACACTTTCACGGTAATATCCATCAGTAGCACTTTGTCTCTCAATTGACAATTCTTATTGATTTCAAAAAAAGTAGTTAGGTACCTTATTTGAAAAAAAATATGTATAATATGTATTTTAAAAATGTAATACTTATTATTTACCTACCTATGGTTTATTATTATTATTATTAATATTATTATATACGTACTATTATTATATACGTATTATTATATACGTACATATAAGTTAATTCGCTCCTAACTCTTATACTTGAAACAATAAACTAAACGTCAAAGCCAAAACACTGGTAAAAACGCGAAATTGTCTTGCGTCGAAAGCGAATTAAGACCTACATAGAAATATCCTACGACGGCGTCATTCGAGAGCTTCCGACAGACTTACGACGCGTGTCATGAGGGAGGGGGGGAGATGAACAGCGAATACAAGTGGCTAAGAGATAGAAAAGGTGACTAAATCTCATAAATCGATTCAGAACGATTTTTAAATGTCTTTTTTTTTCTTTTTTTTTTTGATAAAATAAATAATATTTGAGTATGGAACTAAAGTGCTGCAGGTTGCCGACCCCTGCACTAGCGCATTCGGCTGTTAACCAAAACGTTGGTGGTTCGAGCCCACTCGGGGGCGAAAGCTTTTTAATCCAAAGAGGCTGTTTATACCTTGTGAAAATAAAGTACGTATAATACCGAATACCATGTTACAACTAGTATGTCATTGCAACATCGTTTTTTGCAGCTCTTGAATTTAAACCTTAGAAATATAACTTTCTAAATAATAACTTAAGTGGTTGCAAATTTTAAGCTTCTGAAACATTAGAACATCAATAAAATTTTTTCTCTATGTAACGGAGCCTCCATGGCGTAGTCGGCTGTTAACCGAAAAATTGGTGGTTCGAGCCCAATCAGAGGCGAACGATTTTTAATGCGAAGAGGCAGTTTACTTTATGAAAATTCAGTACGTATAATGCACACCGAATACCACATTGCACATAGTATTTCATTGCAACATCATTTTTTGCGTTTCTGGTATTTAAACCTTAGACATAAATTTGGAAATAAAAACTTTTAACCGGGTGCAAATTTTAAGTTTGTGAAAGTTTAAGACATCATGTACGTACGGATGTTAACCGGAAGGTTGGTGGTTCGAGCCAACCAGGAAGCGAAACCATTTTATTGCAAAAAGGCTGTTTACTTTATGAAAATCCAGTACGTAATATACACACCTAATACCAAGTTACACCTAGTATGTCACTGCAACATTATTTTATGCAGTTCTGGTATTTAAACCTTAGACAAAACACACTTTCCAAATAATACAATTTTCAAGGTTACAAATTTTAAGCTCATGGAAGATTATGACATCAATTTTTCTTTTTCACTTTGTAACCGAACCTCCGTGGCGCAATCGGCTGGCGCGTTCGGCTGTTAACCAAAAGGTTGGTGGTTCAAGAACACCCGGGGGCGAAAGCTTTTAAAGCAAAGAGTCTGTTTACTCTTTATGAAAATCCAGTACGTATAATACACACCGAATACCATGTTACACCTAGTAACGTATTTGCAACATCATTATTTGCAGTTCTCGTATTTAAAACTTAGACATAACTTTGCAAATATAAATACTTTTTAGCGTTTACAACTTTTAAGCTCATGAAAGATTATGACATCAATTTTACGTTTTTTACTTGTTACAGAGCATCTGTGGCACAATCGGCTAGCGTATTAGGAATTTAACCGAAATTTGGTGGTTGAAGCCTTCCCGGAGTGGTGAATGCTCTTTAATACAAAGAGGCAGTTTACTTTATGAAAATTCACTACGTATAATGCACACCGAATACCATGTTACACCTAGTTTTTCCTTGCAACATTAATTTTGCAAATCTGGTGCTTAAACCTTAGTTATAACTTTGCAAATAAAAACTTTTTCGCGTTTAAAAATTTTAAGCGCATGAAAGATTATGACATCAAATTTCTTTTTCTCCTTAGTGTCTCCATGGTGCAATCGGCTGACGCGTTCGGCTGTAATCGAAAGGTTGGTTGTTCAAGCCCTCGCGGAAGAGAACCCTTATTAATGCAAATAGGCTGTTTACCTTATGAAAATCCAGAACGTATAATACAAACAGGAAAACTTGTTACACCTTGTATGTCATTGCAACATCACGTTTTGCAGTTCTGGTATTTAAACCTTAGACATAACTTTGCAAATAATACAATCTTCGCGGCTTCTTATTTTAAGCTCATGAAAGATTATGAGATCAATTTTAATTTTTCTTGGTTCGATCGAGCTTCCGTGATACAATCGGCTAGCGTGTTCAGCTATTAACCAACAGGTTGTTGGTTTGAGCCCACTCATGGAGCGAAAGATTTTTAATGCAAAGCGGCTGTTCACCTTATGAAAATCAAGAACGTATTATACACAGTGGATAAAATGTTACACCTTGTATGTCATTGCAACATCCTTTTTTTCTGTTCTGGTATGTTAACCTTAGACATAAATTTGCAAATAATACAATTTTCGCGGCTTGAAATTCAAGCTCATGAAAGATTGTGATTTTTCTCTTTGTAACCGAGCCTCCGAGGCGCAATCAGCTAAAGCGTTCGGCTGTAACCAAAAGGTTCGTTGTTCGAGCCCTCTCGGTTGCGAACCCTTTTTAATGCAAAGAGGCTGTTTAATTTATGAAAATACAGTACATATAATACACACCGGAAACCAAGTTACACCCTGTATGCCATTGTGACATCATTCTTTTGCAGTTTTGTATTTAAAAACCTTAAACATAACTTTGCAAAAAATAATTTTTCCCTGTTCCAAATTTTAAGCTCATGAAAGATTATGACATCAATTTTTCTTCTTTTATTTGTAACAGAGCCTCCGTGGCTAATAGGATTAGCGCGTTCGACTGTTTATTAAGAGGTTAGTGGTTCGAGCCCATCCGGGGCGAAAGCTTTTAATGAAAAGAGGTAATTCACACACAACAACACACTTTACAAAAATTCAGTACGTATAATGAACACCGACCACCAGTTAAATCTAGTATTTCTTTGCAACATCATTTTTTGCAGTTTTGGTACTTAAACTTTAGATATAATTTAGCAAATATTTTTTAAGCAATTGCAAATTTTAAGCTTGTGAAAAATTATGACATCAATTTTTTTTTTATCTGTGACCGAGCCTCCGTGGCGTAATAGGTTAGCGCGTTCGGCTGTTAACCGAAAGGATGTGGTTCGAGTTCACCCGGGGGCGAACCCTTTTTTATGCAAAGTGGCTGTTTACTTTATGAAAATCCAGCACGTTTAATACACACTGAATACCATGTTCCACCTAGTATGTCATTGCAGTATCATTTTTTACAGTTTTGGTATTTAAGCCTTAGACATAACTTTGCAAATAATAACTTTTTCCCTGTTCCAAATTTTAAGCTCATGAAAGATTATGACATCAATTTTTTTTTTTCTTTCTAACAGAGCCTCTTTGGCGCAATAGGCTAGCGCGTTTGGCTTTTAACCGAATGGTTGGTGGTTTGAGCCCACCCAGGGGCGAAAGCTTTTTAATGTAAAGACGTAATTCACACTTTACAAAAATTCAGGTTAAAATTCTAGGGAGCCCACACCTTTGGCGACAAAATGAAAAAAGCGCCAAGCCAGGACGAGATGGCGCTAAGCGAAACTGACAATGGCGTCAAGTGAATACAGAGAGGTAAAGTGGATGCGTAAAGAAAATATATGTAAACAATACAGAAATTAATCATTTAAGATAAAAAAAATATAAAAACAGCACTTACTTTATACTGCTGATCTTTTTCGTGTGGAGGGTACACCATAACAAAAGATTTTAAAAAAATCTTGCAGGTCTCATCACTAAGTGAATAATCGTGTGAGCGCCGCCATTTTTATTCTGCGAGGTAAAGGTCGAACATACCTTCAACGTAGCTGGTGCAATTTCAAAGAAAGCGTTTTATTGTCGACCATGTAACATCATGCCGTTCGTTACATTTACGACATTCATAACTCTAAGCAATCACTTCTTCCTTCAAACACTATTCAATCAATTCTTTCAAACCTTTCGCATTCAATAAAGTAAAAAATTCTAAGATATATTCCTTCACACATGCAACCGTATTCCTACCCGGTTCCCCAAAACAAAATGAAATTCGAAATGCACGCCGACAAAATACGAAATTTCCAGAAATACTTAGGTTTACAATATCTAGTGTATCAAAGTGAGGTTACCAAGATGGCACAATTATCGCCAACCCAAAAGAATTCGCGCTAATGCTGTGGGCTCTCCTAGGACTGAACCAAATTCAAAAGGTATAATGCATACCGTTACACCTAGTATTTCTTTGCAACATCATTTTTTGCAGTTTTGGTACTCTTAAAACTTAGACATAACTTTGCAAATAATAATTTTTAAGCAGTTGCAAATTTTAAGCTTGTGAAAGATTATGACATCAATGTTTCTCTTTTACTCTGTAACGGAGCCTACGTGGCTATATCGGCTGGCGCATTCGGCTGTTAACCGAAAGGTTGGTGGTTCGAGCCCACCCGGGGGCGAAAGCTTTTACCGAAAAGATGCTTTTATATACTTTACGATAATCCAGTACGTATAATACACACCGAATACCATGTTACACCTAGTATGTCATTGCATTATCATTTTTTACTGTTCTGGTATTTAAACCTTAGACATAACTTTGCAAAAAAAAAACTTTTTTTCCCTGTTACAAATTTTAACCTCTTCAAAGATTGTGACATCAATTTTTTTTTTTTTCTCTGTAACAGAGCCTCTGTGGCGCAATCAGCTAGCGCGTTCGGCTGTTAACCGAAGGGTTGGTGGTTCGAGCACACCCGGGGGCGAAAGCGTTTTAATTAAAAGAGGCTGTTTATATATACATTATGATATTCCAGTACGTATAATACACACCGAATACTATGTTACACCTAGTATTTATTTGCAACATCGTTTTTCGCAGTTCTGGTATATAAACCTAAGATATAACTTTGCAAATAATACTTTTTCGCGGTTAAAAATTTTTTAAGCTCATGAAAGATTATGACATCAATTTTACATTTTTTTTCTCTGTAACAAAGTCTCCGTTGCGCAATCGACTAGCGCGTTCAGTTGTTAACCGAAAGGTTGGTTGTTCGAGCCCACCCGCGGGCGAAATCCGTTTTTATGCAGAGTGGCTGTATACTTTATGAAAATCCAGCACGTATAATACAAACTGAATACCATGTTACACATAGTATGTCATTCCATTATCATTTTTTACTGTTCTATTATTTAAATCTTAGACATCACTTTGCAAATGATAACTTTTTCCCTGTTACAAATTTTAAGCTCTTTAAAGATCTTGACATCAAATTTTCTTTTTTTCTCTGTTACAGATCCTCTGTGGCGCAATCGGCTGGCGCGTTCGGCTGTTAATCGAAAGGTTGGTGGTTTGAGCATACCCGGGTGCGATAGCTTTTCAATGAAATGAGGCTGTTTACTTTATGAAAATCCAGTACGTATAATACACGTCAAATACCATGTTACACATAGTATGTCATTGCATTATCATTTTTTACAGTTCTTGTCTTTAAACCTTAGACATAACTTTGCAAAAAAATAACTTTTTCCCTGTTACAAATTTTAAGCTCTTCAAAGATTGTGACATCAATTTTTCTTTTTATCTCAGTTACAGAGCCTCCGTGGCGCAATCGGCTAGCGCGTTCGGCTGTTAACCGAAAGGTTGGTGGTTCGAGCCCACCCGGGGGCGAAAGCTTTTTAATGAAAAGAGGCTATTTATATATATATATATACTTTGTGAAAGTCCAGCACGTATAATACAAACTCGAATACCATGTTACACATAGTATGTCATTGCATTATCATTTTTTACAGTTCTTGTCTTTAAACCTTAGACATAACTTTGCAAAAAATAACTTTTTCCCTGTTACAAATTTTAAGCTTTTCAAAGATTTTGACATCAATTTTTCTTTTTTTCTCTGTTACTGAGACTCCGTGGCGCAATCGGCTAGATCGTTCGGCTGTTAACCGAAAGGTTGGTAGTTCGAGCCCACCCGGGTTCGATAGCTTTTTAATGAAAAGAGACTGTTTACTTTATGAAAATCCCGTACGTATAATACACACCGAATACCATGTTACACCTAGTAAGTCGTTGCATTATAATTTTTTACTATTCTGGGATTTAAACCTTAGACATGACTTTGCAAAAAATAACTTTTCCCTATTAATAATTTTTAACTCTTCAAAGATTGTGACATCAATTTTTTTTCTCTCTAACAGAGCCTCCGTGGTGCAATCGGCTAGCGCGTTCGGCTGTTAACCGAAAGGTTGTTGGTTCGAGCGCACCCGGGGGCGCAAACTTTTTAATGAAAGGAAGCTGTTTATATATATATATATATATATATATATATATATATATATACTATATGTGAAAATCCAGTACGTATAATACACACCGAATACCATGTTACACCTAGTATGTCGTTGCATTATCATGGTAAAATCCTAGGAGAGCCCACACCCTTGGCGACAAAACGAAAAAAGCGCCAAGCCAGAACGAGATGGCGCCAAGCGAAACCGACAATGGCGGCAAGTGAATACAGAGAGATAAGGTGGATACATAATGAAAATATATGTAAACAATACAGAAATTAAGCATTTAAGATAAAAAATAATATATAAATACAGCACTTACTTTCTTACTGCTGATCTTTTCCGACTGGAGGGTACAGCATAACGACAGATTTTTAAAAAGTCTTGAAGGTCTCATCACACACTAAGTGAATGATCGTGTGAGCGCCGCCATTTTTATTCTGCGAGGTAATGGCCGAACATACTTTCGGCGTGGCTGGTGCAATTTCGAAGAAAGCGTTTTATTGTCGACCCTGTTACATCATGCCGATCGTTACATTTAGGACATTCATAACTCTAAGCAACAAATCCTTCCTTCATGGACTATTCAATCAATTCTTTCTAACCTTTCGCATTAAACAAAGTAAAAAATTCTAAGATATATTCCTTCGAACAATCAACAATTTCAGCCCGGTTCCCCAAAACAAAATGAAATTCGAAATACCCGCCGACAAAATACGAAATTTCCAGAAATAGGTTTACTATATCTAGTGTATCAAAGTAGGGTTACTAAGATGGCACAATTATCGCCAACCCCAAATAATTCGCTCCGAGGGTGTGGGCTCTCCTAGGACTGAACCCATTATCATTTTTTACTGTACTGGTATTTAAACCTTAGACATAATTTGTAATAAATAACTTTTTCCCTTTAACAAATTTTAAGCTCTTCAAAGATTTTGACCTCATTTTTTCTTTTTTTCTATCTAACAGAGAATTCGTGGCGCAATCGGCTATCGCGTTCGCCGGTTAACCGAAAGTTTGGTGGTTCGAGCTTATCCGGGGGCGCAAGCTTCTTAATGAATGGAGGCTGTTTATATACTTTATGATAATCCAGTAAGTATAATACAAAACGAATAATATGTTACACCTAGTATTTAATTCAACATTGTTTTTTGCAGTTCTGGTATATAAACCTTAGACATATCTTTAAAAAAATAACTTTTTTTTTTACCCTGTTAAAAATTTTTAACTCATCAAAGATTGTGAGATCAATTTTTTTTCTCTCTAACAGAGCCTCCGTATCAAGATCGGCTAGCGCGTTCGGCTGTTAACCGAAAGGTTGTTGGTTCGAGCCCAACCGGGGGCGAAAGCTTTTTAATGAAAAGAGGCTGTTTATATACTTTATGAAAATCCAGTACGTATAATACACACCGAATACCATGTTACACCTAGTATGTCGTTGCATTATCATTTTTTACTGTTCTGGTATTTAAACCTTAGACATAACTTTGCAAAAATAACTTTTCCCTGTTACGAATTTTAAGCTTTTCAAAGATTGTGACATCAATTTTTCTTTTTTTCTATCTAACAGAACCTCCGTGGCGCAATCGGCTAGCACGTTCGGCTGTTAACCGAAAGGTTGGTTGGTTTCGAGCCCACCCTGGGGGAAAAGCTTTTTAAAGAAAAGAGGCTGTTTATATATATTTACTATATGAAAGTCCAGTATGTATAATAAACACCGAATACCATGTTACACCTAGTATGTCGTTGCATTATCATTTTCTACTGTACTGGTATTTAAACCTTTGACATAACTTTGTAAAAAATAACTTTTTCCCTCTTACAAATTTTAAGCTCTTCAAAGATTTTGACCTCATTTTTTCTTTTTTTCCATCTAACAAAGAATCCGTGGCGCAATCGGCTAGCGCGTTCGGCTGTTAACCGTAAAGTTATTGGTTCAATCCCGCTCGCGTGCGATGACTTCTTAATGAGAAGAGGCTGTTTACTTTATGAAAATCCATTACGTATCATACACACCGAATACCATGTTGCAACTAGTATGTCATTGCATTATCTTTCTTTACTGTTCTGGTATTTAAACCTTAGACATAACTTTGCAAATAATAACTTTTTCCGTTACAAATTTTAAGCTCTTCAAAGATTGAGACGTCAATTTTTCTTTTTTTCGTTGTTCCTGAGCCTCCGTGGCGCAATCGGCTAGCGCGTTCGGCTGTTAAACGAAAGCTTGGTGGTTCGAGCCCACCCGGGGGCGAAAGCTTTTTAATGAAAGGAGGCTGTTTATATATATATACTTTATATGTGATAATCCATAGTACGTATAATACTCAACGAATACTAAGTTAGACTTATTATTTAATTGCAACATCGTTTTTTGCAGTTCTATTATATAAACCTAAGATATATAATTTTTCAAATAATAACTTTTTCGCGGTTAAAAATTTTAAGCTCATGAAAGATTATGACATTAATTTTACTTTATTTCTCTGTAACAAAGCCTCAGTGGCGCAATCGACTAGCGCGTTCGGTTGATAACGGAAAGGTTGGTGGTTCGATCCCAAACGAGTGCGATGACTTTTTAATGAAAAGAGGCTGTGTTTACTTTATGAAAATCCAGTACGCATAATACAAACCGAATACCATGTTACACCTAGTAAGTCGTTGCATTAACATTTTTTACTGTTCTGGTATTTAAACCTTAGACATAACTTGGCAAAAAATAACTTTTTCCATGGTACAAATTTTTAACTCTTCAAAGATTGTGAGATCAATTTTTTTTCTCTCTAACAGATCCCCCGTGGCGCAATCGGAAAGCGCGTTCGGCTGTTAACCGAAAGGTTGGTGGTTCGATTCCAGCCGGGGGCGAAATACTTTTTTTATGCAAAGTGGCTGTTCACTTTATGAAAATCCAGCACGTGTAATACAAACTGAATACCATGTTACACATAATATGTCATTGCGTATCATTTTTTTACAGTTCTGGTCTTTAAACCTGGAGCATAACTGCAAGTAATAACTTTTTCCCATTTCCAAATTTTAAGCTCATGAAAGATTATGACAGCAATTTTTCGTTTTTGCTCAAACAGAGCCTCCGTGGCGCATTCAGCTAGCACGTTCGGCTGTTAACCGAAGAGTTGATTGTACGAACCCACCAGTGAGAGCAAGAGTTTTAATGAAAAGAGGCTGTTTGCTTTTTTTGAAAATCCGGTACGTATAATAGACACCGAATACCATGTTACACCTAATATGTCATTGCATTATCATATTTTACTGTTCTGGTATTTAAACCTTAAACATAACTTTGTAAATAATAAATTTTTTTCCCTGTTCCAAATTTTAAGATCTTCAAAAATTGTGACATCAATTTTTCTTTTTTTCTAAGTTACAGAACCTCCGTGGCGCAATCGGCTAGCGCGTTCGGCTGTTAACCGAAAGGTTGGAGGTTCGAGCTTAACCCTGGGGCGAAATATTTTTAATGAAAAGAGGCTGTTTATATATATATATATATATATATATATATACTTTATAAAATTCAGTACCTATAATACACACACCGAATGTGCCATTTTACACCTAGTATGTCATTGCATTATCCTTTTTTACTGTTCTGGCATTTAAAACTTAGACATATAACTTTGCAAATAAGAACTTTTTTCCTCGTCCAAATATTAAGCTCTTCAAAAATTGTGACATCAATTTTTCTTTTGGTCTCTGTTACAGACCCTCCGTTGTTTAAATCGGCTAGCGCGTTCGGCTGTTAGCCGAAGAGTTGGTGGTACGAGCCCACCAGGGAGAGCAAGAATTTTAATGAAAAGAGGCTGTTTATATATACTTTGTGGAAATCCAGTACGTATAATACACACCGAATACCATGTTACACCTAATATGTCATTGCATTATCATTTTTTACTGTTCTTGTATTTAAACCTTAGACATAACTTTGCAAAAAATAACTTTTTCCCTGTTACAAATTTTAAGCTCTTCAAAGATTGTGACATCAATTTTTCTTTTTTCTTTATAACAGAGCCTCAGTGGCGCAATCGGCTGTTAACCGAAAGGTTGGTAGTTCGAGCCCACCCGGGGGCGAAACCCTTTTTATGCAAAGTGTCTGTTCACTTTATGAAAATCCAGTACGTATAATACAAACTGAATAACATGTTACACATAGTATGTCATTGCATTATCATTTTTTACAGTTCTTGTCTTTAAACCTTAGACATAACTTTGCAAAAATAACTTTTCCTTTACAAATTTTAAGCTACCAAAGATTGTGACATCAATTTTCTTTTTTCTCTATAACGGCCCGTGGCGCAATCGCTAGCCGTTCGGCTGTTAAACCCAAAGGTTGGTGGTTCGAGCACCCGGGGGAAATCTTTTATGAAAAAAGGGGTGTTTTTTTTTAAAATTTATGAAAATCCAGCACGTATAATACAAACCGAATACCATGTTACACATAGTATGCCCTTGCATTATTTATTTTTACTGTTCTGGTTTTAAACCCTTTGACATAACTTTGCAAAAATAACTTTTCCCTGTTACAAATTTTAAGCTCTTCAAAATTGTGACATCAATTTTCTTTTTTCTATAACAGAGCCTCCGGGCGCAACGGCTAGCGCGTTTGGCTGTTAACCGAAAGGTTGGTGGTTCGAAAGGCCCCCCCGGGGCGAAACCTTTTATGCAAATGGCTTTTCACTTTATGAAAATCCAGCACGTATAATACAAACTGAATACCCTGTTACACATAGTATGTCATTGAATTATCTTTTTACAGTTCTGGGTTTTAAACCTTGACATACGCAAAAAAAACTTTTCCCTGTTAAAATTTTAAGCTTTCAAAGATTGTGACATCAATTTTTCTTTTTTTCTCAAACGCCTCCGTGGCGCAATCGGCTAGCGCGTTCGGCTGTTAACCGAAAGGTTGGTGGTTCGAGCACCCGGGGCGAAAGCTTTTAAAGGGGAAATATATATTACTTTTGAAAATCCAGCACGTATAATACAAACTGAATACCATGTTACACATAGTATGTCATTGATTATCATTTTTTACAGTTCTTTTTTTTTAAACCTTAGACATAACTTTGCAAAAATAACTTTTTCCCTGTTACAATTTAAGCTTTCAAAGATTGTGACATCAATTTTTCTTTTCTAAAAAGAACCCCCGTGGCGCAATCGGCTAGCGCGTTCGGCTGTTAACCGAAAGGTTGGTGGTTCGAACCCCTGGGAACTTTTAAAGAAAGGGCTTTTTACTTTTTTGAAAATCCAGACGTATAATACAACGAATACCATGTTACATAGTATGTCTTGCATTATATTTTACTGTTCTGGTATTTAAACTTAGACATAATTTGCAAAAATAACTTTTCCCGTTCAAATTTTAAGCTCTTCAAAATTGTGACATCAATTTTTTTTTTTTCTCTTTAACGGCTCCGTGGAATCGGCTAGCGCTTCCCGGGGTTTCCGAAAAGGGTTGGGGTTTTAAACCCCCCCGGGGCGCCCTTTTTTAAAAAAAAAAAAAAAAAAAAAAAAAAAAAAAAAAAAAAAAAAAAAAAAAAAAAAAAAAAAAAAAAAAAAAAAAAAAAAAAAAAAAAAAAAAAAAAAAAAAAAAAAAAAAAAAAAAAATTTTTTTTTTTTTTTTTTTTTTTTTTTTTTTTTTTTTTTTTTTTTTTTTTTTTTTTTTTTTTTTTTTTTTTTTTTTTTTTTTTTTTTTTTTTTTTTTTTTTTTTTTTTTTTTTTTTTTTTTTTTTTTTTTTTTTTTTTTTTTTTTTTTTTTTTTTTTTTAAAGTTTTATTTTTTTAAACCACATTTTTAAAAAAATGAATAATTTCAAAGTTAAAATTTTTCTTTTTAAACTTTTTTAAACCGCATTTTAAAAAAAAATTTTTTGAAAAAAGTTTGTTTGATACTTTTTTTAAAAGGCCCCGGGGCAAAACCTGGGGTTGTTTTTAACCGGGGGAAAATTTTGGTTACCCCGCAAATTTTATGAAAGGTTTAAATTTTATAAAATAATAAAAAACGAAAAAAACATGTTAAAAGATGCATTGCATTTTAAATTTTTTTTAAAAGAATAACTTTTTTAAAATCTTTTTTTCCCCTTTTTCCAAATTTTAAGCCTTTTAAAGATTTAAAGGAAAACACTTTCTTTTTAAAGGGGGGGTTTTGGGAAAAGGCAGCTTCGGTTGTTTTGGGAAAATTGTTTACCCCCCCCGGGGAAAATTTTTTAAAAAAAGAGGGTTTTTTTTAAAAACTTTTTGAAAATAGGGACGGGTTTAAAACAATTTTATAAAAAACCATATGTCTTCATTTATTTTTATGTTCGGAAAACTGCATAATTTGAAAAAATTTTTTTCCGTTAAATTTTGCTCTTCAAAATTGTGACTCAATTTTTCTTTTTTTAGTTAAGATTCCGTGGCGCAATTAGCCGTTCGGCTGTTAACTGAAAGGTTGTGGTTCGAGTCACCCGGGGCGAAACTTTTTATGCAAGTGGTGGTTCACTTTTGAAAATCCAGCACGTATAATACAAACTGAAACCATGTTAAAATAGTATGCATTGCATTATCATTTTACGTTCTGGTATTTTTTAACCCTTTGACATAACTTTGCAAAAAATAACTTTTTTCCTGTTACAAAATTTTGCTCTTCAAAGATTGTGACATCAATTTTTTCTTTTTCTCTATAACAGAGCCTCCGTGGCCAATGGCTGCGGTCGGCGTTACCAAAGGTGGTGGTTCCGAGTCACCCGGGGCGAAACCTTTTAGCTGCGCTGTTCACTTTATGAAAATCCAGCACGTATAATACAAACTGAATACCATGTTACACATAGTATGTCATTGCATTATCATTTTTACAGTTCTTGGGATTTTTAAACCTTAGGACATAACTTTGCAAATAAAAATTTTTCCTGTTACAAATTTTAAGTCTTCAAAGATTGTGACATCAATTTTTCTTTTTTCTCTCTAACAGAGCCTGTGGAAATCCATAGCGCGTTCGGCTGTTAACCGAAAGGTTGGTGGTTCGATCAACCGGGGCAAACTTTTATGCAAAAAGGGATGTTCATTTTATTTTAAAATCCAGCAGTATAATACAAACTGAATAACATGTTAACATAGTATGTCATTGCATTATCATTTTTACAGTTCTTGTCTTTAAACCTTAGACATAACTTTGCAAAAATAACTTTTTCCCTGTTCAAATTTTTTAAACTCTTTCAAAGATTGTGACATCAATTTTTTCTTAAAAGAGCCTCCGTGGCGCAACGGCTAGCGCGTTCGGCTGTTAACCGAAAGGTTGGTGGTTCGAGCTCACCCGGGCGAACCTTTTTATGAAAGTGGATGTTCACTTTATGAAAATCCAGCACGTATAATACAAACTGAATACCATGTTACACTAGTATGTCATTGCATTATCTTTTTACAGTTCTGCTTTAAACCAACATACTTTAAAATAATTTCCTTTACAAAGTTCAAAGTTTATCAATTTTCTTTTTCTTAAAAGACCTCGTGGCAATCGCTAGCGTCGGCGTACCGAAGTGGGTTCGAGCCCACCGGGGGAAATTTTGAAAGGGTTTTTTATATATTTGTGAAACAGCTTTTAATAAAACTCGAATCCATGTTTAAGTTTCATTCTATATTTTTACGTCCGTTTAAACCAGACTAATTTGCAAAATAACTTTTCCCTTTCAAATTTAAGCTCTTAAGATTTGACACATTTTCTTTTCCAAAACCTCCGTGGCGAATCGGCAGCGGTTCGGTGTTACCGGAAGTTGGGTCGACCACCGGGGAATTTTAAAAGGTGTTTTATTTATAAAATCCAGACGTATAAAAAACTAGCATATACTTTCAATTTTTTCGTTCTGGTATTTAAACCAAAGAAAATTTTTCCTGTTAAAATTTTAAGCTCTAAAATTTGACTAATTTTCTTTTTTCAAAGACTCCTGGCCAATCGGCTAGGGGTTCGGCGTAACCGAAGGTTGGGTCGACCACCGGGGCAAACCCTTTTGGTGAATTTATTTGAAATCAGCATATATACAACGAACCATGTAAATATATTCTTGCTTATCATTTTACAGTTCTGTTTTAATTGACATAACTTTGCAAAAAAACTTTTCCTTTAATTTTAAGCTTTCAAAGATTGTGAACATTTTTTTCTTACAGACCTCGTGGCGCAATCGGCTACGGTTCGGCTTTACCAAAGGTTTGGTTCGAGCCCCCGGGGAACCCTTTATGAAAGGTTTACTTTATGAAAATCAGACGTATAATACAACGATAATGTTAATGTATTCTTTGCATATTTTTCGTTTTATAAACTAGACATATTTGAAATAATTTTCCTGTTCCAAATTTAAGCTCTTCAAATTGACATCAATTTTCTTTTTCTCTTAACCTCCCGTGGCGCAATCCCGGGGGCGTTCGCTGTTAACCAAGTTGGTGGTTCGACCCCCGGGCGAATTTTTTGGGTTTAATGAAAATCAGCAGTATACAAACTGAATACCATGTTACACATATGTCTTGCATTATCATTTTTACGTTCTGGTTTAAATAATAATTTGCAAAATACTTTTTCCTTCCAATTTTAGCCAAATTGGCACTTTCTTTTTTCTCAAAGAGCCTCCGGGCGCAATCGGCTCGCTGTGTTAACGAAGGTGGTGGTTCGAGCCCCCGGGGAAACCCTTTATGCAAATGGTGTTCACATGAAATCCAGCTAATACAACTGAATACCATGTTAACATAGTATGCATTGATATTTTTTAGTTCGCAAACTTGAATAACTTGCAATAATACTTTTCCCCGTTCCAAATTTAACTTAAGATTTGACACATTTTTTTTTTGCTGAGCCCCGTGCGAACGCGCGTTGGCTGTTACCGGTTGGTGTTCGACCACCGGGGCGAAACCTTTATAAAAGGATGTTACTTTTGAAAATCCAGCGTATAATACCTTCGAAAAAAAAAAAAAAAAAAAAAAAAAAAAAAAAAAAAAAAAAAAAAAAAAAAAAAAAAAAAAAAAAAAAAAAAAAAAAAAAAAATCCAGCACGTATAATACAAACTGAATACCATGTTACACATAGTATGTCATTGCATTATCATTTTACAGTTCTGGGCTTTAAACCTTTAGACATAACTTTCAAAATAACTTTTCCCCGTTCAATTTTAAGCTTTCAAAGATTGTGACATCAATTTTCTTTTTTCTCTTACAGAGCCTCCGTGGCGCAATCGGTTAGCGCGTTCGGCTGTTAACCGAAAGGTTGGTGGTTCGACCCACCGGGGCGAAACCTTTTATACAAATGGTGTTCACTTTTATGAAAATCCAGCACGTATAATAAACTGAATCCATGTTAACATAGTATGTCATTGCATTATCATTTTTTACGGTTCTGGTATTTAAACCTTAGACATAACTTTGCAAAAATAACTTTTTCCCTGTTACAATTTTTAAGCTCTTCAAAGATTGTGACATCAATTTTTCTTTTTTCTCTCTAATAGAGCCTCCGTGGCGCAATCGGCTAGCGCGTTCGGCTGTTAACCGAAAGGTTGGTGGTTCGAGCCCCCGGGGCGAAATCCTTTTTTAAAGAAAGGGCTGTTTTAAATTTTTAATATTATTTAGAAACAGTATATAATACACACCGAATCCATGTTACACCTATATGTCATGATTATCATTTTACTGTTCTGTATTTAAACCCTTTGAATAACTTGCAAAAATAACTTTTTTCCCCGTTCAAATTTTAGTCTTCAAAGATTGTGACATCAATTTTTTCTTTTTCTCTTTACAGAGCCTCCGTGGGGCAAACGGCTAGCGCGTTCGGCTGTTCCGAAGGTTGGGGGTTCGAGGCCAAACCCGGGGGAAACTTTTATGCAAAATGGTGTTCACTTTATGAAAATCCAGCAGTATATACAAACTGAATACATGTTAACATAGTATTGTCATTGCATTATCATTTTACAGTTCTGGTCTTTAAACCTTAGACATAACTTTGCAAAATAACTTTTCCCCTTTCCCAAAATTTTAAGCTCTTCAAAGATTTGACATCAATTTTTCTTTTTTCTAAAAGAGGGCCCCGTGGCAAATGGCTACGCGTTCGGTTGTTAACCGAAAGGTTGGGGTTCGAACCACCGGGGCGAAATCTTTTAATGAAAAGGAATTTATATATATTTTGTGAAAATTCAGCACTTATAATACAACCGAATGGGCCAGAACCTAGTATGTCGTTTATTATCATTTTTACGTTCCGGTTTAAACTTAGACTAATTTGCCAAATAATAACTTTTCCCTGTTCCAAATTTTAAGCTCTTAAAAATTAGACATCAATTTTTTTTTTCTCAGTTCTGAGCCCCGTGGCGGAACGGCTAGCATTCGGCGTTTTCCGGAAAGGTTGGTGGTTCGAACCACCGGAAACGAAAACCCTTTTATAAAAATAACTGTTCACTTTATGAAAAATCAGACGTATAATACAACTGAATCCATGTTACACATAGTATGCATTGCATTATCATTTTTACTGTTCTGGTATTTAAACCAGACATAACTTTGCAAAAATAACTTTCCCCCTTTTCCCAAATTTTAAGCCTTTCAAAATTGTGAATCAATTTTTCTTTTTTCTCTATAAGCTCCGTGGCGCAACGGCTAGCGCGTTTCGGCTGTTAACCGAAAGGTTGGTGGTTCGGGGGCCCACCCGGGGCGAAAGCTTTTTATGAAAAGAAATGGTATTTCTTTTGAAAATCACCAGCATAAATAATTAAACTGAATCCATGTTAACATAGTATATCATTGCATTATCATTTTTTACAGTTCTGGTCTTTAAACCTTAGACATAACTTTGCAAAAATAACTTTTTCCTTTTTCAAATTTTAAGCTCTTAAAGATTGTGAGCATTCATTCTTTTTTTCTAAACAGGAGCCTCGTGGCAAATCGGTTAGCGGTTCGGTTTTACCGGAAAAGGTTGGGGTTCAACCACCCCCGGAACTTTTTAATGAAAAGAGGCGAATTTTATATTTTGTAAAAATACAGCAACTTATAATACAAGAAATGGCCATGCCCTATATGTCTTGATTATCATTTTACTGTTCTGGTATTAAACCTTAGACATAACTTTGCAAATAATAACTTTTTCCCTGTTCCAAATTTTAAGCTCTTCAAAAAATTTGTTTAATCAATTTTTTCTTTTTTCTTAGTACAGAGCCTCCGTGGCGAATCGGGTAGCGCGTTCGGCTGTTAACCGAAAGGTTGTGGTTTGAGCCTTCACCGGGCGAAACCCCTTTTTTTGCAAAGTGGCTGTTCACTTTATGAAAATCCCGCACGTATAATACAAACTGAATACCATGTTAACATAGTATGTCATTGCATTATCATTTTTTTCGTTCTGGTATTTTAAACCCTTTGACATAACTTTGCAAAAATAACTTTTCCTGTTCAAATTTTAAGCCCAAAGTTAATCTTTTTTTTTCTTAAGACCCGTGGCGCAATCGGCTAGCGTTCGGCTGTTACCGAAAGGTTGTGGTCGACACCGGGGCGAATTTATGAAAGGGTTATTTATGAACCAGCATATAATAAAACTAATCCATGTTAACATAGTATCATTGCATTATCATTTTTTTCTTCTAAACTTAGACATAACTTTGCAAACTTTCCTTCAAATTTGCCTAGATTGGCATCAATTCTTTTCTAAAGGCCCGGCGAATCGCTGCGGTTCGGTTACCAGGTGGTTAACCCCGGGAGAAACTTTTATGAAAGGCTTTCTTTATGAAAACCAGACGTATAATAACGAATCAGTTACACTATATGCTGTTATATTTTTTACTGTCTATAAACCTAGAATATTTGAAAATAACTTTTCCTGTTCAAATTTTAAGTTTCAAATTTCTTTCAGACCGTGGCGCAATCGGCTGCGCGTTCGGTGTTAACTGGTGGTTCGACACCCGGGGCGAACCTTTTATGCAAAGGATGTTCACTTTATGAAATCCAGCCGTATAATACAAACTGAATACATGTTTGTATGTCATTGTATCTTTTACAGTTCTGTCTTTAAACCTAGAATATCTTTGAAAAATTTTTCCCTGTTACAAATTTTAAGCTCTTCAAAAATTGTGACATCAATTTTCTTTTCTCTATAGAGGCCTCCGTGGCGCAATCGGCTAGCGCGTTCGGCTGTTAACCGAAAGGTTGGTGGTTCGAGCCCACCCGGGGGCGAAATTCTTTTTTATGCAAAGTGGATGTTCACTTTATGAAAATCCAGCACGTATAATCAAACTGAATACCATGTTACATAGTATGCATTGCATTATCATTTTTACAGTTCTGGTTTTAAACCTTAGACATAACTTTGCAAAAATAACTTTTCCCTGTTCCAAATTTTAAGCTCTTCAAAGATTGTGACATCAATTTTCTTTTCTCATAACAGAGCCTCGTGGCGCATCGGCTAAGCGCGTTCGGCTGTTAACCGAAAGTTGGTGGTTTACCCCGGGGCGAAAGCTTTTATGAAAGAGGCTGTTACTTTTATGAAAATCAGCACGTATAATACAACGAATACCATGTTAACTAGTATGTCAGATTTCATTTTACAGTTCTGGTCTTTAAACCTTAAACATAACTTTGCAATAATAACTTTTCCCTGTTCCAAATTTTAAGCTATCAAAGATTTGACACAATTTTTCTTTTTTCAAAGAGCCCGTGGCGAAATCGGCTAGCGCGTTCGGTGTTAACCGAAGGTTGGTTGAACCCAGCCGGGAAGAAATCTTTTAATGAAAAGAGGTTGTTTATAATATATTATATAAAAGAAAATTCAGACGTATAATACAACGAATGCCATGTTACACTAGTATGTCATTGCATTATCATTTTACTGTTCTGGTATTTAAACCTTAGACATAACTTTGCAAAAATAATTTTTCCTGTTCCAAATTTTAAGCTCTTCAAAAATTCTGACATCAATTTTTCTTTTTCTATACAGACCTCCGTGGCGCACCGGCTAGCGCGTTCGGCTGTTAACCGAAAGGTTGTGGTTCGAGTCACCGGGGCGAAACCCTTTTATGCAAAGTGGTGTTCACTTTATGAAAATCCAGCACGTATAATACAAACTGAAACATGTTACACATAGTATGTCATTGCATTATCATTTTTACGTTCTGGTATTTAAACCTTTGACATAACTTTGCAAAAATAACTTTCCTGTTACAATTTTAAGCTCTTCAAAGATTGTGACATCAATTTTTCTTTAACTGAGCCTCGTGGCGCAATCGGCTAGCGCGTTCGGCTGTTAACCGAAGGTTGGTGGTTCGGCCACCCGGGGCGAAACCTTTATGCAAAGTGATGTTACTTTATGAAAATCCAGCACGTATAAACCGAATACCATGTTACACATAGTATGTCATTGCATTATCATTTTTACTGTTCTGGGATTTAAACCTTAGACATAACTTTGCAAAAATAACTTTTCCTGTTCCAAATTTTAAGCTTCAAAGATTGACATCAATTTTTTTTTCTATCAGAGCCTCCGTGGCGCAATCGGCAGCGCGTTCGGCTGTTAACCGAAAGGTTGTGGTTCGAGCCCACCCGGGCGAAACCCTTTTTTATGCAAAGTGGATGTTCACTTTATGAAAATCAGCACGTATAATACAAACTGAATACCATGTTACACATAGTATGTCATTGCATTATCTTTTTTACAGTTCTGTCTTTAAACCTTAGACATAACTTTGCAAAATAACTTTTCCCTGTTACAAATTTTAAGCTCTTCAAAGATTGTGACATCAATTTTTTTTCTAAGAGCCTCCGTGCGATCGGCTAGCGCGTTCGGCTGTTAACCGAAAGGTTGTGTTCGATCACCCGGGCGAACTTTTACAAAGTGGTGTTCACTTTATGAAAATCCAGCACGTATATACAAACTGAATACCATGTTACACTAGTATGTCATTGCATTATCATTTTACGTTCTGGTCTTTAAACTAACATAACTTGCAAAATAACTTTTTCCTTTCAATTTTGCTCTAAAGATTTTGACTCTTTTTCTCAAAGAGCCGTCAACGGTGCGCTGGTGTTACCGGGTTTGGTCCCGGGGGAAACCTTTTATAAATATTCATTTTTGAAAATAGACGTATAATACAAACGAATATGTTAATATATAGTCATTGTTTTTCATTTTACGTTTTTTAAACCAGACATAACTTGCAAATAACTTTTCCCGTTCCAAATTTGCTTTCAAAATTGTGAATCATTTTCTTTTTTTTACAGACCGTCCATAGCGTTCCTGTTAACGAAAGTTGGTGGTTCGAGCCCGGGGGAACCTTATGAAAGGGTTTTACTTTTGAAACGCACGTATAATAAACGAAACCGTACATATATGTCTTGCATTATATTTTAGGGTTTTGGTTTAAACTAACATAATTGCAAAATAATTTTTCCTGTTCAATTTTAAGCTCTTCAAAAATTTCAATTTTTTTCTAAGAGTCGGCACCGGCTAGCGCGTTCGGCTGTTAACCGGTTTGGGGGTCAGTCACCGGGCAACCTTTTTAAAGTGGTGTCACTTATGAAAATCCAGCACGTTATACAATGAAAGTTACATTTGTATGTCATTGCATTATCATTTTTCGTTCTGGTTTTAAACTTAAATATTTGAAAAAACTTTTTCCCTTTAAATTGCTTCAAATTGTGACATCAATTTTTTTTCTTTAAAAACCTGTGCGCAATCGGTGGCGTTGTTTAACGGGTTTTGGTTCGAGCCACCGGGGAAATTTTATGCAGGGTGTTCACTTTTGAAAATCCGAGATATCAAACTGAATACCATGTTACATAGTATGTCATTGCATTATCATTTTTTACAGTTCTGGTCTTTAAACCTTAAACATAACTTTGCAAATAATAACTTTTTCCCTGTTCCAAATTTTAAGCTCTTCAAAGATTGTGAGATCAATTTTTCTTTTTTTCTCTGTTACAGAGCCTCCGTGGCGCAATCGGCTAGCGCGTTCGGCTGTTAACCGAAAGGTTGGTGGTTCGAGCCCACCCGGGGCGAAAGCTTTTTAATGAAAAGAGGCTGTTTATATATACTTTGTGCAAATCACCAGCAAATATAATACAAACTCGAATGCCATGTTATACATAGTATATCATTGCATTATCATTTTTTACAGTTCTGGTCTTTAAACCTTAGACATAACTTTGCAAGTAATAACTTTTTCCCTTTTCCAAATTTTAAGCTCATGAAAGATTATGACAGCAATTTTTCGTTTTTGCTCAAATGAGTCTCCGTGGCGAAATCGGCTAGCGCGTTCGGTTGTTATCCGGAAGGTTGGAGGTTCGAACCCAGCCCGGGGAAGAAATCTTTTTAATGAAAAGAGGCTGTTATATATATATATATATATATACTTTATGAAAATTCAGTACGTATAATACACACCGAATGTGCCATGTTACACCTATTATGTCATTGCTTTATCATTTTTTACTGTTCTGGTATTTAAACCTTAGACATAACTTTGCAAATAATAACTTTTTCCTGTTCCAAATTTTAAGCTCTTCAAAGATTGAACATCAATTTTTTTTTTTCTTTTAACAGAGCCTCCGTGGCAACCCGGGAGCGGTTCGGCTGTTAACCGAAAGGTTGGTGGTTCGAGCCCACCCGGGGCGAAACCATTTTTATGCAAAGTGGCTGTTCACTTTATGAAAATCCAGCACGTATAATACAAACTGAATACCATGTTACACATAGTATGTCATTGCATTATCATTTTTAAGTTTGGTATTTTAAAACCTTTGGAAAACTTTGAAAAAAAAACTTTTTCCCCCGTTCCAAATTTTTAACCTTTTAAAAATTTTGAATCAATTTTTCTTTTTTCTTTTAAGACCTGGGCGCAATCGGCAGGGGTTCGGCTGTTAACGAAAGGGTTTTTGGGGCGACCCCGGGGGGAAACCTTTATGCAAAGTGATGTTCACTTTTGAAAATCCAGCACTTTTAATCAAACTGAATACCATGTTCCATAGTATTCATTGCATTATCATTTTTTTAAAAATTTTTTTTAAACCTGACATAACTTTTTCAAAAATAACTTTTTCCTTCAATTTAAGTTAAAATTTCCCTTTTTTTATAAGTTGGGGCCAACCTTGCTTTTTCCAAAAGGGGGGTTTAAAAGGGCTTATTTTTCCAATGTAAAAACCGATCTGTTAACAAGTTTTGATACACCTTTTTAAATGGAAATTTAAAATCCCCTTAATTTAACTTAATTTACACAATTTTTTTTTTAAAGGGGGTTTTTACAAATTGGGTTAAACCCCCCAAATTTTTTAAAGGTTATTTTTTTTAAATTTTAAAATTAAATTTCTTAAAAAAAAAAAAAAAAAAAAAAAAAAAAAAAAAAAAAAAAAAAAAAAAAAAAAAAAAAAAAAAAAAAAAAAAAAAAAAAAAAAAAAAAAAAAAAAAAAAAAAAAAAAAAAAAAAAAAAAAAAAAAAAAAAAAAAAAAAAAAAAAAAAAAAAAAAAAAAAAAAAAAAAAAAAAAAAAAAAAAAAAAAAAAAAAAAAAAAAAAAAAAAAAAAAAAAAAAAAAAAAAAAAAAAAAAAAAAAAAAAAAAAAAAAAAAAAAAAAAAAAAAAAAAAAAAAAAAAAAAAAAAAAAAAAAAAAAAAAAAAAAAAAAAAAAAAAAAAAAAAAAAAAAAAAAAAAAAAAAAAAAAAAAAAAAAAAAAAAAAAAAAAAAAAAAAAAAAAAAAAAAAAAAAAAAAAAAAAAAAAAAAAAAAAAAAAAAAAAAAAAAAAAAAAAAAAAAAAAAAAAAAAAAAAAAAAAAAAAAAAAAAAAAAAAAAAAAAAAAAAAAAAAAAAAAAAAAAAAAAAAAAAAAAAAAAAAAAAAAAAAAAAAAAAAAAAAAAAAAAAAAAAAAAAAAAAAAAAAAAAAAAAAAAAAAAAAAAAAAAAAAAAAAAAAAAAAAAAAAAAAAAAAAAAAAATATTTTTTATTTATTTTAAATTTGCTTTCCTTGCAAACTTTTAAATTTTCCGTTAAAAGTTTCAAAAGGAAAATTTTTTTTATTAAAATCGTAATTATTCTTTTAAAAATTGTGTTAACCACCGGGCGAAACCTTTATGCAATGCTTTCATTTTAAATCCGATTAAAATGTCATTAACTTTGTATATACTTTTTCTGTTCGATTTAAATTTTAAAATTTGCAAAAAAAACTTTTTCCCTTTAAAACCTTCGTGTAACAATTTTTTTCCAACCGGCCCCCAAAGCAAGCGTTTTTAAAAGGAGTTTCAACCAGGGAAAACCCCTTTTTTGCAGGAAATTTCCTTTTAAAAAACTTAACAAACTGAAAATTTCCTGTAGCATATTACTTTTTGTTTTTTTCCCAGAACTTTAAAACTTTCCGGTTTTAACCAAAGTGTGCACAAACCCCCCTTTTAAGATTTCCTGGAATCGAAGCGGGCTGTTAACAATTGTGCATAAAGGCGAACCCCTTTTAAATGGATTACTTAGAAAACCCTAAAAACTTCCTTTAACTTTTCATTGCATATTTTTCGTTTTGAACCCCTACTTTGAAAAATTTTGTTCAATTTAACCAAATTTGCAAATTTTTTTATCCGAAGCCGTCAACGTCTTCCTTTATGAAATTGTTTTTAACCCTTTTTTTGATTTTTTCCCTTTAATTTAAAAATTTAAACAATTCCTTTTACTGTGCATGTATTTTTCTGTTTAAAAGGGAAAAGCAAAAATAATTTTTTTTAATTTTAACCCAAAATTACTCAATTTCTTTTTATAAACTCGTTCATTACTTCGGCTTTCCAAAGGGGTTCAGAAAAAACCCCCTTTAGAAAGATTTAAATTTTTTTTAAAAAACGTACTGTACCAGTTTTCACAAGTTTTTTAAAAGCTTTTAAATAAATTTTCCTTTAAATTAAGTTCAAATTGACAATTTTTTTTTAAAATTTTGGGGAAAACCTTGCTTTAAAGAATTTTCCCCACCAAATTTTAAAACAAATTTTTCTTTTAAATCAGCCTTAATTAAAAATTTTTTGGGTTTCTTTCTTTACGGGGAAATTTTTAAGAAATTTTAAAAAATTTTTGTTCAAATTTAACTTTCAAAATTTGCATAATTTTTCTTTGGCCCTGGAATGGGGTTCCTTCCAATTTTAACCCGGGAATTTTTTTTTTTTTTTTTTTTTTTTTTTTTTTTTTTTTTTTTTTTTTTTTTTTTTTTTTTTTTTTTTTTTTTTTTTTTTTTTTTTTTTTTTTTTTTTTTTTTTTTTTTTTTTTTTTTTTTTTTTTTTTTTTTTTTTTTTTTTTTTTTTTTTTTTTTTTTTTTTTTTTTTTTTTTTTTTTTTTTTTTTTTTTTTTTTTTTTTTTTTTTTTTTTTTTTTTTTTTTTTTTTTTTTTTTTTTTTTTTTTTTTTTTTTTTTTTTTTTTTTTTTTTTTTTTTTTTTTTTTTTTTTTTTTTTTTTTTTTTTTTTTTTTTTTTTTTTTTTTTTTTTTTTTTTTTTTTTTTTTTTTTTTTTTTTTTTTTTTTTTTTTTTTTTTTTTTTTTTTTTTTTTTTTTTTTTTTTTTTTTTTTTTTTTTTTTTTTTTTTTTTTTTTTTTTTTTTTTTTTTTTTTTTTTTTTTTTTTTTTTTTTTTTTTTTTTTTTTTTTTTTTTTTTTTTTTTTTTTTTTTTTTTTTTTTTTTTTTTTTTTTTTTTTTTTTTTTTTTTTTTTTTTTTTTTTTTTTTTTTTTTTTTTTTTTTTTTTTTTTTTTTTTTTTTTTTTTTTTTTTTTTTTTTTTTTTTTTTTTTTTTTTTTTTTTTTTTTTTTTTTTTTTTTTTTTTTTTTTTTTTTTTTTTTTTTTTTTTTTTTTTTTTTTTTTTTTTTTTTTTTTTTTTTTTTTTTTTTTTTTTTTTTTTTTTTTTTTTTTTTTTTTTTTTTTTTTTTTTTTTTTTTTTTTTTTTTTTTTTTTTTTTTTTTTTTTTTTTTTTTTTTTTTTTTTTTTTTTTTTTTTTTTTTTTTTTTTTTTTTTTTTTTTTTTTTTTTTTTTTTTTTTTTTTTTTTTTTTTTTTTTTTTTTTTTTTTTTTTTTTTTTTTTTTTTTTTTTTTTTTTTTTTTTTTTTTTTTTTTTTTTTTTTTTTTTTTTTTTTTTTTTTTTTTTTTTTTTTTTTTTTTTTTTTTTTTTTTTTTTTTTTTTTTTTTTTACGCAATTTTTCGTTTTGCTCAAACAGAGCTCCGTGGCGAATCGGCTAGCGCGTTCGGTGTTACCGAAGGTTGAGGTTCGAACCCAGCCGGGAGAAATCTTAATGAAAAGAGGCTGTTTATATATATATATATAATATCTTTATGAATTCAGTACGTATAACCACGAATGCCATGTTACACCTATTATGTCATTGCTTTATCATTTTTTACTGTTCTGGTATTTAAACCTTAGACATAACTTTGCAAATAATAACTTTTTCCCTGTTCCAAATTTTAAGCTCTTCAAAAATTGTGACATCAATTTTTTCTTTTTTTCTCAGTTACAGATCTCCGTGGCGCAATCGGCTAGCGCGTTCGGCTGTTAACCGAAAGGTTGGTGGTTCGAGCCCACCCGGGGGCGAAACCCTTTTTTATGCAAAGTGGCTGTTCACTTTATGAAAATCCAGCACGTATAATACAAACTGAATACCATGTTCCATGTATGTCATTGCATTATCATTTTACGTTCTGGTATTTAAACCTTAGAATAACTTGCAAAAATAACTTTTCCCTGTTACAATTTTAAGCTCTTCAAGATTGTGACATCAATTTTTCTTTTTCTCTAAACAGAGCCTGTGGCGCAATCGGCTAGCGCGTTCGGCTGTTAACCGAAAAGGGTTTGGGGGTTCGAGCCACCCGGGGCGAAACCCTTTTATGCAAAAGTGGATGTTCACTTTATGAAAATCCAGCACGTATAATACAAACTGAATACCATGTTACACATAGTATGTCATTGCATTATCATTTTTACAGTTCTGGTCTTTAAACCTTAGACATAACTTTGCAAATAATAACTTTTCCCTGTTCCAAATTTTAAGCTCTTCAAAGATTGTGACATCAATTTTTCTTTTTCTCTTACAGAGCCTGTGGCGCAATCGGCTAGCGCTTGGCTGTTAACCGAAGGTTGGTGGTTCGACCCCGGGGCGAAACCCTTTTATGCAAAGTGGATGTTCACTTTATGAAAATCCAGCACGTATAATACAAACTGAATACCATGTTACACATAGTATGTCATTGCATTATCATTTTACAGTTCTGGTCTTTAAACCTTAGACATAACTTTGCAAAAATAACTTTTTCCCTGTTACAAATTTTAAGCTCTTCAAAGATTGTGACATCAATTTTTCTTTTTTCTCTATAACAGAGCCTCCGTGGCGCAATCGGCTAGCGCGTTCGGCTGTTAACCGAAGGTTGGTGGTTCGAGCCCACCCGGGGGAGTAAGAATTTTAATGAAAAGAGGCTGTTTACTTTATGAAAATCCAGTACGTATAATACAAACCGAATACCATGTTACACCTAGTATGTCGTTGCATTATCATTTTTTACTGTTCTGGTATATAAACCTCAGACATAAGTTTGCAAATAATAACTTTTTTCCTGTTCCAAATTTTAAGCTCTTCAAAAATTCTGACATCAATTTTTTTTTTCTCAGTTACAGAGCCTCCGTGGCGCAATCGGCTAGCGCGTTCGGCTGTTAACCGAAGGTTGGTGGTTCGAGCTCAACCGGGGGTGAAACCTTTTATGCAAAGTGGATGTTCACTTTATGAAAATCCAGCACGTATAATACAAACTGAATACCATGTTACACATAGTATGTCATTGCATTATCATTTTTTACAGTTCTGGTCTTTAAACCTTAGACATAACTTTGCAATAATAACTTTTTCCCTGTTACAAATTTTAAGCTCTTCAAAGATTGTGACATCAATTTTCTTTTCTCTATACAGAGCCTGTGGCGCAATCGGCTAGCGCGTTCGGCTGTTAACCGAAGGTTGGTGGTTCGCCACCGGGGCGAAGCTTTTAATGAAAGAGGATGTTTATAATTTGTGAAAATCCAGCACTATAGTCAAACTGAATACCATGTTACACTAGTATGTCATTGCTTATCATTTTTACAGTTCTGGTATTAAACCTACATAACTTTGCAATAATAACTTTCCTTTCCAAATTTTAAGCTCTTCAAGAATTGACATCAATTTTCTTTTCTCAAAGAGCCTCCGTGGCGCAATCGGCTAGCGCGTTCGGCTGTACAAGGTTGGTGGTTCGAGCCACCGGGGCGAAACCTTTTATGCAAAGTGGATGTTCACTTTATGAAAATCAGCACGTATAATACAAACTGAATACCATGTTACACATAGTATGTCATTGCATTATCTTTTTACAGTTCTGGTTTTAAACCTTAGCATACTTGCAAAAAATAACTTTCCTGTTACAAATTTTAAGCTCTTCAAAGTTGTGACATCAATTTCTTTTCTTTAAAGCCCCGTGGCGCAATCGGCTAGCGTTCGGCTGTTAACCGAAAGGTTGGTGGTTCGAGCACCCGGGGAAATTTTTTATGAAAAGGGCTGTTTTTATACGAAAATCCAGCACGTATAATACAAACTGAATCATGTTACATAGTATGTCATTGCATTATCATTTTTTACAGTTCTGTTTTAAACCTTAGACATATCTTTGCAAAAAATAACTTTTCCCTGTTACAAATTTTAAGCTCTTCAAAGATTGTGACATCAATTTCTTTTTTCTTGGCCTCCGTGGCGAATCCTGGCGTTCGGTGTTAACCGAAAGGTTTGGTTGAACCCCCGGGGGAAACTTTTAAAAAAGGTGTTTACTTTATAAATCAGATATATTACAAAACGAATCATGTTAACTAGTATTCATTGCAATCTTTTTCAGTTCTGGTTTAAACCTTGAAAACTTTTTCTTTTAAATTTTAAGCCTAAAGATTTGAACATTTTTTTCCTGGACTCCTGGCGAATCGCTACTTCGGTGTTACCGAAGGTTGGGTTCGAACCACCGGGAAACTTTTTGAAAGTGATTTCCTTTATGAAATCAACGTTAATACAACATCCATTTACACATAGTATTCTTATCATTTTACGTTCTGTTTTAAATTAGACATAACTTTCAAAAACTTTTTCCTTTCAAATTTAAGCTCTTCAAAATTGTGACATCATTTTCTTTTTTTTACGACCTCGTGGCGCAATCGGTAGGGTTGCTGTTAACGAAGGTTGGGTTCGAGCCCCCGGGAAACTTTTAATGAAAGGGTTTTACTTTATGATCCAGACGTATAATACAAACCGAATACCATGTTACACCTAGTATGTCGTTGCATTATCATTTTTTACTGTTCTGGTATTTAAACCTCAGACATAAGTTTGCAAATAATAACTTTTTTCCTGTTCCAAATTTTAAGCTCTTCAAAAATTCTGACATCAATTTTTCTTTTTCTCAGTTACAGAGCCTCCGTGGCGCAATCGGCTAGCGCGTTCGGCTGTTAACCGAAAGGTTGGTGGTTCGAGCCCACCCGGGGGCGAAACCCTTTTTTATGCAAAGTGGCTGTTCACTTTATGAAAATCCAGCACGTATAATACAAACTGAATACCATGTTACACATAGTATGCCATTGCATTATCATTTTTACAGTTCTGGTCTTTTTAAACCTTAGACATATCTTTGCAAAAAATAACTTTTCCCTGTTACAAATTTTAAGCTCTTCAAAGATTGTGACATCAATTTTCTTTTTCTCTATAACAGAGCCTCCGTGGCGCAATCGGCTAGCGCGTTCGGCTGTTAACCGAAAGGTTGGTGGTTCGAGACCACCCGGGGCGAAACCCTTTTTTATGAAAAGTGGATGTTCACTTTATGAAAATCCAGCACGTATAATACAAACTGAATACCATGTTACACATAGTATGTCATTGCATTATCATTTTACAGTTCTTGTCTTTAAACCTTAGACATAACTTTGCAAAAAATAACTTTTCCCTGTTACAAATTTTAAGCTCTTCAAAGATTGTGACATCAATTTTCTTTTTCTCTATAATAGAGCCTCCGTGGCGCAATCGGCTAGCGCGTTCGGCTGTTAACCGAAAGGTTGGTGGTTCGAGCCACCCGGGGCGAAACCCTTTTTTATGCAAAGTGGATGTTCACTTTATGAAAATCCAGCACGTATAATACAAACTGAATACCATGTTACACATAGTATGTCATTGCATTATCATTTTTTACTGTTCTGGTATTTTTAAAGCTTAGACATAACTTTGCAAAAAATAACTTTTTCCCTGTTACAAATTTTAAGCTCTTCAAAGATTGTGACATCAATTTTTCTTTTTCTCTAGTTACAGAGCCTCCGTGGCGCAATCGGCTAGCGCGTTCGGCTGTTAACCGAAAGGTTGGTGGTTCGAGCCCACCCGGGGGCGAAACCCTTTTTTATGCAAAGTGGATGTTCACTTTATGAAAATCCAGCACGTATAATACAAACTGAATACCATGTTACACATAGTATGTCATTGCATTATCATTTTTTACAGTTCTGGTATTTAAACCTTAGACATAACTTTGCAAAAAATAACTTTTTCCCTGTTACAAATTTTAAGCTCTTCAAAGATTGTGACATCAATTTTCTTTTTCTCATACAGAGCCTCCGTGGCGCAATCGGCTAGCGCGTTCGGCTGTTAACCGAAAGGTTGGTGGTTCGAGCCCACCCGGGGCGAAACCCTTTTTTATGCAAAGTGGATGTTCACTTTATGAAAATCCAGCACGTATAATACAAACTGAATACCATGTTACACATAGTATGTCATTGCATTATCATTTTTTACAGTTCTTGTCTTTAAACCTTAGACATATCTTTGCAAAAAATAACTTTTCCCTGTTACAAATTTTTAAGCTCTTCAAAGATTGTGACATCAATTTTTCTTTTTTCTCTATAACAGAGCCTCCGTGGCGCAATCGGCTAGCGCGTTCGGCTGTTAACCGAAAGGTTGGTGGTTCGAGCCCACCCGGGGGCGAAACCCTTTTTTATGCAAAGTGGATGTTCACTTTATGAAAATCCAGCACGTATAATACAAACTGAATACCATGTTACACATAGTATTCATTGCATTATCATTTTTTTCAGTTCTGGTTTAAAAACCCTTTGACATAACTTTGCAAAAATAACTTTTCCCTGTTACAAATTTTAAGCTCTTTTAAAGATTGTGACATCAATTTTCTTTTTTCTCTTTAAAGAGCCTCCGTGGCGCAATCGGCTAGCGCGTTCGGCTGTTAACCGAAAGGTTGGTGGTTCAGGAGCCACCCAGGGGCGAAACCGCTACATGCCAAAATGGACGTTCGCACAAATTCAAAGCGCGTATAATACAAACGGAATAACATGTTAGACATAGTATGTCATTGCATTATCATTTTTTACAGTTCTGGTCTTTAAACCTTAGACATAACTTTTGCAAATAATAACTTTTCCACAGTGCGAATTTGGCTCTTCAAAAGATTGTGACATCAATTTTCTTTTTCTCTATAACAAGAGCCTCCGTGGCGCAATCGGCTTCAGAGCATTCTAGGCTGTTAACCGAAGGTTGGTGGTTCGAGCTACCGGGGCGAAACCCTTTTATGCAAAGTGGCTGTTCACTTTATGAAAATCCAGCGTATAATACAAACTGAATACCATGTTACATGGTATGTCATTTGCATTATCATTTTTTACTGTTCTGGTATTTTTAAATCTTGGAGCATAACTTTTGCAAAAAATAACTTTTTTCCCTATTACAAATTTTAAACTCTTCATAGATTGTGACATCAATTTTCTTTTCTCTATAAGCAGGCCTCCATTGGCGCAATCGGCTAGCGCGTTCGGCTGTTAACCGGGTTGGTGGTTCGAGCCCACCGGGGGCAAAAACCCTTTTATGCAAAGTGGATGTTCACTTTATGAAAATCCAGCACGTATAATACAAACTGAATATGTTACTGCAGTTTGTGTTGCATTATCGTTTTTACAGTTCTTGTCTTTAAACCTTAGACATATACTTACTGAAACAGCACCTATTTAGGATTTTAAGCTCTTCAAAGATTGTGACATCAATTTTCTTTTTCTCCATAACAATTGCTCCGTGGCGCAATCGGCCTGTGCGTTAAAACATGCTTAGAAAGGTTGGTGATTCAGGCCACCCGGGGGCTGAAAACCCTTTTATGCAAAATGAAGGACGTTCACTTTATCAGCGCGTATAATACCGGCAGGGAAGAATCGCCATTGTTAGACCACGCTAGTATGTGGTGCATTATCATTTTTACAGTTCTGGTCTTAATATTTTAAACGCCAAAGACCTTAACTTTACAAATAATAACTTTTCCCTGTTCCAAATTTTTAAAGCTCTTCAAGATTGTGACATCAATTTTTCTTTTTCTATAACAGAGCCTCGGCTTTCAAATCAGCTGGCTGACTGTTAACCGAAAGGTTGGTGGTTCAGGCTTACCCACGAGCGATAGCGCAATGAGAGACTATTTATATACTTTGTGAAAATCCAGCTCATATCTCAGCTCGGAATACCCATGTACACCCTGAGTATGTCGTTGCATTATCATTTTTTACTGTTCTGGTATATAAACTCAGACATAAGTTGCAAATAATAACTTTTCCTGTTCCCCAAATTTTGACTCCCCAAAAGATTTCACCGGTATAATTTTCTTTTATCTCAGTTACAGAGCCTCCGTGGCGCAATCGGCGGCTATAGCGCGTTCGGCTGTTAACCGGGTTGGTGGTTCGAGCCCACCCGGGGGCGGCGCGCCATACCTAAAGTGGATGTTCGCACGCTGAAAATCCAGCGTATAATACAAAATGAATACCATGTTACACATAGTATGTCATTGCATTATCATTTTTACTATTCTTGATGGCGCGAGCTTGAGGTATACTTTGCAAAATAACTTTTTCCTGTTACAAATTTTAAACTCTTCAAAGATTTGTGACATCAATTTTTTCTTTTTATATAACAGAGCACTCCGTGGCGCAAAATCGGCTTTAAGCATTTCGACTTATTAACGAAAGGTTGGTAGTTTCGAGCCCACCCGGGGGTTGAAGCCCTTTTATGCAAAGTGGATGTTCCTTTATGAAAATCAGCACGTATAATACAAAATTGAATACCATGTTGCCCCGCATAATTATGTCATTGCATTATCATTTTACTGTTCTGGTATTTTAAAGCTTAGACATAACTTTGAAAAATAACTTCCCCTGTTACAAATTTTTAGCTCTTCAAATGTTAGCGAGCATCAATTTTTCTTTTTCTCTATAAACGAGCCTCCGGCTGGCGCAATCGGCTTCAACGCATTCGGCTGTTATCCGAAAGGTTGGTGGTTCGAGGAGCCCACCGGGGGCAGAAACCACTTTTTATCTGAAAGTGAGATTATTTACTTCACCAGAAATCCGGCGCAGCTATAATACCGCTGGGCAACATACCCAGGCACCCAGTATGTCATTGCATTATCGTTTTTACAGTTCTGGTCTTTAAACCTTAGACATAACTTTGCAAATAATAACTTTTTCCCTGTTCCCAGTACAAGCTCTTCAAGATTGCTTGACATCAATTTTCTTTTTATCTCCAGTTACAGGACCTCGGCAATCGGCTGGCGCGTTAACATTAGCGAGGTTGGTGGTTAGGCACCAGGGGCGAAACACTTTTTATGCCTAAAGTGGCTGTTCACTTTATGAAAATCCAGCACGTATATTACAAACTGAATACCATGTTACATGGCCTTCTGCATTGCATTATCATTTTTACTGTTCTGGGCCATTTTTAAAGCTTAGACTTATAACTTTTTGCAAAAATAACTTTTCCCTGTTACAAATTTTAAAGCTCTTTACAAATATTGTGACATCAATTTTACCTCTTTCTCTATAACGACACTTCCGCATTTCTGACTGGCGCAGTTGGAAACATCCAGCTTCGAAAAGGGTTAAGTGGGTTAGACTTACCAGGGCGACACTTTTATGCAAAATGGCTGTTCACTTTATGAAAATCCAGCACGTATAATACAAACTGAATACCATGTTACACATAGTATGTCATTGAATTATCGTTTTTTACAGTTCTTGTCTTTAAACCTTAGACATAATAATATTTACCGCTAAAAAATAACTTTTCCTGTTACAAATTTTAAGCTGTTCGCGGGTTGCCCGTATAATTTTCTTTATCGCTATAACGGCGTAGCCTCCATTGGCACCAATCGGCTGCTTGCGTTCGGCTGTTAACCGAAGGTTGGTGATTTCGAGCCCACCCAGGGCAGCTTTTAATGAAAGAGGCTATTTATATATATATATATACTTTGTGAAAGTCAAGCACGGCCGCAGCCTGAAACAAATTTCGTTACCTGTATGTCATTGCATTATCATTTTTTTACAGTTCTTGTCTTTTAAACCTTAGATAACTTTGCAAAAATAACTTTTCCACTATTACAAATTTTGAAAGCTGCTAAAGGTGGCGACTTCGATTTTTCTTTTATCTCCAGTTACAGAGCCTCCGTATGGCGCAATCGGCTAGCGCGTTCGGCTGTTAACCAGGTTGGTGGTTCCGAGCCTTGCCGGGGGCGAAACCCTTTACAATAAAAGTGGCTGTTCACTTTATAAAATCCAGCACGTATAATACAAACTGAATACCATGTTACGTAGTATGTCATTTATCATTTTTTACTGTTCCTGGTATTTTAACAGACACCAACTTGCAAAAATAACTTTTCCTGTTACAAATTTTAAAGCTCTTCGCCAGATTGTGACGCATCAATTTTTCTTTTCCATATAGAGCCTCCATTGGCGCAATCGGCTAGCGCGTTCGGTTGTTTAACCGAAAGGTTAATTTCAGGCCACCAGAGGCAGAAACCACTTTATGCAAAGTGGATGTTCACTTTGAAAATCCAACACGTATAATACAAACTGAATACCATGTTACACATAGTTTGTCATTGCATTTATCGTTTTTGGATCTGATATTTCGGCGCGGAGCCTTATCTTTGCAAAAATAGCACTTTCCTGTTACAAATTTTAAGCTATTCAAAGTTGTGACATCAATTTTACTTTTATCTCTCTATATACAGAGCCTCCCGTGGCGCAATCGGCTAGCGCGTTCGGCTGTTAACCGAAAGGTTGGTGGTTCGAGCCCACCCGGGGGCGAAACGCTTTTATCACAAAAGTGGCGTTCACTTTGTAAGGGAATTCCAGCACGTATATAATACAAACTGAATACCATATTACACATGGTATGCCATTGCATTATCATTTTTTGCTGTTCTGGTATTTTTAAAACGAACATAACTGCAAAAATAACTTTTCCCTATTCACGTTTGGCTCTTCAAAATTAGGCGCAGTTTCTTTTCTCTATAACAGGCCTCCGCGGCGCAATCGGCTAGCGCGGTCGTGATAACCGAAGGTTGGTGTGGTTCGAGGCCACCGGGGCGAAACCATATGCAAATGGCTGTTCGCTGCCAAGAAAGAAATCCGGCACATATAAATACAACTTCGCGTTCTGCCTGGTATGTCATTGAATTATCGTTTTTACAGTTCTTATCTTCAAACCTTAGACATATCTTTTGCAAAAAATAACTTTTCCTAATTACAAATTTTAAGCTGTTCGGAATTGTGACATCAATTTTCTTTACATCTCTACTCTTGTAGCCTCATACTTGGCGCAATCGGCTTCCGCTTGCCGTTTAAAACATTTAACCGAAGGTTGGTGGTTCGAGCCCACCCGGGAGCTTTTAATGAAAAGGCTATTTGTAGCATATATATATACTTTGTGAAAGTCCAGCCTCATCTACAGAAACTCAGATACCATGTTACACATGGCCTCATGTATTTGCATTATCATTTTACAGTTCTTTTCTTTAAACCTTAGGCCTGCTTTGCAAAAAATAGCTTTTCCCTGTTACAAATTTTAAGCTCTTCAAAGATTGTGACATCAATTTTTTCTTTTATCTCAGTTACCAGAGCCTCCGTGGCGCAATCGGCTCACTTGCGTTTAAACTAACCGAAAGGTTGATTAGTTCGAAGGCCATCCGGGGCGAGCCTTTTTATGCAAAGTGGCTGTTCACTTTATGAAAATCAGCACGTATAATAAACTAGATACCATGTTACACATGGTATGCCAAATTGCATTTATCATTTTTTACTGTTCTGGTATTTTTAAAGGCTTAGACATAACTTTGCAAAAATAACTTTCCACTGGCATTACTGGAAATTTTAAGCTCGCTATTGTGACATCAATTTTTCTCTATAGAGCCTCCGCGGCGCAATCATTTCAGCGCGGTCGGCTGTTAACCGAAAGGTTGGTGGTTTCGAGCCCCACCGGGGACGAAACCCTTTTATGCAAATGGCTGTTCACTTTATGAAAATCCAGCACGTATAATACAAACTGAATACCAGCTGTTACACATAATTATCATGTTTAAATTCTCGTTTTTACAGTTCTTGTCTTTAAACCTTAGACACCATCTTTGCAAAAATAACTTTTCCTGTTACAAATTTTAAGCTATTCAAAGTTACGGCATCAATTTCTTTTTATCTCTATAACGTAGCCTCGGCGGCACAATCAGCTTCTTGCTGGCTGTAACCAGAAGGTTGAGTGGTTCAAGCCCACCGGGGCGAAACTTTAATGAAAGGCTGTTGCATGTATATACTTTGTGAAAGTCCAGCACATTTATAATACAAACTCGAATACCATATTACACACTAGTACTGTCATTGCATTATCATTTTTTTTGCAGTTCTTTTCTTTAGGCAACCCAGACCAACTTTTGCAAAAATAACTATTTTATGCGTTTTAGAAGCTCTTCAAAAGATTGGCATCAGATTTTTCTTTTATCTCTTTCAGTTACCGACCTCCGTGGCGCAATCCGTTAACGCGTTTGGCTGTTAACCGAAAGGTTGATTGGTTTCGAGCCCGCAGGGCGAAACCCTTTTATGCAAAGTGGATGTTCACTTTAGCGAAAATCCACCACGTATAATACAAAATGAATACCATGTTACACATAGTATGCATCATTTTACTGTTCTGGTATTTTTAAAGCAGACATAACTTTTGCAAAAATAACTTTTCCTGATACAAATTTAAAATACTTCAAATATTGTGACATCAATTTATCTTTATATAACCAGGGCCTCCGTGGCACAATCGGCTATAGCGCATTCGGCTGTTATCCGAAGGTTCCCAGTGGTTTCAAAGGCCCTACCGGGGGCGAAACCGCCGCACGCCATACCAAAGTGGATGTTCGCGCACGAAATCCAGCACGTATATACCAACTGGGCATGTTGAACGCGCCTCATTTGCATTATCATTTTTTACAGTTCTGGTCTTTAAACCTTAGACATAACTTTTGCAAATAATAACTTTTTCCTGTTCCAAATTTTAAGCTCTTCAAGATTGACATCAATTTTTCTTTTTCTCTACTAAACAGATTCTCCGTGGCGCAATCGGCTGGCGCGTTCGGCTGTTAACCGAAGGTTGGTGGTTCGAACCCACCCGGGGCGAATCCTTTTGTCTAAAGTGGCTGTTCACTTTATGAAAATCCAGCACGTATAATACAAACTGAATACCATGTTACACATAGTATGCCATTGCATTATCATTTTTTACTGTTCTGGTATTTTTAAAGCCCAGACCTTAACTTTGCAAAAAATAACTTTTCCCTGTTACAAATTTTAAAGCTCTTCAAGATTGTGACATCAATTTTTCTTTTTTTTCTCTATAAACAGGAGGAACCTCCGCGACGCAGTAAGCTGGCAGGGTTCAGCTTCGCTGATTAACCGAAAGGTTGGTGTTTCGAGGCCACCCGGCGGCGAAACCATTTTTTATGCAAAGTGGCTGTTTACTTTTATGAAATCCAGCACGGCGCGGCAAACTGAATACCATGGTACCACATAGTATGCCATTGCATTATCATTTTTACTGTTCTGGTACTGTATGGAACATATCTTTTGCCAAAAAATAACTTTTCTATTACAAATTTTAAGCTATTCAAGATTGTGACATCAATTTTCTTTTATCTCTATAACAGAGCCTCCGTGGCGCAATCTGGCTAGCGCGTTCGGCTGTTAACCGAAAGGTTGGTGTAGTTCAGAGCTGGCGGGGCGAAAAGCTTTTAATAAGAAAGAGGCTGTTATATATACTATATATATATACTTTGTGAAAAGTCCAACACGTATAATATACAAACTCGAATACCATAATTTTTATAATTATGTCATTGCATTATCATTTTACAGTTCTTGTCTCTTTAAACCTTAGACATAACTTTTACCAAAAACGCATAACGCAATTTTGAAGCTCTTTAAGGTGTGGTATCAGGTGCCTATTTTTATCTCAGTTACCGACCTCCGTGGCGCAATCGTATAGCGCGTTCGGCTGTTAACCGAAAGGTTGGTGGTTACGAGCCCACCCAGGGGCGAAACACTTTTCGCCTGGTGACCTTCGCGAAATCCATATAAAGCCAAACTACGTTCACCATGTTACATAGTATGCCATTGCATTATCATTTTTACTGTTCTGGTATTTTTAAAGCAGACATAACTGCCAAAAATAACTTTCCTGTTACAATTTTAAGCTCTTCAAATATTGTGACATCAATTTGCTCCTTTTCTCTCTCTTTAGCCTCCCGCGGCGCAATCAGCTAAGCGCGGTCGGCTGTTAACCGGGATTGGTGGTTCCGGAAGGAAGAGCCCGCCGGGGAACGGAAACCCTTTTTATGCAAAATGGCTGTTCACTTTATGAAAATCAGCACGTATAAGCCTGAAGCCTGAATACCGTATTTTTATGGCGCATGTCATTGAATTATCGTTTTTACAGTTCTTGTCTTCAAACCTTAGACATATCTTTTGCAAAAAAATAACTTTTCCTCGGTACAAATTTAAGCTATTCAAAGGGTGGCAAACGCATCAATTTTTGCTGTAAGCTATAACATTAGCCTCCGTATGGCGCAATCGGCTAGCTTGCGTTTCTGTTTTGTTAACCAGAAAGGGTTGGTGAATTTCAGAACCCACTTCGGGGGCAGCTTTTCTAATGAAAGAGGCTATTTATATATATATATATACTTTGTGAAAGTCCAGCACGTATAATACAAACTCGAATACCATGTTACACATAGTATGTCATTGCATTATCATTTTTTACAGTTCTTGTCTTTAAACCTTAGACATAACTTTGCACCCAAAAAATAACTTTTTCCCTGTTACAAATTTTAAAGCTCTTCAAGATTGGCGACATCAATTTTTTCTTTTATCCTGAGTTACAGAGCCTCCGTGGCGCAATCGGCTGGTTCCGGCTAGCAGAAAGGTTCATTTAGTTTCGAGAGCCCACCGGGGGCGAAACTTAACTTTTTATGCAAAGTGGCTGTTCACTTTATAAAAATCCAGCACGTATAATACAAACTGAATACCATGTACATAGTATGTCATTTGCATTATCATTTTACTTTGTTCTGGTATTTTTAAAAGCTTGGAACGCCAACTTTGCAAAAATAGCACTTTTCCTATTACAAATTTTAAGCTCTTCATAGATTGTGACATCAATTTTTCTTTTCTATAACAGGCTTGCTCCGTGGCGCAATCAGCTGCTTGCCGTTCGGTTGTTAACCAGAAAGGTTAATTGGTTGAGCCCGCAGGGGGCGAAACCGCACACACCCATGCAAAGTGGATCTTCACTTTATGAAAATCCAGCACGTATAATACAAACTGAATACCATGTTACACATAGTTTGTCATTGCATTATCGTTTTTTACAGTTCTTGTCTTTAAACCTTAGACATATCTTTTACTTTAAAAATAACTTTTCCTATTTCAATTTTAAGCTATTCAAGATTGTGACATCAATTTTACTTTTATCTCTATATGAGCCTCCCGTGGCGCAATCGGCAGCGCGTTCGGCTGTTAACCGAAAGGTTGGTGGACAAAATTTTAATGAAGAGCTGTTTATGCACTCATATACACTTTTGTGAAAGTCAAGCACGTATAATACAAAACTCGAAGATACCATGTTACACATAGTATGTCATTGCATTATCATTTTTTACAGTTCTTGTCTTTAAACCTTAGACATAACTTTTGCAAAAATAACTTTTTCCTGTTACAAATTTTAAAGCTCTTTAAAGAGTGTGACATCAATTTTTCTTTTTATCTCAGTTACAGAGCCTCCGTGGCGCAATCGGCTGGCGTTGAAGCAGCTAACCGAAAGGTTAGTGTTCGAGAGCCACCCGGGGCAAACCCTTTTAATACCAAAGTGGCTGTTCGCTTTATAAATCCACGTATAATACAAACTGGAGAAATACCATGGTACGGTACGTAATTTATCGTTTTCACTGTTCTGGTATTTTTAAAGCTTAGACGCAGCGCGCGAAATGCTGCCACCTGTTACAAATTTTAAAGCTCTTCAAATATTGTGACATCAATTTTCTCTTTTTCTCTATAACAGGCCTCCGCGGCGCAATCGTAGCGCGGTCGGCTGTTAACCAAAGTTGGTGGACAGAGCTGAGACGCTTTTAATGCCGAAATGGCTGTTCACTTTAGCAGAAAATCAAGCGCATTATAATACAAACTGAATACCATGTTACCACATAGTATGTCGGCTGCGTTATCGTTTTACAGTTCTTGTCTTTAAACCTTAGACATATCTTTGCAAAAAATAACTTTTCCCTGTTACAAATTTTAAGCTATTCAAAGATTGTGACATCAAATTTCTTTTATCTCTATACTTGTAGCCTCCAGTGGCGCAATCGGCTAGCGCGTTCGGCTGTTAACCGAAAGGTTGTTGAGTGGTTTCGAGCCACCCGGGGCAAAAGCTTTTAATGAAAGAGCTATTTATGTATATATATATACTTTGTGAAAGTCCAGCACGTATAATACAAACTCAAATACCATATTGCCCACATAGTATGTGTTGCATTTATCATTTTTACAGTTCTTTTTCTTTAAACCTTAGACATAACTTTGCAAAAATAACTTTTCCTGTTACAAATTTTAAGCTCTTCCCCAAAGATTGTGACATCAATTTTCTATTTTTATCTCAGTTACAGAGCACTCCATTGGCGCAATCGGCTAACGCGTTCGGCTGTTAACCGAAGGTTGGTGGTTTCGAGGCCCACCCGGGGAGCGAAACCGCTTTATGCAAAGTGGCTGTTCACTTTATGAAAATCCAGCACGTATAATACAAACTGAATACCATGTTACACATAGTTTGTCATTGCATTATCGTTTTTTACAGTTCTTGTCTTTAAACCTTAGACATATCTTTGCAAAAAATAACTTTTCCCTGTTACAAATTTTAAGCTATTCAAAGATTGTGACATCAATTTTACTTTTATCTCTATAACAGAGCCTCCGTGGCGCAATCGGCTAGCGCGTTCGGCTGTTAACCGAAAGGTTGGTGGTTCGAGCCCACCGGGGCAGAAACACTTTATGCAAAAGTGGCTGTTCCTTTATGAAATTCAACACAGTATAATACAAGGCTTCAGAATACCATATTTACACATGGTAATGCCATTTGGGGTATCATTTTTTGCTGTTCTGGTATTTTTAGAAACTAGACATAACTTTGCAAAAATAGCTTTTCCTGTTACAAATTTTAAGCTCTTCCAAATATTGTGACATCAATTTTCTTTTCTCTATAACAAGAGCCTCCGCGGCGCAATCGGCTAGCGCGGTCGGCTGATAAGCAAGGTTGGTGGCTGAGCCACCCGGGGCGAAACCATACCCATGCAAAATGGCTGCCAATTTCACTGTGAAAATCCAGCACGTATAATACAAAACTGAATACCATGTTGCATGAAAAGTATGTCATTGAATTATCGTTTTTACAGTTCTTGTCTTTAAACCTTAGACATATCTTTGCAAAAAAATAGCACTTTCCCCTGTACGCAAAATTTTAAACTATTCAAAGATTGTGACATCAATTTGCTCTTTATCTCTATAACTTGTAGCCTCCCGTGGCGCAATCGGCTAGCGCGTTCGGCTGTTAACCGGGTTAATTGGTTCAGGCCCCACACCGGGGCAGCACCAGCCGAAAGAGCTATTTATGTATATATATATGCTGGCCAGAAAGTCCAGCACGTATAATACAAACTCGAATACATATTTACACGCAAGTATGTCATTGCATTATCATTTTTACAGTTCTTTTCTTTAGAAGCATGAACATAACTTTGCAAAAATAACTTTTCCCTGTTACAAATTTTAGCTCTTCAAAGATTAGCGACATCAATTTTTCTTTTATCTCAGTTACAGAGCCTCCGTGGCGCAATCGGCCTAAGCGCGTTCGGCTGTTAACCGAAGGTTGGTTCCGACCCACCCGGGGCAGAAACCAGCACACCATCTGAAAGTGGCTGATGCACTTTATGAAAATCCAGCACGTATAATACAAACTGGAGTCACCATATTTACACATGGTATGCGTAGGTATATTTTACTGTTCTGGTATTTTTAAAGCTTAGACATAACTTTGCAAAAAATAACTTTTTCCCTGTTACAAATTTTAAGCTCTTCAAATATTGTGACATCAATTTTTCTTTTTTCTCTATAACAGAGCCTCCGCGGCGCAATCGGCTAGCGCGGTCGGCTGTTAACCGAAAGGTTGGTGGTTCGAGCCCACCCGGGGGCGAAACCCTTTTTTATGCAAAATGGCTGTTCACTTTATGAAAATCCAGCACGTATAGCCTAAGGCTGAACACCATTACACATAGCAGCCTTAGGTGATTATCGTTTTTACCCGGTTCTTGATGCTGAAACCTTGGTATACTTTAAAATACTTTTCCTCTTATTACAAATTTTAAACATTCAAGATTGGCGACATCAAATTTCTTTATCTACTATAACATAGCCTCCGTACGATGGCTGTGCCCGTTCGGCAAACCCGAAAAGGTTGGTGGTTCAGAGCCCAGGGGCAGCTTTTAATAGAAAAAAGAGGCTATTGTAGCGCCGCCATATACTTTATTTGAAAGTCCAGCACGTATAATACCAAACTCAGATACCATATTTACACATAATTATGTCATTGCATTATCATTTTTTACAGTTCTTTTCTTTAAACCTTAGACATAACTTTGCAAAAAATAACTTATTCCCTGTTACAAAGTTACTTTAAAGCTCATCTTCTGCAAGATTGTGACATCAATTTTCTTTTATCCTCAGTTACAAGAACCTCCGTGGTACCAATCAGGTAGCACGTTTGAAACATTTGGCAAAGAAGGTTGATGCGGTTCGAACCCCGGGGCGAAACCCTTTATGCAAAATGGATGTTCACTTTATGAAAATCCTACGTATATCTAAAATGAATACCATATTACACATGGTATGTCATTGCATTATCATTTTTTACTGTTCTGGTATTTTTTAAAGCTTTGGGCATAACACCGCAAAAAATAACTTTTTCCTATATTACAAATTTTAAAGCTCTTCAAATATTGTGACATCAATTTTCCTTTTTTCTCTATAACAGAGCCTCCCGTGAAGCAATCTGGCTAGCGCATTCGGCATTATCCGAAAGGTTAATTAGTTTCCAGGCCTACCGGGGGCGAAACCCTTTTTTATGCAAAGTGGATGTTCACTTTATGAAAATCCAGCACGTATAATACCAACTGAATAACTTGTAATTAGACACCAGGTAATGTCATTGCATTATCATTTTTTACAGTTCTGGTCTTTTTGGAAACGCCAGACGCATAACTTTTGCAAATAATAGCACTGCAATTTCAAATTTAAATATTTTGAATTTGAGACATCAATTTTTCTTTTTCTCGCGGTTCTCCGTGGCTGCGTCGGCTGGCGCGTTCGGCTGTTAACCGAAGGTTGGTGGTTCAGCGAGCCCACCAGGGGCAGATCCCTTTTATGCAAAGTGGCTGATTTCACTTTATGAAGAATCAACGTATAATACAAACTGAATACCATGTTACATGGTATGCCATTGCATTATCATTTTACTGTTTTAAAAGCAGACATAACTTTTGCAAGAAAATAACTTTTTC
The DNA here is from genome assembly GCA_019973955.1 of Trichonephila inaurata madagascariensis. Lineage (NCBI taxonomy): Eukaryota > Metazoa > Arthropoda > Arachnida > Araneae > Nephilidae > Trichonephila > Trichonephila inaurata. The sequence goes on from BMAV01019368.1 coordinate 81,195, forward strand.
CCTGTTACAAATTTTAAGCTCTTCAAAGATTGTGACATCAATTTTTCTTTTTTCTCTATAACAGAACCTCCGCGACGCAATCGGCTAGCGAGTTCGGCGGTTAACCGAAAGGTTGGTGGTTCGAGCTCACCCGGGGACGAAACCCTTTTTTATGCAAAGTGGCTGTTTACTTTATGAAAATCCAGCACGTATAATACAAACTGAATACCATGTTACACATAGTATGCCATTGCATTATCATTTTTTACTGTTCTGGTATTTTTAAACCTTAGGGCCTTATGTTGCAAAAATAACTTTCCCTATTTACAAATTTTAAAACTCTTTAAAGATTGTGACATCAATTTTCTTTTATCTCTATAACAGAGCCTCCGTGGCGCAATCGGCTAGCGCGTTCGGCTGTTAACCGAAAGGTTGGTGGTTCGAGCCAACCCGGGGGCGAAAGCTTTTTAATGAAAAGGGGCTAGTTATATATATATATATACTTTGTGAAAGTCTACAGCGCGTACCAGAGCCTCGCTGGTACCATGACTACATAGTATGTCATTGCATTATCATTTTTTACAGTTCTTGTCTTAGGCAGACATAACTTTGCAAAAATACTTTCCCTGTTACAAATTTTTAAGCTCTTCAAGATTGTGACATCAATTTTTTTTATCTCAGTTGCAGGCCTCCGTGGCGCAATCGGCTAGCGCGTTCGGCTGTTAACCGAAAGGTTGGTGGTTCGAGCTCACCCGGGGCGAAACCCTTTTATATGCAAAGTGGCTGTTCACTTTATGAAAATCCAGCACGTATAATACAAACTGAATACCATGTTACACATAGTATGTCATTGCATTATCATTTTTTACTGTTCTGGTATTTTAAACTTAGACATAACTTTGCAAAAATAACTTTTTCCTGTTACAAATTTTAAGCTCTTCAAAGATTGTGACATCAATTTTCTTTTCTCTATAACAGACCTCCGTGGCGCAATCGGCACGCGTTCGGCTGTTAACCGAAAGGTTGGTGGTTCGAGCCCACCCGGGGGCGAAACCCTTTTTTATGCAAATGGATGTTCACTTTATGAAAATCCAGCACGTATAATACAAACTGAATACCATGTTACACATAGTATGTCATTGCATTTATCATTTTTACAGTTCTGGTTTTTTAAAGCTTAGACATAACTTTGCAAAAAATAACTTTTCCCTGTTACAAATTTTAAGCTCTTCAAAGATTGTGACATCAATTTTTCTTTTCTCTATAACAGAGCCTCCGTGGCGCAATCGGCTAGCGCGTTCGGCTGTTAACCGAAAGGTTGGTGGTTCGAGCCACCCGGGGAAGCAGAAAAGCTTTTATGAAATATGATGTTACTTTATGAAAATCAGACGTATAATACAAACTCGAATACATGTTACACCTAGTATGTCATTGCATTATCATTTTACGTTCTGGTCTTTAAACCTTAGACATAACTTTGCAAATAATAACTTTTTCCCTGTTCCAAATTTTAAGCTCTTCAAAGATTGTGACATCAATTTTTCTTTTTCTCATTACAGAGCCTCCGTGGCGCAATCGGCTAGCGCGTTCGGCTGTTAACCGAAAGGTTGGTGGTTCGAGGCCACCCGGGGCGAAACCTTTTTATGCAAAGTGGCTGTTTACTTTATGAAAATCCAGTACGTATAATTTCACTGAATCCATGTTACACCTAGTATGTCATTGCATTATCCTTTTTACTGTTCTGTATTTAAACTTAGAATAACTTGCAAATAATAACTTTTCCTGTTCAAATTTTAAGTCTTCAAAAATTGTGACATCAATTTTTCTTTTTCTCATTACAGAGCCTCCGTGGCGAAATCGGCTAGCGCGTTCGGCTGTTAACCGAAAGGTTAGTGGTTCCGAGCCCAACCGGGCGAAACCTTTTAAAGAAAAGGGCTGTTATATTTAAAATCCAGACGTATAATACAAACCGAATCCATGTTACACCTAGTATGTCATTGCATTATCATTTTTACTGTTCTTTTTTTAAATTTGACATAACTTTGCAAAAATAACTTTTTTCCCGTTCAAATTTTAAGCTCTTCAAAGATTGTGACATCAATTTTCTTTTCTTTAAAGACCCTCCGTGGCGAATCGGGCCTTGGTTACCGAAAGGTTGGTGTTCGAGCCACCCGGGGCGAACCTTTTGAAAGGTTTACTTTTGAAAATCAACTATAATACAAACTGAATACATGTTACACTAGTATGTCTTGATTATCATTTTTACGTTCTGTTTAAACCAATAATTCAAATAACTTTTTCCTTTCCAATTTTAGCTCTAAAGATTTGACACAATTTTTTTTTCTCAAAGAGCCTCCGTGGCGATCGGCTGCGCGTTCGGCGTTAACGAAGTGTGTTCGACCCCGGGCGAACCCTTTTATAAAGGGTGTTACTTTATGAAACAGCAGTATAATAAACTGAATCCATGTTACTAGATGTTTGCTATTTTTACGTTTGGTTTTAAACAGACATAACTTTGCAAAAATAACTTTTCCTGTTCAAATTTAAGCTTTCAAAGATTGATAATTTTCTTTTTTCTTACAGAGCCGTGGGGCACCGGTTGTTACCGAAAGGTTGGGGTTTGAGCCCACCCGGGGCGAAACTTTTATGCAAAGAGCTGGATGTTCACTTATATGAAAATCCAGCACGTATAATACAAACTGAATACCATGTTACACATAGTATGCCATTGCATTATCATTTTTTACTGTTCTGGTATTTTTAAAGCTTAGACATAACTTTGCAAAAAATAACTTTTTCCCTGTTACAAATTTTAAGCTCTTCAAAGATTGTGACATCAATTTTTCTTTTTTCTCTATAACAGAGCCTCCGTGGCGCAATCGGCTAGCGCGTTCGGCTGTTAACCGAAAGGTTGGTGGTTCGAGCCACCGGGCAGAAACGCCTTTTAATGCAAAGTGGCTGTTCACTTTATGAAAATCCAGCACGTATAATCACAACTGAATACCATGTTACACATAGTATGTCATTGCATTATCATTTTTTACAGTTCTGGTCTTTAAACCTTAGACATAACTTTGCAAATAATAACTTTTTCCCTGTTCCAAATTTTAGCTCATGAAAGATTGTGACATCAATTTTTCCTTTTTGCTCAAACAGAGCCTCCGTGGCGCAATCGGCTAGCGCGTTCGGCTGTTAACCGAAAGGTTGGTGGTTCGAGCCCACCCGGGGCGAAAGCTTTTTAATGAAAAGAGGCTGTTTATATACTTTATGAAAATCCAGCACGTATAATACAAACTGAATACCATGTTACACATAGTATGTCATTGCATTATCATTTTTTACTGTTCTGGTATTTAAACCTTAGACATAACTTGCAAAAATAACTTTTTCCCTGTTACAAATTTTAAGCTCTTCAAAGATTGTGACATCAATTTTTCTTTTTCTCTATAACAGAGCCTCCGTGGCGCAACGGCTAGTTCGGCGTTAACCGAAAGGTTGGTGGTTCGAGCCCACCGGGGCGAAAGCTTTTTAATGAAAAGAGGCTGTTTATTACTTTATGAAAATCCAGCACGTATAATACAAACTCGAATACCATGTTACACCTAGTATGTCATTGCATTATCATTTTTTACTGTTCTGGTATTTAAACCTTAGACATAACTTTGCAAATAATAACTTTTTCCCTGTTCCAAATTTTAAGCTCTTCAAAAATTGTGACATCAATTTTTTTTTTCTCAGTTACAGAGCCTCCGTGGCGCAATCGGCTAGCGCGTTCGGCTGTTAACCGAAAGGTTGGTGGTTCGAGCCAACCGGGGGGAAACCTTTTATGCAAAAATGGCTTACTTTATGAAAATCCAGCACGTATAATACAACTGAATACCATGTTACACATGGGATGTCATTGCATTATCATTTTTTTCTGTTCTGGTATTTTAAACTTAGGGCATAACTTTGCAAAAATAACTTTTTCCCTGTTACAAATTTTAAGCTCTTCAAAGATTGTGACATCAATTTTTCTTTTCTCTATAACAGAGCCTCCGTGGCGCAATCGGCTAGCGCGTTCGGCTGTTAACCGAAAGGTTGGTGGTTCGAGCCCACCCGGGGGCGAAACCATTTTATGCAAAGGATGTTCACTTTATGAAAATCCAGCACGTATAATACAAACTGAATACCATGTTACACATAGTATGTCATTGCATTATCATTTTTTACAGTTCTTGTCTTTAAACCTTAGACATAACTTTGCAAATAATAACTTTTTCCCTGTTCCAAATTTTAAGCTCTTCAAAGATTGTGACATCAATTTTTCTTTTCTCTATAACAGAGCCTCCGTGGCGCAATCGGCTAGCGCGTTCGGCTGTTAACCGAAAGGTTGGTGGTTCGAGCCCACCCGGGGGCGAAAGCTTTTTAATGAAAAGAGGCTATTTATATATACTTTGTGAAAATCCAGCACGTATAATACAAACTCGAATACCATGTTACACCTAGTATGTCGTTGCATTATCATTTTTTACTGTTCTGGTATTTAAACCTTAGACATAACTTTGCAAATAATAACTTTTCCTGTTCCAAATTTTAAGCTCTTCAAAAATTCTGACATCAATTTTTCTTTTTCAGTTACAGAGCCTCCGTGGCGCAATCGGCTAGCGCGTTCGGCTGTTAACCGAAAGGTTGGTGGTTCGAGCCACCCGGGGCGAAACACTTTTAATGAAAAGAGTGCTGTTCACTTTTTTAAAATCCAGCACGTATAATACAAACTGAATACCATGTTACACATAGTATGTCATTGCATTATCATTTTTTACTGTTCTGGTATTTTTAAAGCTTAGACATAACTTTGCAAATAATAACTTTTTCCCTGTTCCAAATTTTAAGCTCTTTAAGATTGTGACATCAATTTTTCTTTTTATCTCGGTTACAGAGCCTCCGTGGCGCAATCGGCTGTTAACCGAAAGGTTGGTGGTTCGAGCCCACCCGGGGGCGAAACCCTTTTTTATGCAAAGTGGTGTTCATTTATTGAAATCAGCACGTATAATACAAACTGAATACCATGTTACACATAGTTATGTCATTTTCATTATCATTTTTACGTTCTGGTTTTTTAAACCCTTTGACATAACTTTTTCAAAATAACTTTTCCCTGTTACAAATTTTAAGCTCTTCAAAGATTGTGACATCAATTTTTCTTTTTCTCTATAACAGAGCCTCCGTGGCGCAATCGGCTAGCGCGTTCGGCTGTTAACCGAAAGGTTGGTGGTTCGAGCCCACCCGGGGGAAACCCTTTTTAAAGAAAGGGGTTACTTTTAAATCCACGTAAATCCAACTGAATACCATATACCAAGATCATTGCATTACATTTTATGTTTTTGGATTATTCATTTAACTTTTTTTTTTTTTTTTTTTTTTTTTTTTTTTTGAAGGACGTATGAAAGGGCTGTTCTTTATAAAATCCACATATAAACTGAATATGTACATGATGTCTGCATTATCATTTTACGTTCTTATTTTAAACAGACATAACTGCAAAATAACTTTTCCTGTCAAATTTATTTAAGATTTGATCAATTTTCTTTCCTTAACAGACTCTGGCGCATCGGCTGCGCGTTCGGCTAGGGTGGTTTGAGCCACGGGGCAAACTTTTTAATTTTTAAAATCCAGCCTATAATACAACGAATCCATACACTATGTCATTCATTATCATTTTTACGTTCTTATTTAAACTTGACATACTCAAATAACTTTCCCTGTTCAAATTTAACTCTTAAAATTGTGACATAATTTTTCTTTTTCATACAGAGCCTCCGTGCGCAATCTCGCGGTCGTTTAACCGAAGGTTGTGGTTACCACCGGGGAAACTTTTAGAAGGCTTACTTTATGAAATCACGTATAATAAACGAATACATATACACTAGTATCTTGCATCTTTTCGTTCTGGTATTAAACAAATAACTTGCAAAAATAACTCTTAATTTTAGCTTAAAATTTGATCAATTTCTTTTTCTAAAAGCCCCGGGGAATGGCAGCGCTCGTGTTAACCAAGTGGTGTTCGAGCCACCCGGGGAAACCCTTTATCAAATGGCGTTCCATGAAAATCCAGCGTATAATACAAACTGAATACATGTTAACATAGTATGTCATTGCATTATCATTTACGTTCTGTTTTAACTTAGACATAACTTTGCAAAAATAACTTCCTGTTAAATTTTAAGCAGATTGGACATCTCTATAAGACTCCGTGGCGCAATCGTAGGCTGGCTGTTAACCGAAGGTTGTGTTGAGCCCGGGGAACTTTTATGAAAGGATTTACTTTTGAAAATCACGTAATCAACTAAACCATGTTACACTAGTATGTCTTGCATATCATTTTACGTTCGGTTTAACCAGCATAATTTCAATAAAACTTTCCTGTTCCAAATTTTGCCTTAAATTTGACACAATTTTTCTTTTTCTCAACGAGCCTCCGTGGGCATCGGCTGCGCGTTCGGCTGTTAACCGAAAGGTTGGTTTCAGCCACCGGGAACTTTATGAAGTGTTTACTTTGAAAATAGCATTATAATAAACTGAATACCATTTAAATAGCTGCATTATCATTTTATTCTTTTAAACTTAGACTCTTGCAAATAACTTCTGCAAATAATAACTTTTTCCCTGTTCCAAATTTTAAGCTCTTCAAAGATTGTGACATCAATTTTTCTTTTTCTCTATAACAGAGCCTCCGTGGCGCAATCGGCTAGCGCGTTCGGCTGTTAACCGAAAGGTTGGTGGTTCGAGCCACCCGGGGCGAAACCCTTTTTTATGCAAAGTGGATGTTCACTTTATGAAAATCCAGCACGTATAATACAAACTGAATACCATGTTACACATAGTATGTCATTGCATTATCATTTTTACAGTTCTGGTATTTAAACCTTAGACATAACTTTGCAAATAATAACTTTTTCCCTGTTCCAAATTTTAAGCTCTTCAAAGATTGTGACATCAATTTTCTTTTTCTCGTTACAGAGCCTCCGTGGCGCAATCGGCTAGCGCGTTCGGCTGTTAACCGAAAGGTTGGTGGTTCGAGCCCACCCGGGGGCGAAACCCTTTTTATGCAAAGTGGATGTTCACTTTATGAAAATCCAGCACGTATAATACAAACTGAATACCATGTTACACATAGTATGTCATTGCATTATCATTTTTTACAGTTCTGGTCTTTAAACCTTAGACATAACTTTGCAAATAATAACTTTTTCCCTGTTCCAAATTTTAAGCTCATGAAAGATTATGACAGCAATTTTTCGTTTTTGCTCAAACGGAGCCTCCGTGGCGCAATCGGCTAGCGCGTTCGGCTGTTAACCGAAAGGTTGGTGGTTCGAGCCCACCCGGGGCGAATGCTTTTTAATGAAAAGAGGCTATTTATATATACTTTGTGAAAATCCAGCACGTATAATACAAACTCGAATACCATGTTATACATAGTATGTCATTGCATTATCATTTTTTACAGTTCTGGTCTTTAAACCTTAGACATAACTTTGCAAATAATAACTTTTTCCTGTTCCAAATTTTTAACTTTCAAATTTTCTTTTTTTTTCTCTAAAAATCCTCGAATCCCCCTTTTCCGTTAAAAGGTTGGTGGTTTGGAGCCCCCCGGGGGAAAAACCCCAAAACAAAGGGGGCCTTTTTTGAAAATAGCACTTAAAAAAATAAAACTTTAAACAAGATTCATTCATTATCATTTTACATTTGGTTTTCCCTTAAAAAATTAAAAATAACTTTTTCCCAAAAAAATTTCTTTCAAAATTTACTCAATTTTTTTTTTTTTTTAAGAGCCCCGTGGGCAAAAGGCTAGCGCGTTCGGCTGTTAACCGAAAGGTTTGGTTCGAGACCCGGGGGGGAAACTTTTTATGAAAGGGTGTTATTTTTTTTAAAACCAGACGTATAATACAAAAAATCCATGTTACACTAATATGTCTTGCATTTCATTTTTACGTTCTGGTTTTTAAACCCAACATAATTTGCAAAAAAAAACTTTTCCTGTTCAAATTTTAAGCTCTTCAAAGATTTAATCAATTTTTTTTTTTTTTCTTTTAAAGACCTCCGTGGCGCAACCCGGCGTTCGGTGTTAACCGAAGGTTTGGGGGCGACCCCCCCGGGGGGGGAAACTTTTAAAGAAAAAGGGTGTTTATTTATTTAAAATAGAAAAAAAAAATAAAACCCCGAATCCTGTTAACTAGTATTCATTGCTTTATCATTTTTTTCGTTCTGGGTTTTTAAAACCCTTTGGGAAAACTTTCAAAAAAAAATTTTCCCCTTTCCCCAAATTTTAACATAAAATTTTTCCTTTTTCTTTTTTCCCCGGGGTCCGTGGGGTCGGGTACGGTTGGTGTTACCAATTGGGAAACCCCCCAAAATCTTTTTTTTGAAAAAGGGGAAAAAAATTTTAAATTTAAAAATATTTTGAAAATCAATTTTTACCCCGAATTTTTTAACCTAAATTTTTGCATATTTTTCTGTTCTTTTAAATTAAAAATTTGAAATAATCTTTTTTTCCGTTCCCAAATTTTTTTTCCAAAAATTTTCTCTTTTTTTTTTAGTTCGACCCCGGGCGAACCCTTTTGGGGTTGGTGTTCCAAAATTGGGGTTACCCCCCGGGGGGAAAAATTTTAATCAAAAGGGGTTTTCCCTTTTGTCCCGCCCGTATAAAAAACTAATAATTTTCAAATTACTTTCTTTTTCTTTGGGTTTAAAATTGAAAAATTTCTTTTCTTTTCCCCCGTTCCAAAAAAACCCCCCGTTTTAACAATTTTTTTTTTCCGCGACCCTTTCCCTGGAGGGTTTTTTGAACCGAAAATTTTTCACCCCGGGGGGGAAACCCCTTTTTATGCAAATGGTTTCATTTTAAAAAAACCCAAGGAATAAAATGAAAAATTTTCCTAAATTTTAGCTTTTTATTTTTTCAGTTCTGTTTTTAAATTAGACATAACTTTGCAAAAATAACTTTTCCCTGTTACAAATTTTAAGCTTTCAAAGATTGTGACATCAATTTTTTTTTCTCTAAAAGAGCCTCCGTGGCGAATCGGCTACGCTTCGCGTTAACCGAAAGTTGGTGGTTTAGCACCCGGGGCGAAACCCCTTTTATGAAAGTGGATTTTTATCTTTATGAAAATCCAGCACGTAAATACAACTCGAAAAAATGTTACACATAGTATGTCTTGCATTATCTTTATACGCTGTTTAAACCTTTTAAATCCTTTTTCCTGTTCCCAAATTTAGCCCTTCAAAATTTTTGACATCAATTTTCTTTTTCTCCTAAAGATCCGTGGCGCAATCGGCTAGCGCGTTCGGCTGTTAACCGAAAGGTTGTTGGGTTTGACCCACCGGCGAAACTTTTATGCAAATGAGCTTTCATATATGAAAATCAGCACGTATAATACAAACTGAATACCATGTTACACATATTGTCATTGCATTATCTTTTACGTTTGGTTTTAAACCAGACATAACTTTTTTCAAAATAACTTTTCCCTGTTACAAATTTTAAGCTCTTCAAAAAATTGTGACATCAATTTTCTTTTTCTTTCAGAGCCCTTGGCAATCGGCTAGGTTTTCGGCTGTTAACCGAAAGGTTGGTGGTTCGAGCCACCCGGGGGGAAACCCCTTTTTTTTCAAAGGGTTTCACTTTATGAAAATCCAGCACGTATATACTAAACTGAATCATGTTACACATAGTATGTCTTGCATTATATTTTTTCTGTTCTGGTATTTAAACTTAGACATAATTTGCAAATAATAACTTTTTTCTGTTCCAAATTTTAAGCTCTTCAAAATTTGACATCAATTTTCTTTTTTCTCTTTACAGAGCTCCGGGCGCAATCGGCTAGGCGTTCGCTGTTAACCGAAGGTTTGGTTCGAGCCACCGGGCGAAAACTTTTATGCAAGTGAATTCACTTTTAAAAACCAGCACGTATAATACAAACTGAATACCATGTTAAACATAGTATGTCTTGATTATCATTTTTACGTTCTTGTCTTTAAACCTAGACATAATTTTTTGCAAATAACTTTTTCCTGTTCAATTTTTAAGCTCTTCAAGATTTGACATCAATTTTTTTTTTTTTTAACAGAGCCTGTGGCGCAATCGGCTAGCGCGTTCGGCTGTTAACTCGAAGGTTGGTGGTTCGACCCACCGGGGCGAACCCAAAGCAAATGGTGTTCACTTTATGAAAATCCAGCACTTAATACAAACTGAACCATGTTACAATAGTATGTCATTGCATTATCATTTTTACAGTTCTGGTTTTAAACTTAACATAACTTTGAAAATAACTTTTTTCCCTTTACAAATTTTTTAAACCTTTCAAAGATTGTGACATCAATTTTTTTTTTTTCCTGTTAAAAGAGCTTCCGTGGCGCAATCGGCTAGCGCGTTCGGCTGTTAACCGAAAGGTTGGTGGTTCGAAAACCCACCCCGGGGCGAACCCTTTTATGAAAGTGGATGTTCACTTTTGAAAATCCAGCACGTATAATACAAACTGAAAACCATGTTACACTAGTATGTCATTGCATTATCATTTTTACGTTCTGGTATTTAAACCTTAGACATAACTTTGCAAATAATAACTTTTTTCCCTGTTCCAAATTTTAAGCTCTTCAAAAATTGTGACATCAATTTTTTTTCATAAGAGCCTCCGTGGCCAAACGGCTAGCGCGTTCGGCTGTTAACCGAAAGGTTGGTGGTTCGGCCCCCCGGGCGAATTTTATGAAAGGGTTTACTTTTGAAATCCAGCACGTATAATACAAACGAATACCATGTTACACATATTCTGCATTATATTTTACGTTCTTTTTAACTTAACATAACTTTGCAAAAATACTTTCCTGTTCAAATTTTAAGCTCTTCAAATTGGAATCAATTTTTTTTTTTCTTTACGACCTCCGTGCGAATCCGCGTTCGGTGTTAACCGAAAGGTTTGGTTCGAGCACCCGGGGCGAAATTTATAAAGGTGTTTACTTTGAAATCCGTATAATACAAATGAATCTGTTAACAAGTATTCATTGCTTATCATTTTTACGTTCTGGGTTTAAACTTAGACAAACTTTCAAAATCTTTTCCTTTAAATTTAAATTAAAGATTGGGCACAATTTTTCTTTTTCAAACTCCGTGGCGAAACGGGGCGTCGGTGTTACCAAGGTTGGGGTTCGACCCACCCGGGGAAACCCTTTATGAAAGGGTTTTTTCCTTTATGAAATCAGACGTATAATAAAACTGAACCATTTAACTATATGTCATTTCTATCATTTTACGTTCTGGTTTTAAACTTAGACCTTTCAAAAAATTTTCCTGTTAAATTTTAATCTTCAAATTGTGACATCAATTTTTTTTTTTTCTCGTACAACTCCGTGGCCACGGTAGCGTTCGGCTGTTAACCGAAAGTTGGGGTTTGACCACCGGGGGAAACCTTTATGAAAGGGTTTATTTATGAAATCAGCACGTATAATACAAACTGATACATTTACATAGTATGTTGTTATCATTTTACGTTTGTTTTAAACCTTAGACATAACTTGCAAAAATAACTTTTTCCCTTTCAATTTAACTTAAAGATTTGAACAATTTTTTTTCTCCAGAGCCTGTGGCACGGCGGCGTTCGGCGTTAACCGAAAGGTTGGGTCGAACCCCGGGGCGAATCTTTAGAAAGGGTTTCAAAATTTTGAAATCAGACGTATAATACAACGAATCCTGTTACACCTAGTATGTCTTGATACTTTTACGTTCTGTTAAACCTGACATAATTTGCAAAAATAACTTTTCCTGTTCAAATTTAAGCTCTCAAAATTGACATCAATTTTTTCTTAGGACTCCGTGGCGAATCGGCTAGCGCTTGGCGTTAACCGAAAGGTTTATTCGAGCCACCCGGGAACCCTTTATCAAAGTGGTGTTCACTTTATGAAAATCCAGCACTATAATACAACTGAATACATGTTACACATAGTATGTCATTGCATTATCATTTTTACGTTCTGTTTAAACTTAACATACTTTAAAAATTTTTCCTTTCAATTTTAATTTCAAAGTTGTGACATCAATTTTCTTTTTCTCTAAAGAGCCTCCGTGGCGAACGGCAGGGTTCGGCTGTTAACCGAAAGGTGGTGGTCGCCCCGGGGGAACTTTATGAAAGGATTTACTTTTGAAATCAGCACGTATTACAAACTGAATATGTTAACATAGTATGTCATTGCTTACTTTTTCAGTTCTGTTTTAAACCTTTTAAACTTTGCAAAAATAACTTTTCCCTGTTCAAATTTTAAGCTTTCAAGTGTGAATCAATTTTTCTTTTTCTTAAAAGCCTCGTGGCAATCGGCTACGGTTCGGCTGTTAACCGAAAGGTTGTTTCGAGCCCGGGGCGAACTTTTATAAAGGGTTTATTATGAAAATCCAGCGTATTACAACTAATACCATGTTACACTAGTATGTCTTGCATTATATTTTTACGTTCTGGGTTTAAACCTAGCATAATTGCAAAAAAACTTTTCCTGTTCCCAATTTTAAGCTCTTCAAATTTGAATCAATTTTTTTCTCTCAAGGCCCCGTGGCAACCAGCGTTCGGCTGTTAACCGGGTTGGTGGTTAGTACCGGGGCAACTTTATAAAGGGTTTATTTATGAAAATCCAGCACGTATAATACAAACTGAATACCATGTTACATAGTATGTCTTGCATTATCATTTTACGTTCTGTTTAAACTTAACATAGAAAACTTTCCTTCAATTTTAAGCTCTTCAAATTTGACATCAATTTTTTTTTCTTAAGAGCCTGGCGCAATCGGCTAGCGCGTTCGGCTGTTAACCGAAGGTTGGTTTCACCCCCCCGGGGAAACCTTTATGCAAAGGTGTCACTTTATGAAAATCCGCACGTAAATAAAACGAATAATATTTCCATAGTATGTCATTGCATTTCTTTTTAGTTCTGTTTTAAACTAGACATACTTGCAAAAATACTTTTCCTGTTCAAATTTTAAGCTCAAAATTGTGACATCATTTTTTTCTCTGTCCGGGCCACGGCAGCGGTTGGCTGTTAACCGAAGGTGGTGGTTCGAGCCACCGGGGCGAATTTTTTTGAAAAGGTTTATTTTTGAAATCCAGCACGTATAATACAAACTGAATACCATGTTAAATAGTTTCAGCATTATATTTTTACGTTCTGTTTTAAACTTAACATAACTTTGCAAAAAACTTTTCCCTGTTAAAATTTTAATCTTAAAGATGTGAATCAATTTTTCTTTTTTACGAGCCTCCGTGGCCAGTAGGGTCGGCTGTTAACCGAAGTTGGGTCGGCCACCCGGGGGAAATTTTTAAAAGGGCTTTTAAACTTTGAAATCCAGCAGTTAATTAACTGAATCCATTTAACATGTATTCATTGCTTATCTTTTTACGTTCTGGTTTTAAACCCTTGCTTTGCAAATAACTTTCCCTTCAATTTGCTTCTTAAATTTGACACAATTTTCTTTTCTCAAAGAGCCTGGAACGGCTACGTTCGGTGTTACCGAAGGTTGGGTTCCAACCGGGGGAAATTTTATAAATATTTCTTTTGAAATCAGACGTATATAACAATCCATGTACACTATATGTCTGCTTATCAACGTCTTGTTTTAAACTTGACATAACTTTCAAAAATAACTTTTTCCTGTTAAATTTTAATCTTAAAATTGACATCAATTTTTCTTTTTCTCGTACAGAGCCCGTGGCGCAACGGCGCGCGTCGGTGTTAACCAAGTTGGGGTTGAGCCCCGGGCGAAACCTTTATGCAAAGGGTTACTTTTGTCAGCACGTATAATACAAATGAATACCATTACCATAGTATGTCAGCCATTTTTACGTTTGGTTTAACTTAGACATAACTTTCAAAAATACTTTTCCTGTTAAATTTAAATCTTCAAGATTGTGACATCAATTTTTTTCTCTTAAAGAACTGTAATCGGTAGCGCTTCGGCTGTAACAAAGGTTGTGGTTGACCACCCGGGCGAACTTTTAAAGAAAGGGATTTATTTTTAAAATCCAGCATATATTAAAAATGAATACCATGTTACATAGTATGTCTTGCATTATCATTTTTACGTTCGTTTAAACTAACATAATTTGCAAAACTTTCCTTTAATTTAAGCTCTAAATTTGACACAATTTTTTTTCTCAAGAGCCCGTGGCGCACGGTAGCGCGTTCGGTGTTAACCGAAAAGGGTTGGGTTCGACCACCGGGGCGAAACCTTTTATAAATATTTATTTATGAAAATCAGACGTATAACAACGAATCCATGTTAACTAGTATGTCATTGCATTATCATTTTTACGTTTGGTATTTAAACTTAGACATAACTTTGCAAAAATAACTTTCCGTTCAATTTTAAGCTCTTCAAATTTGACCTTTTCTTTTTCTCTTAAGAGCCCGGGCGCAATCGGCCGGCGTTCGCTGTTAACCGAAAGGTTGGTTCGCCACCCGGGGGAAACCCATAAAGTGGTGTTCACTTTATGAAAATCCAGCATATAATACAAACTGAATACATGTTACATATATGTCATTGCATTATCATTTTTTACTTTGTTTTAAACTTGAAAAACTTTCAAAATAACTTTTCCTGTTCAAATTTTAAGCTCTTCAAGATTTATCATTTTCTTTTTTTTTTTTTTTTTTTTTTTTTTTTTTTTTTTTTTTTTTTTTTTTTTTTTTTTTTTTTTTTTTTTTTTTTTTTTTTTTTTTTTTTTTTTTTTTTTTTTTTTTTTTTTTTTTTTTTTTTTTTTTTTTTTTTTTTTTTTTTTTTTTTTTTTTTTTTTTTTTTTTTTTTTTTTTTTTTTTTTTTTTTTTTTTTTTTTTTTTTTTTTTTTTTTTTTTTTTTTTTTTTTTTTTTTTTTTTTTTTTTTTTTTTTTTTTTTTTTTTTTTTTTTTTTTTTTTTTTTTGGGGGGGGGGGGGGGGGGGGGGGGGGGGGGGGGGGGGGGGGGGGGGGGGGGGGGGGGGGGGGGGGGGGGGGGGGGGGGGGGGGGGGGGGGGGGGGGGGGGGGGGGGGGGGGGGGGGGGGGGGGGGGGGGGGGGGGGGGGGGGGGGGGGGGGGGGGGGGGGGGGGGGGGGGGGGGGGGGGGGGGGGGGGGTTTTTTGAAAGGGATAACCCATTTATAAATTTATTATACTTTATGAAAATTTAGCACGTATAATACAAACCGAATACCATGTTATACATAGTATGCCGTTGCATTATCATTTTACAGTTCTGGTCTTTAAACCTTAGACATAACTTTGCAAATAATAACTTTTTCCCTGTTCCAAATTTTAAGCTCTTCAAAGATTATGACACAATTTTTCTTTTTCTCTAACGAGTCCGTGGCGCAATCGGCTAGCGCGTTCGGCTGTTAACCGAAAGGTTGGTGGTTCGAGCCCACCCGGGGGCGAATGCTTTTTAATGAAAAGAGGCTATTTATATATACTTTGTGAAAATCCAGCACGTATAATACAAACTCGAATACCATGTTATACATAGTATGTCATTGCATTATCATTTTTACGTTCTTGGGTTTTAAACTTAGACATAACTTTGCAAAAATAACTTTTCCTGTTACAAATTTTAAGCTCTTCAAAGATTGTGACATCAATTTTTCTTTTTCTCTATTAACAGAGCCTCCGTGGCGCAATCGGCTAGCGCGTTCGCTTAACCGAAAAGGGTTTGGGGGTTCGAGCCCACCCGGGCGAGAATTTTAAAGAAAGGGTTAAATTTTATGAAAATCCAGACGTATAATACAAACCGAATACCATGTTACACCTAGTATGTCATTGCATTATCATTTTTACTGTTCTGGTATTTAAACCTTAGACATAACTTTGCAAAAATAACTTTTTCCCTGTTCCAAATTTTAAGCTCTTCAAAGATTGTGACATCAATTTTTCTTTTTTCGTTCAGAGCCTCCGTGGCGCAATCGGCTAGCGCGTTCGGCTGTTAACCGAAAGGTTGGTGGTTCGAGCCCCCCCGGGGCGAAACCATTTTTTATGCAAAGTGGCTGTTTACTTTATGAAAATCCAGTACGTATAATACACACAGAATACTATGTTACACCTAGTATTCCATTGCAACATCCTTTTTTGTCAGTTCTGGTATATAAACCTAAGATATAACTTTGCAAATAATAACTTTTTCGTGGTTAAAAATTTTAAGCTCATGAAAGATTATGACAGCAATTTTTCGTTTTTGCTCAAATGGAGCCTCCGTGGCGAAATCGGCTAGCGCGTTCGGCTGTTAACCGAAAAGGGTTGTGGTTCGACCCACCCCGGGGGAAACTTTTAATGAAAGAGGCTTTTTTTATATATTAAATTTTGAAAATCAGCACGTATAATACAAACTGAATCCATGTTACACATAGTATGTCATTGCATTATCATTTTTACTGTTCTGGGTTTAAACCTTAGACATAACTTTGCAAATAATAACTTTTTCCCTGTTCCAAATTTTTTAAACTCTTAAAGATTTGACATCAATTTTTCTTTTCTCTTAAAGAGCCTCCGTGGCGCAATCGGCTAGCGCGTTCGGCTGTTAACCAAAGGTTGGTGGGTTTCGACTCACCCCGGGGGGAACCCCTTTTAATGAAAGGGATTTATTTATGAAAATCCAGCACGTATAATACAAACTGAATACCATGTTAACATAGTATGTCATTGCATTATCATTTTTACAGTTCTGTCTTTAAACCTTAGGACATAACTTTTGAAATAATAACTTTTCCCCGTTCCCAAAATTTTTAAACTCTTCAAAGATTGTGACATCAATTTTTCTTTTTCTCAACAGAGCCTCCGTGGCGCAATCGGCTAGCGCGGGTTTTGCTGTTAACCGAAAAAGGGTTTGGGGGTTCGAGCCCACCCGGGGCGAAACCTTTATGCAAAGTGGATGTTCACTTTATGAAAATCCAGCACGTATAATACAAACTGAATACCATGTTAACATAGTATGTCATTGCATTATCATTTTACAGTTCTGGTTTTAAACCCTTTGACATAACTTTGCAAAAATAACTTTTTCCCTGTTCAAATTTTAAGCTCTTCAAAGATTGTGACATCAATTTTTCTTTTTCCAAAGAGCCTCCGTGGGATCGGCTAGGCTTCGGCTGTTAACCGAAAGGTTGGTGGTTCGAGCCAACCCGGGGCGAACTTTTTAAAGAAAAAAAGGGGTGTTTTTTACTTTATGAAAATCCAGACGTATAATACACACAGAATACTATGTTACACCTAGTATGTCTTGCATTATCATTTTTACGTTCTGGTATTTAAACCTTAAAACATAACTTTGCAATAATAACTTTTCCTGTTCCCAAAATTTTTGCTCTAAAGATTTGACACAATTTTTCTTTTTCTCAAAGGAGCCTCCGTGGCCAATCGGCTAGCGCGTTCGGCTGTTAACCGAAAGGTTGGTGGTTCGAGCCCACCCGGGGCGAAACCTTTTATGCAAAGTGGCTGTTCACTTTATGAAAATCCAGCACGTATAATACAAACTGAATACCATGTTACACATAGTATGTCATTGCATTATCATTTTTACAGTTCTGGTCTTAAACCTTAGAATAACTTTTGCAAAAATAACTTTTTCCCTGTTCCAAATTTTAAGCTCTTCAAAAGATTGTGACATCAATTTTTCTTTTTTTCTCAGTTACGGAGCCCGTGGCGCAATCGGCTAGCGCGTTCGGCTGTTAACCGAAAGGTTGGAGGTTCGAACCCAGCCCGGGGCGAAATCTTTTTAATGAAAAGAGGCTGTTTATATATATATATATATATATACTTTATGAAAATTCAGTACGTATAATACACACCGAATGCCATGTTACACCTAGTATGTCATTGCATTATCATTTTTTACTGTTCTGGTATTTAAACCTTAGACATAACTTTGCAAATAATAACTTTTTCCCTGTTCCAAATTTTAAGCTCATGAAAGGTTATGACAGTAATTTTTCGTTTTTGCTCAAACGGAGCCTCCGTGGAGCAATCGGCTAGCGAGTTCGGCTGTAAACCGAAAGGTTGGTGGTTCGAGCCCCCCCGGGGGCGAAACTCTTTTTTATGCAAAGTGGCTGTTCACTTTATGAAAATCCAGCATGTATAATACAAACTGAATACCATGTTACACATAGTATGTCATTGCATTATTATTTTTACAGTTCTGGTCTTTAAACCTTAGACATAACTGCAAATGTACCTTTTTCCCTGTTCCAAATTTTAAGCTCATGAAAGATTATGACAGCAATTTCTCGTTTTTGCTCAAACGGAGCCTCCGTGGCGCAATCGGCTGATAACCGAAAGGTTGGTGGTTCGAGCCCACCCGGGGTCGAAAGCTTTTCTATGAAAAGAGGCTGGTTATATATATGTGAAAATCAGCACGTATAATACAAACTCGAATACCATGTTATACATAGTATGTCATTGCATTATCATTTTTTACAGTTCTGGTCATTCTACCTTAGACATAACTTTACAAATAATAACTTTTTCCCTGCTCTAAATTTTAAGCTCTTCAATGATTGTGACATCAATTTTTCTTTTGGTCTCTGTTACAAACCCTCCGTGGCCAATTCGGCTAGCGCGTTCGATTGTTAACCGAAGAGTTGGTGGTACGACCAGACCAGGGAGAGCAAGAATTTTAATGAAAAGAGGCTGTTTACATTTTATGAAAATCCAGTACGTATAATACGCACGGAATACCATGTTACATCTAGTATGTCGTTGCATTATCATTTATTACTGTTCTGGTATTCAAAACTTAGACATTACTTTGCAAATAATATCTTTTTCCCTGTTCCAAATTTTAAGCTCTTCAAAAATTTTGACATCAATTTTTCTTTTTTTCTCAGTTACAGAGTCTGCGTGGCGCAATCGGCTAGCGCGTTCGGCTGTTAACCGAAAGGTTGGTGGTTCGATCCCACCCGGGGGCGAGAGCACACGCAAAAGTGGATGTTCACTTTATGAAAATTCAGCACGTATAATACAAACTGAATACCATGTTACACATAGTATGTCATTGCATTATCATTTTTTACAGTTCTTGTCTTTAAACCTTAGACATATCTTTGCAAAAAATAACTTTTCCCTGTTACAAATTTTAAGCTCTTCAAAGATTGTGACATCAATTTTTCTTTTTTCTCTATAAATGAGCCTCCGTGGCGCAATCGGCTAGCGCGTTCGGCTGTTAACCGAAAGGTTGATGGTTCGAGCTTACCCGGGGGCGAAAGCTTTTTAATGAAACGAGGCTGTTTATATATATATATACTTTATATATAAAAATCCAGCATACGTATAATATATACACACCGAATGCCATATTACACCTAGTATGTCATTGCATTATCATTTTTTACAGTTCTTGTCTTTAAACTTTGGACATAACTTTGCAAAAAATAAATTTTATCTCAGTAAAAACTTTAAGCTCTTCAAAAGATTGAGACATCAATTTTTCTTTTTTTCTCAGTTACAGAGCCTCCGTGGCGCAGTCGGCTAGCGCGTTCGGCTGTCAACCGAAAGGTTGGTAATTCGAGCAAGTCCGGGGGCGAAAGCTTTTTAATGAAAGGAAGCTGTTTATATATATATACCCTTTATGCAAATCCACTACGTATAATACACACCGAATAACATGTTACACCTAGTATGTCGTTGCATTATCATTTTTTACTATTCTGGTATTTAAACCTTAGACATAACTTTGCAAAAAATAACTTTTTCGATGTTATTAATTTTAAGCTTTTCAAAGAGTGTGACATCAATTTTTCTTTTATCTCTATAACAGAGAATCCGTGTCGCAATCGGCTAGCGCGTTCGTCTGTTAACCGAAAGGTTGGTGGTTCAAACCGACCCGGGGGCGAAACCTTTTTAATGAAAACAGGCTGTTTATATATATATTTTGTGGAAATCCAGCACGTATACAACAAACTCGATTGCCATGTTATACATAGTATGTCATTGCATTATCATTTTTTACTGTTCTGTTATTTAAACCTTAGACATAACTTTGCAAATAATAACTTCTTCCCTGTTACAAATTTTAAGTTCTTCAAAGACTGAGACATCAATTTTTCTTTTTTTCGTTGTTACAGAGCCTCCGTGGCGCAATCGGCTACCGCGTTCGGCTGTTAACCGGAAGGGTGATGGTTCGAGCTACCCCTGGGGTGAAAGCATTTTAATGAAAAGAAGCTGTTTATATATATATATACTATATGAAAATCCATTACGTATAATATATACCGAATACCATGTTACACCTAGTATGTCATTGCTGAATCTTTTTTTACTGTTCTGGTATTTAAACCTTACACATAACTTTGCAAGTAACATCTTTTTCCGTGTTCCAAATTTTAAGCTCATGAAAGATTATGACAGCAATTTTTCGTTTTTGCTCAAACGGACCCTCCGTGGCGCAATCGGCTAGCGCGTTTGGCCGTTGCCCGAAAGTTTGGTGGTTCGAGCCCACCCTCGGCGAAAGCTTTTTAATGAAAAGAGGCTGTTTATATATAGATATACTTTGTGAAAATCAAGCACGTATAATACAAACTCGCGCGCGAACACCATGTTATACATAGTATGTCATTGCATTATCATTTTTTACAGTTCTGGTCTTTAAACCTTAGACATAACTTTGCAAATAATAACTTTTACCCTGTTCCAAATTTTAGGCTCTTCAAAGATTGTGTCATCAATTTTTTATTTGGTCTCTGTTACAGACCCTCCGTGGAAAAATCGGCTACCGCGTTCGGCTGTTAACCGAAAGGTTGGTGGTTCGAATCCATCTGGGGGCGTAAGCTTTTTAATGAAAAGAGGCTGTTTACTTTATGAAAACCCATTACATATAATACACACCAAATACCATATTATACCTAGTATGTCATTGCATTATCATTTTTTACTGTTCTGGTATTTAAACATAACTTTGCAAATAATAACTTTTTCCCTGTTCAAAATTTTAAGCTCTTCAAAGATTTTAACATCAATTTTTCTTTTTTTATCTGTTACAGAGAATCCTTGGCGCAATCGGGTAGCGCGTTCGGCTGTTAACCGGAAGGTTGGTGGTTCGCTCTCACCCGGGGGCGAAACCATTTTTTATGCAAACTGGCTGTTTACTTTATGAAAATCCAGTAGTTATAATACACACTGAATACTATGTTACACCTAGTATTCAATTGCAACATCCTTTTTTGACAGTTCTGGTATATAAACCTAGGATATAACTTTGCAAATAATAACTTTTTCGTGGTTAAAAATTTTAAGCTCATAAAAGATTATGACATCAATTTTACTTTTTTTCTGTGTAGCAGAGACTCCGTGGCGCAATCGGCTAGTGCGTTCGGCTGTTAACTGAAAGGTTAGTGGTTCGATCCCACCCGGGGATGAAAGCTTTCTAATAAAAAGAGGCTGTTTATATATATATACTTTGTGGAAATCCAACACGTATAATACAAACTCGAATTCATTTTAAATAGTATGTCATTGCATTATCATTTTTTTGTTTGGTTTTAAACCTTTGACATAACTTTGAAGTAATAACTTTTCCCCCGGGTTTAAATTTTAATTTATAAAAGGGGCAGCAATTTTGTTTTGTTAAACGGGCCCTTTCCCCCAAACGGCTTTGCGTTGACTGTTAACCGAAAGGTTTGGAACAGCCCCCCAAGGGGGGCAAGATTTTTTAATGAAAAAAAGGTGTTTACTTTTGAAAACCTGAAGTATAATACACAGCGAATACCGTTACACCTAGTACGTCTTTCATTATCATTTTTATGTTCTGGTATTTATCATTTTTCTAACTTTGTAAATATTAACCCCTTTTTTAAAATTTTAAAACTCTTCAAAGGTGTGAATCTTTTCCTTTTTTTTGTGTTACCCGAGCCTTTGTGGCGCTAGGCAAGCCGGGTTTGCTGTTAACGGAAGGTTGGGGTGAGCCACCCGGGGGGGAAACCCTTTTAAAACAAAAATTGTTTACTTTTTTAAAATCCAGTACGTATAACACGAAAAATATATTTCACCTATATTCCATAGCTCACCTTTTTTTCAAAACAGTTCTGGGATATAAACCAAGATATAACTTTCTAATAACTTTTTTTGTTTAAAACTTTTAAGCTTTGAAAGATTTTTAAAACAATTTTACTTTTTTTTTTTGTGACAGAGCCCCGTGGCGCAATGGCTAGGGGTTTCGGCTTTTAACCAAAGGTTGGTGGTTCAGCCCCCCAAAAAATTTTAATAAAGGGCTTTAATACTTTATGAAAATCCAGAGTATAATACCACCGAATAATTTGAGTAGATGTCATTGATTATATTTTTTTCTGTTCGGGGATTTAAACCTTAGAAAAACTTTAAAAAAGCATTTCCCGTCCCAAATTTTTAACCTTCTAGATTGTGACATCATTTTTTCTTTTCTTCTCTGTAACAGAGCCTCCGTGGCGCAATAGGCTAGCCCGTTCGGCTGTTAATCGGTGGTTCGAGCCCACCCACTACGAAAGCTTTTTACTAAAAAGAGGCTGTTTACTTTATGAAAGTCCAGTACGTATAATACACACCGAATACCATGTTACACCTAGTATGTCATTGCATTATCATTTTTTACTCTTCTGTTATTTAAACCTTAAACATAACTTTGCAAATAATAACTTTTTCCTGTTCCAAATTGTAAGCTCATGAAAGATGACATCAATTTTACGTTTTTTCTCTGTAACAAAACCTCCGTGGCGCAAACGGCTAGCGCGTTCGGCCAACAACTGAAAGGTTTATGGTTCGAGCCCACCCAGGTGCAAACCCCTTTTTTAAGCAAAGTGGCTGCTCATGAAAACCCAGCACGTTTAATGCACACTGAATACCATGTTAGACTTAGAATGTCAATGTATTATCATTTTTTACTGTTCTGGTATTCAAACCTTAGACATAACTTTGCAAATAATAACTATTCCCTGTTCCAAGTTTTAAGCTGATGAAAGATTATGACATCAATTTTTCTTTTACATTCGTAAAAGAGCCTCCAAGGCGTAATCGGCTAGCTCGTTCGGCTGTTCACCAAACGGGTGGTGGTTCGAGCCCAACTGGAGGCGAAAGCTTTTTAATGAAAAGAGGCTGCTTATAATTTATGAAAATGCAGAACGTATAATACATACCGAATACCATGTTAAACCTAGTATGTCATTGCAACATTATTTATTTGTGTTCTGGTATTTAAACCTTAGAAATAACTTTCTAAATAAAACTTTTTCCCTGTTCCGAATTTTAAGCTCATGAAAGATTATGACATCAATTTTTCTTTTTTTCTTTGTAACAGAGCTTCCGAGGCGTAATCGACAAGCGCGTTCGGCTGTTAACCGAAATATTGGTGTTTAGAGCCCACCCGGAGGCGAATGCTTTTTAATGAAATGAGACTGTTTTTATACTTTATGAAAATCAAGTATGTATAATACACACCAAATACCATGTTACACCTAGTATTTCATTGCAACATCGTTTTTTGCAGTCCTTGTAGATAAATATAAGATATAACTTTGCAAATAATAAATTTTTCGCGGTTAAAAATTTTAAGCTCATGAAAGATTATGACATCAATTTTACTTTTTTCTCTGTAACAGAGTTTCCGTGTCGCAATCGGCTACCGCGTTCAGCAGTTATCCGAAAGGTTGGTGGTTCGAGACCATCCGGGGGCTATCCCCTCTTTTATGCAAAGTGGCTGTTTACTTTATGAAAATCCAGCTAGTATAAAACAAACTGAATACCATGTTACACCTAGTATGTCATTGTATTATCAATTTTTACAGTTCTGGTATTTAAGCCTTAGACATAACTTTGCAAATAATAACTTTTCCCTGTTCCAAATTTAAAGCCCATGAAAGATGATGACATCAATTTTTCGTTTTACCTCTGCAACGGAACCTCCGTGGCGCAATCGGCTAGCGCGTTCGGCTTTTAACCGAAAGGTTGGTGGTTCGAGCCCATCCTGGGGCGAACGCTATTTTATGCAAAGTGGCAGTTTACTTTATGTAAATCCAGCAAGTATAATACAAACTCAATACCATGTTACACCTAGTATGTCATTGCATTATCATTTTTTAGAGTTCTGGTCTTTAAACCTTAGACATAATTTTGCAAGTAATAACTTTTTCCTTGTTCCAAATTTTAAGCTCATGAAAGATTATGACATCAATTTTTCGTTTTTGCTCTGCAATGTAGCCTCCGTGGCGCAATCGCCTAGCGCGTTCGGCTGTAAACCGAAAGGTTTGTGTTTCGAGCCCACCCGGGGGCAAAAGCTTTTTAAGGGGGTCACTTCACGCAGCATTTTCCCTATCTCCGTAATGTTAAAAATGACCAAGTTTAAGGAAAATTTTTTAAAAATTGGCAGGTTGTACAGTCATGAATGTTTTTTTGTGTATTCATTGTATTGTTTTTATTATATTTTAATGGGAGCATTTTTCAAAATTTTGATTAGTTTTTTTTAAAAAAATTCATATGTGGAGTAACACGTGAACATTTTTAAAACGATGAAAATTCTTGTATATTTTAATCCATAAATATTTTTTGAATAATTTTTTTGACAAAATCTCTCATTAAAATATTCATTTATATTGTGTTAACACATGTGCAAAGTATCAAGGCTATAAAATAAGTAGTGTTTTCAAAAATGTTCCTTTTGTGTTGAAATTTACACTTTTGAGAAATAGAGATTTAAAGTAAAATTTACCTTTTAATGCATACCAGAACTATAACTTGGATTGTGGTGTCATCTGCAAGATCATCTTCTTGTCTACATTTTAATTGTTTTTTTTTAATTCAGCTTCGGTTCATTGTAAAACTGCCTATTCGCTTTTCTAATACCCATAATTACTTTTTGAACGCTCGACATTTGAAAAATCGGGATTAAATGTTTAATACATCTAAAACTTTTAATTTGGTAATAAACTTTAATTATAAAATATATAGCTTCATATACTTATTTTAAAAAAGTTCCCAACTGCACAAATACATTTTTTTAATTATACCCAAATATTTTTCCCCTTTCACAAATTTTTTGGGGTTTTATTAATAGCTTTAGATAAAATTTCAAGACAAAGGACCTCTAAATTTTTTTTTATGAAATTTTTAAAGAATAGGTAAGTTTGTTTTGCATATGTGAACCCTTTTCGTTTGGACATATTATATATACAGACAAGTCATTCAATGGGGCATTAACCGTGTATAGATTCTTTGTGGAGATTTTATCAAAAATACAATCTAAATAGCTTGCATTATGGCGCAAGTTTCCCGTTTTTTTGAATAGCCGAAACATAGATCTTTAAAATTTGTCTATTTATGTATCTGTAAACCATTATGGCATCCTAAATTTTATGTCCTCATACTGTTTGCCAATTTTATTTTAACCCCCCAAGTCACCCCATCTTTTTTCTCACAACAGACCAACACATTCAATTTTTTTCAATATTGACATATTTTTAAGGTTTGATTCAAACTGCTTTGTATGCTTTTGGTCCCCATAGAGTCCAAATATTTTTATATGGAGAAGGGGTTTCTGTGAGCGATTAAAATACAAAAAAAAAGTACATCTCTTCAAAATTTCGTTCCCTATATTTACAATGTAACTTCCCCATCATCGCTATATACATTGCGTTAAAAATTTCATGAACATTTCCACGACAATATTTCAGTATCAAAACCTTCCCAGTGTCCAAACTAACTGCCAACAACAATTTTTTTATAAATTTTGGCCCTTTTTTTTCCAGGTACCATCGATAACAGATAAATTTTAGCATCCATTTTAAATATATCGTTTCGGCGGGAGCTAAGTCCATTTGTTCTTTTCTGTCGCGTTATTTAAGTAAGGAATCAAAAAACCCCTTTGTGTAGGTGACAAATTATAACTCCCAAAATATTTTTTAACCTTCTTTTAATATACCCATAGCACATGAAAGTCATTTTTCCTTCTATAATTTTGTATCTTTTTTTTTAAACTACTGTTTTAGTAAACCTGATATTAAAAAAATTTGAATAAGACCACAAAAGTCCAAATTATTAACAATTTTGTAACCAAAATTTATGGTTCCTTGGTTTTTTCATTTTATTTTTTGTTTTTAATGTTGTTTCAAAACAAAGAAAACAATTCAGTGTCAGTCATTTCATAGAAACATTCAAATGAATCAAAAAAGAAACATACTCTTTATTAAACTTACCTAACTTTGCTTTTAAAGCTGAATTATTTTTGTTGAAATCGTCTGACTGTTATGCAACGTTTAATTCATCGAAAGTTTGGGTTTTTGTACATTTTTTTCCAAACTTTCGTTTTTAAAGCGTTTTATTATTTAACCGAGTTGTAAAAACGTTTTTTAAACATTTTATCATTATTGTTTTTGATGGAAAACACTATTCCACACGATAGCAGAAATTCGTTGTATTTAATGAGTTAAGAAAATAAAATGCGGCTGTTAAAAAGTAAACAAGCATCTACAACTATTCACTTCACTTCTTTCCTGAATAAATTGCTGATCAAAATAAATTCTTCTAATCAATTTAAACTATTTGAAAAGGCTGAAAAGTAGCATGTGTCTTTTGTTTTGATTTGAGGGGGGCGTGGCGATCCGCTGTTTTGGGGTTTGACAGGTGTAAACAACTTTTTAAAAAAATATTAAAAATACTTCTAATTCAGTTAGAACCAAAATTTAAATTGCATTCAAAAGAAAAAGAGTGGGATTTTATTTTTCAATCAAACTTGAAAAATCGATTTTCACCCGGATTTTTGTGAGGTGACCCCCTTATAGGAAAGAGGCTGTTTACTTTATGAAAATCTAGTACGTATAAAATATACACACCGAATACTATGTTACACATAGTATTTCATTGCAACATCGTTTTTTGTAGTTCTGGTATATAAATCTAAGATATAACTTTGCAAATAATAACTTTTTCGCGGTTAAAAATTTTAAGCTCATGAAAGATTATGACATGAATATTACTTTTTTCTTTGTAACAGAGCCACTTTGGCGCAATAGGCTAGCGCGTTCGGCTGTAAACCGAAAGATTTGTGTTTCAAGCTCTCCCGTGTGGGCGAAAGCTTTTTAATGAAAAGAGGCTGATTATATATATACTTTATGAAAATCCAACACGTATAATACACACCAAATACCATGTTACACCTAGTATGTCATTGCATTATCATTTTTTACTGTTCTGGTATTTAATCCTAAGACATAACTTTGCAAATAATAACTTTTTAAGCTCTTAAAATATTATGACATCAATTTTTCTTTTTTTCCTCTGTAACAGAGCCTCCGCGGTGCAATCGGCTAGCGCGTTCGGCTGTTAACTGAAACTTTGGTGGTACGAGCCCCCCCTGGGGGTGAATGCTTTTTAATGAAAAGAGGCTGTTTAATTTTTATGAAAATCCAGTACGTATAAAACATACCGAAAACCAAGTTAAACCTAGTATGTCATTGCAACATCGTTTTTGTGTTCTGGTATTTAAACCTTAGACATAATTTCGCAAATAATAACTTTTTCCCTGTTCCGAATTTTAAGCTCATGAAAAAGGTTGGTGGTTCGATCCCACCCGGAGGCGAATGCTTTTTAATGAAAACAGTCTTTTTACTATATGAAAATCAAGTACGTATAATACACATTGAAAACCATGTTACACATGGTATGCCATTATGACATCTTTTTTTGCAGTTTTGGTATTTAAATCTTCGTCATAACTTTGCAAATAATACCTTTTTCCCTGTTCCAAATTTTAAGCGCATGAAAGATTATGAAATCAATTTTCTTTTTCTCCTTCCGACTGAGCCTCCGTGGCGCAATCGGCTAGTGCGTTCGGCTATTAACCGAAAGGTTGGTGGTTTGAGCCCACCCGGGGACGAACCCCTTTTTTATGCAAAGTGGCTGCTTATGAAAATCCAGCACGTTTAATGCACATTAAATACCATGTTACACCTAGTATGTCATTGCATTTTCATTTTTTACAGTTCTGGTCTTTAAACCTTAGACATAACTTTGCAAATTATAACTTTTTCCCTGTTCCAAATTTTAAGCTCATGAAAGATTTTGACATGAATTTTTCGTTTTTCCTCTGCAACGGAGCCTCCGTGGCGCAAGCGGCTATCGCGTTCGGCTGTTAACCGAAAGGTTGGTGGTTCAAGTCCACCTAGGTGCGAACTTTTTCTTATGCAAAGTGGCTGTTTAATTTATGAAAATCCAGTATGTATAATACATACCGCATACCATGTTACACCTAGTATATCATTGCAACATCATTTTTTACAGTTCTGGTATTTAAACTTTAGACATAACTTTGCAAATAATAATTTTGTCCTGTTCCAAAAATTTAAACTTATGAAAGATTATTACATCAATTTTTTTCTTTTCTTCTTTGTGCCAGACCCTCCGTGGCGCAAAAGGCTAGCGCGTTCGGCTCCTAACCGAAAGGTTGGTGGTTTGAGTCCACCTGCAGACGAATGCTTTTTAATGCAAAGAGGCAGTTTATACTTTATTAAAATCCAGTACGTGTAACACACACCTAATACCATGTGACACCTAGTAGGTCATTGCAAGATCATTTTTTACAGTTCTAGTATTTAAACCTTAGACAACTTTGCAAAAAATAACATTAAAGCAGTTGCAAATTTTAATCTTGTGAAAGATTATGACATCAATAATTCTTTTTCGCATTATAACGGAGACTTCTTAACGAGATCGGCTAGCGCATTTGGCTATTAACCGAAATGTTAGTGGTTCGAACCCACCCTGATTTCAATGCATTTTAATGCAAAAAGGCTGTTTTTTTTATGAAAATCCAGTACATATAATACACACTTAATATCATGTTATATCTAGTATGCCAGTACGGCATTATTTTTTGCAGTTTTGGTATTTAAACCTGCGTCATAACTTTGCAAATAATATTTTTTTGCGGTTACAAATTTAAGGCCATGAAAGATAACACATTAAATTTTACTTTTTCTGCATCCGACCGAGCCTCCGTGGCGCAAATGGTTTGCGAGTTTGGCTGTTAACCGTAAGGTTGGTGGTTCTAGCCCACGCGGGGGCGAAACCTTTTTAATTCAAAGAAGCAGTTTATATATATATATATATATATATATATATATATATATATATATATATATATATATATATATATATATTACCCCTTTATATGAAAATCCAGTGCTTATAGTACACATCGTATCCAAAGTTACACGTAGTATGTCATTGCAACATCATTTTTTGAAGTTCTGGTATTTAAACCTTAGACTTAACTTTGTAAATAACTTTTTCCTTGTTCTAAATTTTAAGCTCATGAAAGATTAAGACATCAATTTTTTTTTTGTTTGTAACAGTCTCTTTGGCTCAATCGGCTAGCGCGATCGGCTGTTAACGAAAAGGTTGGTGGCTTGAACCAATCCGGGGCCGAAAGCTTTTTAAAGCAAAAAGTCTGCTTATATATATAAACTTCATTAAAATCCATTACGTATAATACACCCCGAATACCATGTTACACCTAGTATGCCATTGTGATATAATTTTTTTGCAGTTCTGGTAATTAAACCATCGTCATAACTTTCCAAATAATAACTTTTTCATGGTTACAAATTTTAAGCGCATGAAAGAATATGACATCAATTTTTCTTTTTCTTTCTGACCGAGCCTCCGTAGCACAATCAATATCCTTCCGTTGGTGTGGTGTTGTAGTTAGGAGAGTGGGGTGCCAGCTCAGGTGTCGTCCACGTCACTTTACCATGGTTCAAAATTACGTGGTCCGTCGCCAAAAGCCCTCGTGTAGCTGAAAAGTGCGACGTTAATATTCAAGCAATCTATCCGTAGCACAATCGGCTAGCGTGTTCGGCTGTTAATTGAAAGGTTGGTGGTTCGAACCCACCCTGGGGCTAAAGCTTTTTAAAGCAAAGAGGCTGTTTACTTCATGAAAATCCAGTATGTGTAACACACACTGAATACCATGTGACACCTAGTATATCATTGCAACATCTTTTTTTGCAGTTCTGGTATTTAAACCTTAGACAAAACACACACTTTGAAAATAATACAATTTTCGCGGTTGCGAATTTTAAGCTCATGAAAGATTTTGACATCAATTTTTCTTTTTTCCTTAGCAGTCGAGGCTCCGATGCGCAATCGGCTAGTGCGTACGGCTGTTATCTGAAAGGTAGTTGGTTCGAGCCCACCTGGGTTCGAAAGCTTGTTAATCACAGATTCTATTTTTTTTTATGAAAAACCAGTACGTATAATACACCGAATATATCATGTATCTTGTTACATATCTAATATCTCATTACAATATCATTTTTGTATTTAATCCTTAGATATAACTTCGCAAGCTCTAACTTTTTCGCGGTTACAAATTTTAATTTAAAAATCTTTAATTTTGCACATTTTTATATCAACAGCATTATTAAAAATATTTTATAGGTACTTTTTTTAGAATTTTAAAACTCTCTTCACATAATGCAATGAACGTTAAAAATAATTTCAAGGTATATATAAGTTTTTTTTTTTTTTTTTTTTTCTGTTTTCACAGATGAGGAACTAAATTTTTCATAGCTTGGAATGTGGAACAATGACCATTCCACAAAATTATTATAGCGGTATTTGTGTTTAGTTACGTGAGTTTAATTAAAGTTTTTAATTAATTTTTGGTTTTACGTTCTGTTTGTCGCTTATGGATCATGAGTATAATACTTCACAAAATTCAAAACAATTATTTTCTGGTAAAAGTACACTCTAAGGAACCATTTTCTTTTCGAATCTTTTTTAATTATGAATATGATATGCACCTGAGAGATTAAAAATAAAAATATGAATGAATGAGAAAAATTTAATAAACCCTACCAAATAATCTGCTGACTACTTAAAACTCCTTTAGTAAAAAATTTATTTAATTTTTCTTAAAGAAAATTACATTTGATTGTGATTTGAACTTTAACCTTATTGAAGATGAAAAATATATAAAAGTCCTTAATAATTGTATTAAAATACATGATACTTTCAAAACTTAAGAAACATTAAACTTAAAAATCTCAATATGCGGAAATAAAACCTGATAAGATTTAATATTCACTAAGAAAACTGTTTTAGCTCTAAATATATAAAAATATATCACGTGTATAGTTAAATTGATGACCTTTTTTTCTTAAATTACACTATATATGATATCGAATCTGGTGCTTTCAATATATATTCTTATGAAAAAATAATATTCAGTTTTTTTCAAATAAGTGCAGACATTATGTAGTCAATATTAATATGCATACAAATAATGTTAATAGATTTTGAATGTGACAAAATATGAAAGCATTAAATGCAAAAGGAACTTTTCTGTTTTTAACTGCATAAAATAGCATTTCTTTTTCATGTTTTATTAACTTTTCGAAATTTCATTTTAGTAATGATTTTTAGGTATAAAATCTCAAAGCTTATTTTTATTTGGTTTTGGAAATAGTTTAAGTTATAGTATGATAAATGGAATGTTATTCATTTTACTGAGGGTTGTATATTGCATCTTTTTTTATAAGACAGTGAATGTGAACGAGAGTTATATATAACTATAAAACAACACGAGGTTTATTAGTGACAGATCTCGTAATTTTTAGCCACGGTCAAGTGGCGAGGGTGACACCTATAACCTAACACCATTCTCTCCTAATTACTACACCACCGGGATGACTTTGAACTCTACTTACTTAACGTGTATCAGTTCCTCTACAAGGTGGGTCTTCAGTGGCACCAGTAAAAGACAATGGAGATGGAAAGTAAAGAATATTGGTGCTTCCAGTTTAGATGGAGCTACATTGTGTCTGTCTTTTTCAATTCCTACTATTAGTTCACTTTCTCCCTATGCATATATATATATATATATATATATATATATATATATATATATATATATATACACGTTACTGTAGATGTCCAAAATTGGAGAATGTCGACTTTCACCGGTAAATGTCGACACACACCAAATACGTCGGTGAAAAATCGAATATTGTATTGCAATCTTGTACATGCGGACTTTCACCGATGTATGTCGACAATTAAAGATATGCTCTGGTGGAGGTTGAAAAGAGAGGAGACGACAAAGAGGCGACTGGCTGTTTCCCGCCAAATCCTTTGTTCTGCTGGGAGTCAGTCAGCTTTGTCAGTCTTATGTAAGGTTTGATGGTGCGAACAAAACGTTTTCTTAATTTCTTTTTCCCGATACCCTAATTTATCTTTTTCTTGAAAAGTTAAATGCATTAATTGCGGGTAAACGAGAAGACAATTGTTTCAATTTTGACAGTTCAGAAGTACTCGGAAATACTTTCTGAAGTGGTTTCTGCTAAAACTAAGTGCAACAACCTTTGGATTACAGACCAAGAAATGTCACAGAGAGAAACAGCTAATTTGATAAACGGTGGGTAAAACTATACAGCTGTCATTGTAAAAGGAAGTGTTGCACAAATAAATGCAGTTGTAAAAGCAAGGACTTCGTGCAATTTAAAGTGCGATGAAAGTTTAAGTTGTTGCAATAAATAAGATTTGAAACACATAATTTAGTAAGCTTTTCATTGTTTTTATTTTATTTGGCATTTTTATATAGACGTACTGTATAATTAAGTAAGTTTTTAACTTCTATTATTTTCCTTTCTCATTTTGAATGTACTCTGTGTTTTAAGTTCTTCGTCATTCCTCTCAGAAAGAGAGGGGAAAAATTTATCGCGACAAATTACGGAGAAGAAAATATAAATGTCCGAATGTTCAACATTCACTATTGGTCTAATTGGTTCTACATGGTAATGTTGAAATTTACCGGTAAGTCAGAAATAAGGGTATTTAGCAAATATTTGGACATACACCAAGCGACAATGTGAATGTTGACATTGACCGGTGAAAATCGACACTCTTACGAATTCGGTGTTCCACCGTAACATATATATAAAATTACCTTGTTCAAATTTTCAATCGGGAATAAAATACTTTCTATTTATCGATTCAAGTTCAAAATAAAAAAATTAAACTTGTATTAGATGGCACTTGATGTTAATACAGCTTTTTTCAAATATTAATTCATTAATTAAATTTTATTTTTTAATGTTAAATTTATTCTGCTTTATTTCTGTCGCAGTTACAACTAGTTGCAACAGATGGCACCAGTACATTTTTCTAACGAAGTAGGAATTGACATTAAAAAGAAATTTATATTACTTGTTTAATAGTTTGTTACTCTTTGCTATATTAGAATGCTTTTTTCTTGAATTGTCATGATCAAGAGAAGCTTAGGATCAATCTCAAATTCCTCTTGGGAAGTTTTAAGAAAAAAATCCAAATTAATGTGTTCATTGAATGAAGTTAGAGATAACTGTGTGACGGGTTCTATCCCTTGGTCCTTCAAATAATCATATTGGGGAAATGATTCTTTAACGGTGCTTTGAGTTTAAAACCACCCTCCATAGAGATGACTTGACTTTATGCTAATGTAAATGCTATTTAAACCTTGGCAAGGGATGTGTTAAGGTTAATCGGGGATTGTTAATTGTGGTTCGTAAATCCTCAGTTTTGAGTTGCTAGTCCTTAATCGTAAGTAGTGAATCCTTCACCCTTAAGTTATCTTTCGAGCTATAACTGCCGTTTTGAGAAGTGGAAATAACAGAGAAGTTGGTATGAAGAGGACTGCAGCAGTTTGGGAAACAGCTGACAACTGATCTATAAACTGATCAAGAGAAAAGTGTACATTTGATAATATTATAAGTTAGATTAGGAAACTAATTAAAATTTATCCTACATATATTAAACTTGAATTAATTATTAGTTGAACAATAAGAAATGAAAAAATAATACTTTTATAGCAATATCGGCTTCTTAAATGACCCAAACTACACCAAAAAGGTTGCAACAGCTGCACTCGAAGTTATCAATGGCACAAACGAATCTTGAAAGCTCGAGAGGAAGATAAAAATGATGAACGTTTGGGTTGACATGTCACATCGAGAATTAATGAAGATATTCAGAAATTTAATTAAATTTTGCAGAAAGACTAGTGATTGAAACTAGTGATTGCCCAAGACGAAAATTTTCTCAAAATTTATTTCAAAAACACTCACCCAGAAAAAAAAAAGAGATACAATTTACTCACTGTTTTGAAGAAGCTCCAGCGGGAAGAGAATTATTATGCTCAAACATCCAACATATTCACCAGATCTTGCTCCATCCAATTTCTATCTGCTTACAAAATGAAAGAGTAGATTAAAAGAAACACATTGTCATTTTATGCAAGGAAAAATTCAAGGCAAAACATGAAAACTTTTGAAAAGGGTGACAGTAGAAGGCCTACAATATTGTTTCAGACGATGGAAAACACTTATGCAGAAATATATATAACCAAAGAATGTATGTCGAAGAGGATTAACAGCTTTTTGCAATAAATTTCATTAAAAATATATTTCTCAGACAAGTCCCATTGTTTAATTTCCAGACTTCGTATGAGGGTTTTTTAAGCAATAACGCATGTGCTATTAGTATTACTTAATTTTGTTCTTAATAGCTTAGATTTCCACACAATAAAGAAGTAACTTTAATACTAGTTGCTTAAAGTAAAGATTATGTACGAGGGTTGGGGCATAAGTCATGGCAACTAGTTTTTTTCTTGTATATATGTGAACGGATCACAAACGTATATGTGTCGTGTGGAAGTTCTGTAGGCATAGTGTGTATGCAAATCACCAGATGGCTCTGTGATATCTAGTAGTAGCTAGCGAGGGCTGTGAAATCAGTCAGTTGATGAGTGCGTGAGAGATGGAAGTAACCCGTGTTGAGCAGTGCGATTACATCAAAATAGCTGTTCTCCGAGAGAGAAATGCAATGGAATGTCACAGTGAATTAGTGGAAGCTCTTGGGAATAATGCCCTACCACAGGGATGGCGAACCACTGACACGCGTGCCATTGATGGCACGCGACACAATATTTTGGGCACGCCACCAATCAAAATGGTTTGCATTTTAATTCAAAATAACAAAGTTCAATATGAAGTATTACGAGCAAACTCGAGTGATCGGTCACAGTTTTCAGAGAGATTTTCTCAGTTCAAAGAATTATCGGTAATGCTCAAGTTTTTTTTATATAACCCTGATGTGATTTCATTTAATAAACTGAACTTGTCCCAATTCGATTAGTTGGAAACTGAAAATTTTGAAATGAAACTGATTGATTTCCAGTCTAGTTTAATATGGATTCAAACATTTATCGAAAAAAAGGAGAAAGTTGGAATTGATTGAAATAGAAAGATTAACAATCAATATAAGTAAAAAGGCTAATAATGAAATTCTGGAAACATGGATTTCGATTCCAGACGCATTTAACTGTTTGAAGAAGCTGGGCCTTGCTAGTTTAACCATATTTTCTTCTACCCGCGCCTGCCAGTCATTATTTTCATTGATGAGTAGCATTAAAGACTCGCTTAGAAACTGTTTGGCAGATGCCTCCAACTCACCATGCATTTTGCTAAAAGTAACATTTACAATCCTAATATAAGTCATTTTTCATCTACTCTTCAACAGCAGAAATCACGCTAATGTTACTTTAATTTGAATTACACGTATAAATAAAACATTTACTACTATAAAGTGCAAAATTTATATATTTATTTTTTTCAAAATAAATAAAGCGTTTTTAGTTGTGTTAGTATTTAGTTTTATTATTTTCTCAATAATCACAAGTCACAATTATATGACGGCACGTCTATACCTCATTAAACATTTCTTTAGAAAAAATGGCACGTTGATCCATAGGGGGTGCATCGTCATCTGTCGATAGCTAGGGTTTTTGGGGGGTTTCCGGTAAGTTAGAGGTGTGGGATTATCGGAAGGATGAGACATATAATTAACCATATAAAATTAACCCGCGGTCACTGCGCCTGTTTTTCTAACCGTCAAACTCGGGTGTAGAAAAACACCCCAAACTCTTAACACATGTTTTTAAAAATAAGAAAAATTTTTAAGTCTCAAATGATATATATTTATGAAGTATAAGAGGTTTTTGTATTATACAAACAAAATTTTAAATTTATTGCATTCAAATGAGACTAACATTAATTTAAACTAAACCTACAAAATTTTCATTTTGAAGTACACAATTTTATATTTTTCATAAACCACAAGTAAAATGATATACCAGTAATAAATATACTTTATAATTAATGATAAGGATAGTAAAAAGTAAAAAAAATAATATTTTAATTTTCATTTTTCAAACATTCAGAGCAGACTGTATTCATATGCTTTAAGCACAAAATTTTTCTTACATTGAAGACAAAACAAAAAATTTTTTACATCTTTTACCCGTGGACAAGCAGTGCAACACCCCTTTTTAGGGGATTAATGCTCTTTTAATATATTCTGTGCCAGTAAAGCTTTTTGAGTGTTTGTTAAGGTTTGGGAAATCCCATCTCATATCCCACTGTGGCTGCACAAGATCCAGTCTAATCTTCCTCTAATAATATTGAATGTCTCATTTATTTTCAGGAAGAACTGAATGATAGACAAAGGAAGCATTACTTCCTGCAGTATTAAGTAGATGATAAAATATTCGCAATGGCCAAAGGTTACATATTCGCGATACATAATATATACTGCACATTTCATCAGTGGTATCAACACCACCTGTATTATAAATATTTATGATTTCAAGTTTCATCTCACCAACTTTGGTTACAAAATCACACAGTTATCGAATTCACTTAGTTCATTTTGTCAATCTGTTGATATAGTATCTAATAGACGTCAAAGTCGCTATTTCTCCCTTTCTCATGCAGATTTTGTCATAATTTCTAGAAAACGTTTTGAAATTTTTTTTAAAAAAATTGTATTTTACAAATATTTTATAGAATTATATTATTTTTATACCGCATTTATTGAAATTTTAAATAAAATATTCGTGCATATTAATATATTTGAAAAAAAAGTAAACGGAAAAAAGTAAAACGTACTTTTCCGTAGATGCTTCGAGTACGAAAAAAATAACTCAAACACTGCGGGTGTTCCCCAGCACCCCAAATAAACTTTTGAAGTCGTTACATTCCAATCGTCCTAGCGAGATTGATTACATCAGGTCTGAAGGTTCAAGATCCTGTGACATAGATTTTTGGGGCATTTTTGGTTTGAAGCTTTTGGGGTTTTGGGTTAAAAAATGGAAAATTTTTTAAAATTTTTTTAATTTTTTAAAAAAAAATTTTTTTAAATTTTTTTAAAATAAAATTTTTTTAAAGGGTTTTTCCTTTTTTTTTTTTTTTAAAAAAACTTTTAAAAATTTTTTAAAAAAACCCCCCCTTTTTTCCCTTTTTTTAAAAACCCCCCCCTTTTTAAAATTTTTCCCCTTTTAAAAAAAGGGGAAGGGGGAAAAAAAGGGGGGAAATTTTTTAAAAAATTTTAAATTAAAAATTTTTTCCTTTTTCTTTTTTAAATTTTTTTTTAAAATTTAATTTAAAAAAAAACCCCCTTTTTTAAAAAGGGGCCCAAATTTTTTTTTTTTAAATTTTTAAAAACCCCCTTTTTAAAATTTTTTTTAAATTTTTTTTTTTTTTTTTAAAAAAAAATTTTTTTTAAACCCCCCCTTTTCCAAAAATTTTTTTTTTTTTTTTTAAAAAAAAAAATTTTTTTTAAAAAATTTTTTTTTTTTTTTTTTTTCCCTTTTTTGGGTTTTGAAAAAAATTCCCCAAATTTTTTAAAAATTTTTTAAAAAAAATTTAAAAAATTTTCCCTTTTTTGGGAAAAAATTTTTTTAAAACCCAGGGTTTTTTTTGGGTTAAAAAAATTTTTTTTTTTAAAAAAAAAAATTTTTGGGGGGGGAAAAAAAAAAAGGGGAAAAAAAAAAAAGGGGGGCCCCTTTTTTTTTAAAAAAAAAATTTTTTTTTTTTGGGGGGTTTTAAAAACCCCCCCCCCAAAAAAAAAATTTTTTTTTAAAAAAAAAAATTTTTTTTTTAAAAAAAAATTTAAAAAAAAAAAAGTACCCCGTTTTAAAAAAAAAAAATTTAAAAAAATTAAAACCCCCCCCTTTTAAAATAAAAAAAATTTTTTTTTTTTTTGGGGGCCCCCCCCAAAAAATTTTTTTGGGGGGGGGTTTTTAAAAATTTCCCTTTTGTATAGATTAGCGAGGTGGGGTCTTGATTCTAAAAACCCTCGATCCAAAATTTTTCATTTCCGAACTGAGCTTTTAAATTGCCATTTTTTCTACTAAACCCTTTTTGCTTTTTAAAAGGGTTTTCTTATTTTTTATCTATGCTTGTTTTACCCTTGGGTTTGGGGGGGTTTTTGCCATTAATCGTGGCCGTCAAAGAACCCCCGGGGGAAAAAAGGAAAAAAAACGCGAGAGATGTTAAAAGGGTTTGCCACCCCCGCCTTAAAAATTTTCTTAACAATAGCACCGGTGGATAAGCAAACCAGCAAGGACGTGGGGTCAACCAGTGGGTGAGCAACGTTCGGGACGACCGGTCAGGTAGGCCGGGTTTGGCACGTGCCCTCATTTAGCAGCCAATGGATTACGTTAAGGGTCATTTGGGCTCCCTTAAGGGTTTTTATAGAAACAGGTTTGTCATGTCAAATTTTTTGTGTACTTGGGTTTTCATTTTTTTCACCGTGAAGGCCAAAATTGCCCCTTTTATACTACCGTAAAAATTAGTGTGATAAGATATTTCAGTGCTATTTATTGTTCATACATGTAGTTAACACCTTGAACTTTCTCCGTATATTCACCTTTTTCCCAAACCCGGGCTGGTTTTTCTTCAAGGAAAAAAATAGTTGCCCTGACTTTTTTCCCCCAACCCCCCGTATTTCCTTCCCTTTTTTTTAAAAATTTTTGTTTTATTAGAATATTACATAAAATATACGTTTCGTTCTTAAATTTTTTAGTTTAGCCTATAAATAAATATCAAGTAGTGATATCCTTACAAGTCTAAAAATATATAGTTTCTAATCAACAAAACAACTTTTACGAACCTTTTTTATAAAAAAAAAATAAGTGTTTATGTGGACAAATTTAACACTTACATCATCATTTTATTTAAAAAATTACAAAACAAAAGTATCCTTGAATCTATTACAATGTGTACAATTGGGCACTTCTAAATTTCTTGGCAAGATATTCGAAATCATTTTTGTAGGTAAACCCTCTCTTCACGCACATAATTAAAATTTTGTTTTTTTTATCAGCTATATATATAGCAATACAAAACATTCTTTTAAATTATCATGATCATGAATTCAGTGAGTCATTCAACAATTATAAATATCTTAAATATATTTTAAAGTAACAAAATGAAGTTCTTAAATATTTCTTGAATCAGCGATTATTTTTAGCTTTAAATTTTTTCATCCATTCATAGATTCAAAATAATGCCTTTAAATGCATTTCTATAAGTAAAGTTTAAAAAAGACATTTCTTAGAAGACGTTTCGTACTTATTAGCCTGAAAGGTATCTTAACATTTAAAAAATGGTGCTTGTAATGTTGAAAGTTTATATAAGCTTTGTGTCATAAAGTGCGTGAATTTATTCGATGTTCTTAATCACATCGTTAATGTCTAACATCATAAAATCTAACTTAAGAGTACTTACCATGATGATTTATAGATTTAAGTGTTTACAGAAAGTGAGCCGTGTCACAGTTTAGAGCTAAAAATGATCACTGCTTATCTCAAGGTTTTAATAGACCAAATGGGGG
Source organism: Trichonephila inaurata madagascariensis (assembly GCA_019973955.1). NCBI lineage: Eukaryota > Metazoa > Arthropoda > Arachnida > Araneae > Nephilidae > Trichonephila > Trichonephila inaurata. Next base: position 120,871 of record BMAV01019368.1, read on the forward strand.
ACATTTGTTCTAATTAGAGTTAAAACGCGTAATTTTCAACACTGCGATAAAGATTAAGACATGAAAAATTATACCCCTTTAGAGATGTTATAAAATTATTCAATCATTAGATATCCATGAAGATCAAACAGAAGTAAAATTTAGTTGCATTTAAAATATGCTTGGAAATTTATAATTTTAATATCGTGATATTGCGTTAGAGCTAACGAAATAGTGCTGTTGTTGCTCATGCCACCTGCCTGACATAATCCGAATGAGACCCACGAAATTCATCTGGCAATTTAGATATACCCGATCTTTGGGTTTTTTTAGCCTTGGGCAATACAGGTAACAAATACGATTTAGATCGGAGAAATTACCAAAGGGAAGATTCACACCCCATCCCACAATTTAGGCATGGAACTGAATTGGAAAAATTTTCTCCAGTTCCTGCACTCGTGTTTCAAACAAATTTCAAACCCACTGATTTAACGACACCTGCCCGCGTGAACTGGGGGGTTTTTGGCGGGGGGCATCAACCCAGGCCTTCTTCCGGGTCCCGGGGCTCTACCACTAGGCTCCCCCGGCCTAAAAAATAGTAACAACCACGTAAAATTCATAACATGAATATCATTGTTAAATTTTTAACGGTTCACTTTTTTTATGAATCCCTAACTATTTAAAAAGGGTCTCAGGGTGTTAACTTTTTTCCGAGGGGGAAAATATAAAAATTTTTAAAAGGTATAATTATTTTAAATTTAAATTAAATAATTGAATCTTTTTACCAATTTTCAAGGGATTATGGCTTAAAAAACAAAATGTTTGAAATATAATCATAATTTTAAAATTATAAGCATGTGAAGATATGTAATAAATATAAAATAATTGTTGCGTTGCGCACGCTATTTTCTAAAATTCTCTGTTCTCTATTTCTCTGATATATAAGACTTTATAGAATTATAAAATGTATCATACTCTTTAAGCCCTACATTATTTTAGAATAATATACCTTTGTATTTCAAAATACTTAAAAAATATTGAAATTTTTTTAAAAAAATTAAAAATGTAATTTTTTATTTTTTAAAAAGTATAATTTATTATTCTACTAATATAAAATTACTACTGTGTAATAAGGATACATTTAACTTTATAAATCAACTCATAGCTAGTAATTAAAGCTACTATTTTAGAAAATATCATGCGCAACTTAAAACCTAATTAATATTTCTTATAGAAATGTTACTTATTTTCTTATGCTTATAATTTTCTTTAAATTAGGATTACACTTTAAACATTTTCTACTTTTCTGAAACCCCATTCCTTTATAGATAATGTGTAATAGATTCGAATTATTTAATTTTAATTTCAAAGAGTTATATATATTTGAATATTGTTTATATTTTCAGCCCTCTAGATAAAATTAACAACCCTGAGACTTTTAAAACATAAGTAATTCCTCCATCAGACGTTGTCAAGATAAGCTACTTCCCCCATTATTTTGCCTCCAATCCAACTTTAGCTTTCACAGTTTTATATTACTTTTTTACTTAAGGATATATTTTACACATATTTTATTAGTGTATAATGTTAATTAATGTTACTGAAAAATAATGCTGATTAAATGAAAATAAATAATTTGAATAAAAATTATTTTCCTTTTCAGATTAATTTTGCCTACTAATATATGAAACTTACAAATTAAGGAACAATTTTTAAAAAGAAACTTGCTTAAAGGGGAACAAATTAGTTAAATTAAAATGTTCGTTATTGTGCATTAATCATTCAATGAATTAAAATTTAATGCAAAGTGCTTGGTATCTATATAAACCAGTAATAGCCTCCATGCTATGACGATCGTTTTGGCATGGTGGCTAAGATACTCGTCGGAAGGTACTCAGTTCTAATCATCCTTCATTGGTGACCCTGGACGGGCAAAAGAGCCACAGCAGTCGAGGCGCCGTCTATCCACCGCAAATGAAACCAAGCCGTCCGATACAGGACGCAATCCACAATGCCGTCACACACGTTGACGCAACTCACAAGCCGTCACGCATGAATGACGCAACCCTCAAGCTGTTGCTCTCAAAATGACGCAGCTGCTCACACGCTCGCTACAAATATGGTGTCGTTCGTTCGCCTATTCACCGAATCACTGGCGGGGAATAGTGTGGCGGTGGTATCTATATAAACCCTTAATGGCTTCCATGGTATGACGATTTGCCCCTGTGTGGGGCTATGCAGCAGCTCTAATATTAAAATTCTAGAAGTTGCTCAGAACTCTCTCATAAGAAGTATTGTCAGACCTGGCAGATATATTAGAAATTCTTTAATCTACAGGGATTTAAAAATCCCTGCTTTCAAAAACTACATTCAAAATCTAACCAAAAAATTTTTTAATAATATTCCTTTCACAAATAATTTAAATCTGTTGGACATCCAAAACTATGTTTTGGATGATAAAATCAAAAGGCCAAGGAGAATCCTCCTTGACTCCTACAATCCCCCCTAATTTATTTCTTGTTCATTCCCCGATGGTGAATGACCCAAAATAGCTAAATTTATTAATTTTTATCTGATTTTTACTTTTAAACTTTAAATTTTTTGTCTTAAACTTTCTGCTGCACCCACCAGGACAGCCCTTTTTTTCTCAGAATATTAAATCTCCCCAACTTCAGGGCAGCCAATAGAGAGTTTTCTCACTTACTGCAATCACAACCAATCTACAGTGACTTCCTCTACATTCAGTTTCTACCTTTGAAACCCATCAATCTTTTTCCGTCAAAACCAGGAAGAGCGTTCAAGTCTCTGACGTCACCCTCGTCCTTTTCCACCTAACCAATCAGATTCTAGCCTTTACAAATTATCAGGAAAATTCTCTTCAGTCATGCCATCCACTTGAAGGCGCCATTAACATCAGCTAGGGGCAGGAGGATCAGTTCTGATACATTTCCCCAGGACGTCAATCGAAACTCGAATGGTATGACGATCGCCTTGGCAGGGTGGCTAAAATACTCGTTTTCGGATTGGAAGGTACCCGGTTTTAATCCTCCTTCATGCTGTTAACTTTGTTCAAAAACATTGACTATTTTTTACTCTAAACACCTTACTTTTGTTGGAGTGTACTCTTGTTCTGATAAAATTTATAAGAATTTGTAGTATATGCTTTTAAGTGTATGCGATATAAAGTTTATTATTGTTATTATTATTACTGAAAAGAAATTCAATATAAAAAAACGCATACAAGTTTATATATATATATAACATGAATCCACAATAGATTTAATATTCTACAGAGTTAATGTAGACATTAAAATATATATTTAAAAAAAAAACTACTAAATTAACATTATGCAAATTAAGAATACGCATATTTTTTGTTTAAAATATTAAAGAAATTGGTTTTAATCTTTTTTAAAAAAAAAATTAAATCGCTATTTTAGAATTAAGTACGTAAAATAATTCTTGATTAAATGCTACAATTTTTTTTTGTTGGTTCAAAAAGCCATATTGAAAATAATTGCAAGCCAAACATTTCTTATTTATCTAATATGAGGAAAATTAATTTTTTTTGAAATGGTAGATTAATAAAAAAATTGTCTAGTCACTCATATGAGTTAACTACAGGTAGTTAAAAAGTTGACTCTACGTAAATATTAAATAAAATATCCAGTCACTGTAGTCACATCAGAAACAAAAAAACCCCCCAAAAAAAGAAATTTTTTTGCCTAAAACCCGGTCTTTTTTTTAATTTTAAATACTACTTTAAAGAGCTAAATGGGTTTTAAATTCCTTTTGGAAACATTGTTCTTCGTTCTGTAACCAAATTTTTTTTGGGGTTTTTTATTTTTTTTTTGCTTTATTTTAAAAGCATTTTTTGGTTCCCTTTAAAAATGTTTGCCGTAAACACATGAATAAAATACCTCTCCTACACTATTAAAAAACACTTTATTACCTTTTATTTATTTTTTTTTCATAATTATTAAAGATAAGTAATTGCTACTGAATTTCAGGTGTAATTGAATAAATATCTAGGCACCAAATCTAATCAAAAGTCTGTGTAGCCTCCCTACGTTTAAAATACGTCTCGGTTTTGAGAAAATAAAAATAATTGATATAAAAATAATATTTGTTTTCTGTTTTAGCTCTCAATAAAAATTAATAACCCTCGATGTACATTAAATTTAATATTACAAAATATTCAGTAATTTATTGTTATTTAAAATCATTTTCGTTGCTAATTACATATGAAAATTTATTCTTCATGGTGTAAAATTTGCCCAGTAAAAAATAGTTTACCATTTCTTAACTTTTAGTTTTCAGTTTTATTTATATATGTATCAACTCTTGGTTCTCATTTACACGTTTGTATCTTTTATTTAATATATTTATCTTTTAAAAAATTTTTGGAAACCCCCAAAATTCCCTTCCAAAAACTTTCAACCAAATGGGCCAAATTTTGGCCCAAATTTTAAATTAATTTTTTAAGGCCCTTTGTATTTCCACTTATTCCAAAACCCCCAAATTTTAAATTTTTTTTTTTTTTCCCCCCCAATAAAATTTTTAAAACACCATTTAAAATTGGGGAATTACCCCTTTTTACTGTTTTTTATCACATTTAAAAACCAAAAAAAATTCCAAAAAAAATTGCTTTAAAAATATTCGGGTATCAATCAAAAAAATTTCCCAATTTTTAAAAATTTTTTAAAATTTTAAAAAAAATTAAAATTTTTTTTTTTAAAAAAAAAAATTAAATTTATTGGGGGAATTCAGAAATTCAAAAATTTTATTAAATTTTTAAAGAAAATTTTTCAAAAAAAAAACCGTTTAAAATTTTTTTTAAAAGGAAATAAAAAGAAAATTTTTTTAAAGTTATAAGAATAAAACAAATTTTAAAAAGGAAAAATTCTTTTTTGGGTTTTTACCCAAAAATTTTATGTTTGTTTTAAACTTTTTTTTTTTTTTCAAAACTCTTTTTTTCTTAATTTTTAAACCTTTTTTTTTTTCCTTTTTTTTAACGTTAATCCCAAAAACCCCTTCCCGACAAATTTTTATTAGGGGCTAAATTTTGGCAAACTTTTTATTGTCTGGGTTTAGCACGTGCTTGCAAATTTTAGGGGGTGAATTTTTTTTTAAAAAATTTCCCTTTTTTATAAAAATTTTTAGAACCCATCCATTATTTTCCCGGTTTTTATTTTTTCAAAAGGTTCTGGCCAAAAAAAATATTCAAAACCCCCCCCTTTTTAAAAAATTTTTTTAAAATGTCCCAAGTTAGTAAAAGTTTTTTAACAAAAAAAAATCCCTTTTTAATTTTTTTCAAAAAATTTTCCATATGTCCTTCATTTTGGGTTTTCCCCCACTGTCTATGTGTTTTCGAATGTTATTGTTTGGATGTTAAACTTTGTCTGTAAAAGAAAATTTGCCTTTTATATATACACACACACACATACATTTTATATATATATATATTATTTTTAAAAAATACCCAACAAAAACCCAAAAAAAAGGATAATCTATACTTCATACAAATTTTAGAAATACCCCATCGATACAGGGGGTTGCCCTAATTTAAAAATATATGAAACTATTATGAACATCATAGCATCCATAAAATTGTCCCTGAAGTTACCGGATTAGTATAATATATGAATGTATAATATATATACACCTATTCCTTTCTACAGTTACGCGAATAAGTTTTAAACCTTAAAGACGTGTCATCCCTCCCCAACCTTTCCCCTTTTTAAAAAATTTAAAAACCCCTTCTCTCCCCAGTGTTGGGAAATTTTGGCTTGTTTAATTAACAGTCTTTTCCTGAAAGCATTACAGCATAGTTACAGACGCACCATTTCTTGGGCATAGAATGGGGAAAAATTTTGTTGAAATAGCCAAAAAAGCAGATGTGTTTCTTAATAAGGGTATGAAAGGGGGGAAAATCCCTTTTAGTCCAAAAATTTCTAATTTAGAGAACTTATCTATACATTAATATATTTACATTTGTACTATAATTGTACTGACCGTAGCGCTATGTATGTTGTGTAATGGAAAAATTTCTCCAAAACTTCTGAAAGTTGATATTTGCCTGGAGAGATATAAAGATACTGAATAATAAAATGCAAAACATTATTTCCAATAAATAAATTCCATGTCTTTCTGGATTTAATTAAAAATAAATAAAATAATAAGGAATGTCCCGCTGAAATTTCTTTTTAAAATTGAACGATATCGCTCTCTTGAAATTTTTTAATTTACTTTCAATCAATTTAATCTAGTTTTGGAAGATAACAAAATTAGGTTTTTTTTTTTTAAGGTATCCGACTACGTTCGGAACCCAGATTTTAAAAAAGCGCATAAATGGATAATTTTCATGATATTTAGTGTCACTTAGATTAGAACACATGTATAAAATTATTTTAAAGACATTGTGACAAAAAAAAATTATTTAAATATAATATTTCGGCAAAAAATTAACTTAGAATAACCTTTATTCAAAATGTTCTCCTTTTGTGAAAAATTATTGTATTATAATAATATTTTCCCTGTATATAGCTTAGACCTCTATACAGAGGCTTAACCATGATTTTTGAACAATTCACATTATTTTCAGAGTTACCACCAATTGAAACAATTATCGGCGTTTTTTTCTTAAAATTTCTCCCCTCTGTTGTCGTAAAACATGGATAAACCCACTTCTTAGTTATATATTTCAAAAATTCTAGTTGAGCCTCTGTACAGAGGTCTGAGCTATATACAGGAAAATTTTATTACAATAGAAGCATTTTTCACAAAAGGAGAACATTTTGAAAATGGGTCGTTCTATGTTCATTTTTTTGTCAAAAGATTTTGTACTTAAATAATTTTTTATTTTAATACTCTTCTTAAAACAATTTTATATATACTTTCTAATCTAAGTGATACTAAATATCATAAATATTATCCATTTATACGCTTTTGCAAAATCACGGTTCCGAACGTAGTCAGACCTTAATAAATAAGTTATGAATTTCATTTTTATTTAACTTTTTAATAGTAATATTTTCAAGTTCCACGAGAATATTGTTTATAAAATACATAACTTCTAAGTAAAAGCATTAATTTTATCCCTGCTTCGCAAAAATTACTTCGTGTTTATAGTTGGAAATACAATTTTTACATGAAGTATAATTATATAATAATAATTCTAATAATTATATATAATAATTAATCAATAATAATTTTTCAAAAATAAGTAATGTAAAATAAAATTATATACTAATTGTTGTTTTCAAAGATTTTCATTCAGATAACTCTCAAATGTATTTTCTGCAAGTACAAATTTTTAAATTTTCCAAACATAATTTGTAAATGTTTAAGATTAGAAATTTATCAGCCAAAAATTATTGAGAACACCATTAAACGACACATGTACTATTTCTTAGTTTTATGCAAAAAATTTATTTCGCAATCAACGAATATCTTAAAACTTTCTAGAACCTTGTAACTCTGTAAAGATACTGCGTAATTTTGAAACAAACTGTCATATTGTCCTCAGAAGACAATATCACCTAAAAATAACCATTTTTCCATATACCAGGGGTGGACAAGACGTCAACCGCGGTCGACTGGTCGACCGCGAAGACATTTTAGGTAGTTCGTGTGACCATCCCGATAATGACCACGGATATTAACAATTTAATTTATGACTTATGACATAGAATAATGAATTATTTAAAATAAAAATTTAATACAGTTTACGCTTTAAAACCTAAAACAGGCTGTGCAAAGTAATACAATGAATTTGTCGTTTTACAGTGGAGAATTAAATAGAAACAACTTGACAAAGTGGAATGCTTAGATTATATCCAGTAGGCGGCGCGATGATAGCGACGTGGCGAGTCGACTTGTCTACCCGTCACTTATTGATTGATTGATTGAATATTAACGTCGCACTGTTCAGTTACACGAGGGCTTTTGGCGACGGACCACGTAGTTTTGAACCATCGTCAAGTGACGTGGACGACACCTGAGCTGGCACCCCCCTCTCTTAACTAACCACACCACACCAAAATCTACCCATCACACCCGCCCGTTTAATTTCAGTTCTCAGTTAATCGTTTTACCTTGCAGGTCCCTCGCTTCCTACCGCACTGATACTATAATTTGTTGTTTCAACAACCCGTCCAAAATGACTCAGCCAGGTACCAGGGCTATGAGAAGTAAAACATACCATTATTACAATGAGTGGGAAGATGATTTCTTTTTTGTTATGGTGAAGGAGAAATGTGTTTGTCTCATATGTAACTCAAGTGTGGCACTACTCAAAAAGCGCAACGTCGAAAGACATTTAAAACCATGCACTTAAAATACGCTACAGAATTTCCAATCGGCAGTGAACTTCGAAAAGTTAAAGTGGATGAATTATATAAAGTCAAATTTACATTTACAGTAATCGTTATTTACGGGACCAGGCGCCAAAGCTAAAGCAGTAAAATTGGCGTCGTTTAAAATTACAGAAGTTTCAATAAAGCGAAAAAAACCATTCGAAGATGGAGAATTTATAAAAGAAGCTTTCTGTAAAGTGGTAAAAGTGCTTTTCCACGATTTTAAAAACAAATCTGAAATAATATCGTCAATAAATAATGTTTCTTTGTCGCGTAACACTGTGATGCGATGTGGACTGAAGCTATGAATAATAATTTGGAGGATTTATTAAATGAAGATTTAAAAGCTTGTAAAGTTCTTATCACTTCAATTTGATGAATCCACGGATATTGGGCGACATTGCAAGTTATGCATTTTGTGAGAATGGTTTCGAAGATATAACTTCAAAAGGGAAGAGTTATTAACTAAAATTCCATTGAAAGGACAAAGAGGGGCCCAAGATATCTACAATTCATTTAAAAACTTTTATTGATAAGACAGGATTTCCAATATATAAATTGGTCTCTTTAAAACAGAGGAGCTCAGCAATGGTCGGGAAATTTTGGGTTTATTGCCTTGTGCAATAACGATGAGGAAATTCCCAGTTTTACCGGGCTATCATTGCATTATCCATCACGGTATTGTGTTCAAAAATACAAATTTAATGATATAATGCAAATTGCTTTAAAATTTCAATTCAATTGTTCAAGAAATCTTCAGAGACGACAATTTTGGGGGGCTTTTGGAAGAAACTGAATCAGAGTACGGAGATCTCTTATTGCACCAGACGTGAGGTGGCTAAACCGTGGTGCTTTTTAAAAGATTTCTATTCTGTTACCAGAAATAAAAAAAATTTTTACAAATGAAAGGAGAATTACTGAATTGGAAGATAAGAAATGGCTCATGAAACTAGCTTTTCTCTGCGATATCACTGGAAAACTTAACGACTTAAACCTAAATCTACAAGGGAAAGAATTTTAAATATTTCAGAAAAAGGACATGATAGAGCGCGATTAAAACTTTTAAAGAAACGATAAGAGTATGCGCTCAATTAAGAAAACATGAATTTGAGAAATCCTTCAAAAAACATGGAGGAAGAGTGCATCCATAATCCAAACGGAATTCGAAGATTTCGCCGAACACTTAGATGTTGTTGTTTGAAGAATTTGAAAGAAGATCGCTGACTTATTAGTTGAAGAAAATTCAATTTTTATGGATATTTATATTTCTAATGAATATGTCAACATTGATGAATATTGAAAAAATAGGACATTTAATAGATCCCTTTCACATCAGTTTCACTGAAGTTGAGAAGAAATTTTGAAATTAAGATGCGATATATTTCTTAAATCCAGAGAATCTAGCGATAGCTCGTACCAGCCACAATATGATAAACTTGTCGCAGATATACAGTGCAAAATTTCAGCTAAACAAATTGAATAGTATGGTCAATTTTTGATGTATGAATACTTTGATTATTTTCGTAAGTAAATTTTTATTTTAAAAATATTAAGTTTTTTTAGAAAAATTAGATAATTTAACATTTTTTCTTATTACCGAAAATAAATATATAAACATGTACGTTACGTTAATTTAGCTCTGCCATTGGTAGACCACCTTCGATTTTTTAAATGTGTAGTCGACCACGGATCCCAAAAGTTTGGCTACCCCTGCCATATACGGTGAAATGCGTCTAACGTGAAAACGCTAGGACGAAATATCTATTAACACGAAATAAGACAATGGTCCCGACAAACTACTATGTATTTTTCCTTTTTTTTTTTCTCTTAACACGAAACAAAAATCATTTACCACAAAAAGATTTCTTCAGGTAATAAACAAAAAAAATATGGAAATTATTATACACATAATGAAATGTTTGAGAAAGTTTCGGTATTGAGGTGGATTCGTAAGCACTTAACATGCCACTAGACCAAACTGATCACTTCAGCCAAGAGACTGTTACTGGCTTATACCACCACTAATATTATTGAGGTGTCCTATTTTGTCATCGGAAGAATTCATTATAGTATATGATGATAATGTGAGTACAGTCCTAATTATGGCAGACAAAGACATTTTGAAGTTTGCTTAAAGCTAAAAAAATATCATTGAAGTGGAATCCGACAACGGAAATGAAATGAGTAATGAAGCTCCTGATCTCACGTCATCCTAAATGAGGAACATCATGAAAAGTATGCGCAGTTATTTAGATGCGTATTCCAATAATGAAATGAATAAAAAATAGATAACATGGAACAATGTAATGACAATTTTATACTAAAAAAGACAATCCAAAAAAAATATCAGATTATTTTCCAAAATTGTGTAAATTGTTTCCATAAATGTTTTATTTTTCAAAAACAACTTAAAAATTTTGCATTAAATTTCATCAAGCTCTTGTGAATGTTTTTGTTTCATTCGTTTTTAATAAATACATGTACATATAACATCTATGTAAATAAAATGTAATCTAATAAACTTAATTTTGTTGAATGCATGTTTTTTCTGTAATATCCTGTAACACACACGAAATTCTTTTAACACTAAAAATATTTCAGTCCCCTCAGTTTCGTGTTAAACGATTTTGACTTTATTTAAACTTTTATCAAAAATCATTATAAAACAAGGAATATAAAAAAATTTAATCAATTTCTACTTAGATCAACAAAGAAAATTTTTATTTTAGCTACTTTTTATTAAATAGTTACAATTAATATAAATATGTATATACATATGACAGAATCACAACATTAAGTGGTGATTAATTTTTATCATTTATCATTAAAGTATCGTATTGTCATCCTAAACAATCGTGTATATAAAATTACAGTTCAACTAAATGCTTTAAAACGTGAGAAAAAAAGTTTTTTTAAGTTTTGGACCCAAGTCGCTAGAAATGAAACCAACGTAGCTGTATCTGTGTAATTCTTTAAATAATTAGTTTCAGTCAACTCATTTTAATTAATTATAATTAAATTATTATATTTTTACCCAAAACAATAGTGTATAGAAAATTCCAGCTTAAATGAGCGCTTTATAATGTGAGAAAAAACATTTTCATGTTTTGACACAAGTCGTCAAAAATGATGCCAACGTGGCTGTATTTGTAATTCTTTAAATAATTAGTTTCCATTAATTAATTTTAATTAATTATAATTAAATTACTGTATTGTCATCCAAAATAATCATGTATATAAAATTTCAGCTCAAAAAATTGAGCACTTTAAAATGTATTTTATTAACAATTGAAAATTCCACGAAGATAAATAAATAAATATATAGGAGTGTGAGCTAATAGTGTGTAGGAATTGAAAAATAGGTAATAAAAGCTACTTAAAGAAATCTATATATAATATTTATCTATGTCAGCGATATAGAAAGTGCAAAGTAATTTTTACGAGTAATGGTACAAAGGAAAACTATTGGTTCATTAAGACATTTCGATTACGTTCATTTTCTTGTACTAATATGCAAAGAAAATTAACTATCTTGACAAATATTGGTGCTGTGCTAATGATGTAAAAAGATTTTTCAATCACAGAACTTTGAATTCTCCTGTGTTTCAATAAATCATTGTTTTTTCGTTTATCTGAAAGATTATTTAGTACAAAAAAAAAGCATTACTTGAATCTAAATTTTTAATTATGTGATTTCAAACTGGTAGAAAGATTCTTATAGTAAATATGATTTTATTTTTCCTTGAAAACTGAAGGTTTATAAAATTCCTCAATGAATAACTTCTAGACAGTCCATGTGATAAATTGCATCAAGTGTCTACTATTGAATCAAAGTGACATTAGATTTGTTCTACTTGTAAAATTAAGGTAAAACTTCAAATTTGGATATAACTGGGTAAAGTAGTCAAGTATTAAGATTCTCTTCAAAAAGCAATTTTTTCAAAATTACATAAATCGTAGAAGACAGTCGAATATTATGGAATGGTCAGGCATTATGGAATACCGAGGTTTTTGCTCTGTTTGTAATTAAATTGCTAATGGGTGGGAAAACGTTAAGTACTGAAGAAGACTCGTGATGCATTGCAGTGAAAGTTGACCACTTGTTTTTCCCCATGCCATTCTCTACAAAACAATGTATATTTTGCGACTTTCAAAACTTTTGCAGGAAAGTTTTCAAACATTTTATAAGCTACTAGTACACATGTTATTTGAACATCAAAGCATCATGCATACTAAAAGAATTGTAGTTTGTAATATTGTGGTTGTTTTTTAGCTGACCATGTTTTGTCCTTCAGTTTAAAGGTTAATTTTCCAAGATGACGTATCGGGTATTATGGAATACGAAGATGGATTCTGACTTATCCTTTGTAATAGACTTCATGCCATCAACTAAAAAACAAAAAACAAAGAAACTGAACGTATCTTCTGAACAGAAAATTCTCCAAAGATCAACGAGGGAAATTTAAATACAATGCTTCAGCTAATTTCCGTGAGCTCAACTTGATTGTACTGGACTGTGACTTTTGATAATAAACTCGAAAAAGAAATGAATTTCACGTTTTCTTAAAAACATGACTTTTATAGTTAAAAATAACTACGTTTTATATTAAGTTTTAATTAGTTTTTGAATGGTTGTTTCAAAATACCCTCCATTTATCATTTTTCCTTAAAATAATTATTTAGAACAAAGTAAATATCATTTTTTGATAAATGATAATTCCTAGCAATCTCTTATTCCATATTCATGATGATTTTGGAGATTTTTTCTTATCAAAAACCAGTAAAATTATTTTTCAATTCCTACTATTAGCTTCTACTATTAATTCCTACTATTAGCTTCTACTATTAATTCCTACTATTAGCTCTCTATATATTTATTTATTTATATATTTATCTTGTTCAAACTTTTAATCGTAAATAAAATACTTTCTATTCATCCAATCAAGTTCAAACAACTTTTTAAAACTTGTAGTGGATGACACTTGATGTTAATACAGTTTTTTCAAATATTAATAAATTAATTTAAATTAAATTAAAATAATTTTAGGTTTTTGACGCCAGCTTAGATTTGTTTCTATTGTTGTAACAATATAACTGCTAAAACAAAGACAAAAGTTGGCGTCGAAAACCTATTTTCAGCCAAACCGGGTGTGCATTGTTACAACAATGCAGACAAATCATGCTCTTTTTCCACTTGCTCTACTATTAGTTCACTCTCTCCCTATATATATATATACTATTCCAATTTTCAATCGTAAACAAAATACTTTCTATTCATTCATTCAAAGTAGGAATTGACTTAATTTTTTTATATATTACTTGTTAAAAATGTAAATGGTATATATTATATTTTTTATTTTTAAGCCAAGAGCATTTTGTTTACCTATGTGCATTATTATTGTTGACAAATGAGTACTTTTTTTAGAAGCGAGTTTCCGGAAAATGCAAAAGTTGACAACAGTGAAATGTAATAACTAATTGACTGGAAACACACACATGATTGCAATTATCGTGTGAGGATGACGTCATATGAATTTTGCCCTTTGGGTTACTAAAAAACAAACTCTGTATCTCTGCTTATTAAATATCAATGCCTTGTATCATAAAGCAATATTTTTTATTCATCCAAAAATAATTTTAAGGAAGAATAAAAATACATTTCCAATTTTAACATATTTAAATACAATCTGAAGTTTAGATCATTTTCCTTGCAAAAAATAAGTCTACATTTTAGTTACGAAAAAATTGAAAAGAAAGCTCATTTTGCAACTCACTCCGTTTCAAATATAAAGATTTCAACATCTTTCAGTAGATTTCTCAAGGAAAAAACATTGGGAAATAAATACTTTTCAGATATATTTAGACACATACTTCGGAAATACAGATAATGAAAATTTTCTTCAAACTTAAGAAACTTAAGACAAGTTATTTATAAGCGCAGATGTTACCTTAAAAGTAGATTTTCGGAAAAGAAAAAAAAAATCAAGTAGTTTTTTTCTCAAAAAGAGAGATTGAAAGAGAATAGTTTTATTTGTCACTATTTTTGAAGAGGGGAGAGCGTACAGAAAGAAATCAATCTTGAGCGATTTTGAGAAATTGTAACACTTCATAGGTATTATTTGTTAATATAGCTTAGGTTCTTTTAAACTTTTTGTACATTAAATCGTTTCTTTGTTTGAATGTTTGAGAAAGTACGTCTAAGGCAAGTGTTTCCTGTGAACATATCTACCTTATAAATTTCTTAAGAACCGAGCAGACTAATATAGGAGCCAAATATAGCTTTTGTGTCAAGTAAGCCAATCAAATTTTAAATTGTAGTTACGAGATTGAACTAAAGTTATCGTTTGTTACAAAAGACCAGGAGTTTCTTCATAAATTTATTATATTAAATATCCACACACTCTAGATTTATATGCATTAAGTAAGGCTATAATATCTAATAATTAATTTTACGAGAAATAATATATTGTTTTAATAATTAAGACGAAAATTATAATTTACCTTTTAATATTTTAAACCACACAGATAAATTATATTCTAATAATATTTCGGAATAAAAAATAACAGAGAAAAAAAATATCCTAGATATTTTTCTTGTATTTATATGCCATAGTCTGTAATATATATTTTACATAAAATTTCTATAAAAAAAAATATGACATGTATAAATGTATCTTAAAGAGAACATAATTAAAAAAATATTTCATGTTTTATTTAATTAACAGTTAATGAATTCTTATAAATTATTTTAACTACATAAAATTATTTTTACAGCATGTAAATTAAATTTAAAAAAATAACTGAATCTAAGGTTTCATATATATCTTTAAGGTAATATATATTCCTTTAATTCACACAGTCTTCAATTTATATAATAATGGATATATAAAATGAAGCAATCCTTTCTCTCATTTGCTTCATTTAAATTTCTTTATTTGAATGTCCAAAGTCTCATATCTAAGGGTCAGGTAGTCCGATGAATTGTATTTTCAATTACGAATATGGTAGAGTGCGAATATGGAAGACAGAGAATGAAAGCATGGACCCAACCACAACTCTTAAAGCTTGTGAAGGCAAAATTATGGTTTAGAGGATGTTTTCTGGTATTGCTTGGGTATTTTGATTCATGTGGAAGGATTTCTGAATGGTCAAGAATATTTAAGTGTTATTTCACATGCATCCAGTTATACATCCAGTACATCCTGTTATGTTAAAGGTATACCCTGGCAGGGATTGATAATTCTGCAGGATGATGTCCTCTATTATACAGCTAGCAGTATTCTCAGACAGTTCAAAGAGAACGACAAACACTTTACTTGCTTATTTAGCCTACACAATCACCAGATCTCAATACAATTAAAAATATGTGGGATAAAATCAAATAGGGCATCTGGCAGCTGGATCCAGTACCATGCTATCTAAAGGTTTTGGAAACTAGGACGCATTGTGGATACATTCTACATTCCACCTAATAACATATTATAAATTCCATGCCAAGAAGAATCCATGCAGCATTAGGATCAAGAGTAACCCAATAGTGTATTGAAGGGGTGGTCATAATAATTTTGCCACTCAGTGTATATACATCATACAGACATTCTAAATACTTATTGCTTTCGTTTATTAATGTGCAATATTAATAATTAAATATTGCTACACTTTTAAGTTTTGGAGAAAAAATAACACTAATACAAAACGTGAAACAGCAGCTATTGTAAATGTCATGGGTTTGACTTAAAGTAAATCAATTTATACTCAGTTTAACATCTAATTTAGTGAAATTTTAACAGGTATGTTGTAATTTAAGCTTTTTCTAAATAAAATTCTGCTTGCAGTTATTTAAAAAAGATAAATTACCTTGTACCCAAGCATTACATTCTAACAAAACTACAAGATTCGATAGCTCACAAAAAATAAGCAAAATAATTTTTTTTCTTTTCCCAATATATTAGGTTGGGGAAAAAGAAATCATTATTTTTTTCGGTAGATGGCTGTAGTGTCGATATCTCATGAAGTACCGATTAAACAATTTCAAATTTATGCTCGTTGTTAAGATGAAATTTCACATTAAGAAATTATTTTGCTTTTTTTTGTTTGGCCCATTCAGTTGTGAGTTACAGGTTGGTAAAAATAGAAGTCAACAAAGAAAAATTCGGTTCTTTTTACAGTTTTTCTTTGATAAACGTGAAAATGCAAGCCAAGTGGAGGAAACTGCGAATGTTGTTTATGGTTCCGATACTGTAACAGCTAATTACGTGCAATTTCGGTTTTGTAGATTCCGTTCAGGTATTTTTGATGTTAAAGATGCGCCTCGCACAGGCAGGCTCGTCTTCGAAAGTGTCGATAAAATCACAGAAATAATCAGTTGACCGGCATGTTAGTAGTCGTAGCATCGTCCAAGAGCTAAAGATCGACTATAAAATAGTTTTAAGCCATTTGCGCAAAGTAGGATACAAAAAGAAGCTCCATGTTTGGGTGTCACACCAATTAACACCAAAAAAATGATGGATCGCGAATTTCCATCTGCGAAGCCTTGACCAAACGGAATGAAATCGACCCATTTCTTAAGCGGATGGTGACTGGGGATGAGAAATGGGTTACATACTACAATATTGTGCGAAAACGATCATGGTCAAAGTGCAGTGAAACAGCTCAAACGGGGGCCAAACCAGGACTAACGGCCAGGAAGGTTCTACTGTGTATTTGGTGGGACTGGAAAGGAATCATTTATTAGGAATTGCTTCCGTATGGCCAAACACTAAATTCAGATCTCTACTGTCAACAACTGGACCGTTTGAAGCTAGCAATTGATCAGAAACGACCAGAATTGGCCAACAGATAAGATGTTGCGTTCATCAGAGCAACGCCAGACCACACACGTCTGTAGTGACTCGCCAGAACCTCTGGGAGTTTCGTTGGAAAGTTTGAATGCATCCCCCATATAGTCCGGACCTGTCACCAAGCAATTACCACTTTTTCTCTTCCTGAGTGATAAGAAATTGATTACTAGAGATCAAGAAAAGATTGTGAAAATTGATTACTAGAGTTTTTCTCCAATAAGTACCAAGACTTCTATGAAAGAGGCATTATGAAACTACCTTTAAAATGGCAACAAATTATACAACAAAACGGTGCATATTTGACCCAAATAGGACAATCCAAAACATGTTAAATAAAGTCTTGAATTTTATGCAAAAATAATGGATTTCTTTTTCCCCAACCAAATATTAAAAAACTAAAAACGCTAGAATAGAATATCTGAATATAAATAAACAGGAGACATTTTGTGTAACCATTCTCCATTAAAATGCCATATTCTTACAGGAAAACCATAAGGACAAAATTACTAAGAAGAAATACAATAAATTAATGCGATATTGAAAAAAGTAGCCAATTAATTACCAGTTCCGAGAAAACGGTAATTCTCCTAAAAGAACAAGCAATTCCATTTATGCGTCTCATGTTACGGAAACCATGATGGTAGAGTTATTTTTCCGGGAAAGGAATTCTTGTAATGATCAGCTTAAGAACTGCGCCATAAGAATTTCTTTGCGCACTCTAGCTGGTTATTTTGATAATTAATTGAAGGCAATCGAGTTAAAAAAATTTGAATTACACTATCGTGAGCTTCAGTAGATTCTTATATTAATATCATTAAAAATAGCTTCCAAGAAAGAAGATATCAATGCAGTATAATCGTTACATTCTTATTTAGATATGTTATAGAACATAATAAAAGAGCAATTTTTTTTGGGGGCTATTTTGGGAATATCTGAACATTTACTAAGGTTAATAAGAGGAGAGATTTTATAATAATCATAAATTTTCTGAACGAATTTAAAAAAACTAACGCATAATCTTTAAAAGAATATTACAAAACAGGAATTTTTTTCAAAAACAAAGACATAATCATAACAATCTAGTTTCAAGAAGCTTTTTTATATTATTTTGAATAAGCTCACTAGAAGTTAATTGAAAAGAAAAAGCATCAAGATGTATTTTACAAAAAAGGATACTAAAAGTAATTTGAGAAAACTCTAAAATGAGTTAAAGTTATAACAATGTATTACTCCGAAAAAGGAATTTCTGAGGGGCAAAACAAGTCCTTAAACTCAAGATTCCTGAAATATTAAAAAACATATAGTAATAATATTTTTTTTAAAAAATTTGCGTAAAATTTATGTAGGAAAAATCAATTTTTATATTAAACAAACATTATATTTCGTATCTAATTTAATTTAAGAAAATGCATATGGAAGGTATATACCGGATGAGAAAAAAGTCCGTATAAACATTAAACGTTGATAAAACCCGGAAAATTAAGCAAAATAAAATACGTTTTGCAGGTTCAGCATCGATAAGTCAAGGGATTTTTTTTTTTAAGATAATAAAAAAACCTGCCGACAGATGGCGCTGGTACAAACGATGTGTGTAAGTGCTGATGCTCTTGATTCAGATCTAATTCTCCCTTGAATGTCAACAAAGTGAGCAAGGATGTTGAGAGAGAAAACAGAAATTTGTTGGTGAAACTCTTTTTCACGAACAAGGAATCAGCGACTGCTGCACTACGAGAATTTCGACTTCAAAAAAATGTGAAGACTTGAAAAGGGCATTATAATTTGTCAACATCGGTACGCCTCATAAAGCTTATTCAACGATTTAAGGAAACTGGATCGCTCAAGGATCGTGTAAGATCCGGATGACCAAGTCTAAGAATCATCGGCAAACGTTGCAAGTTTACATGGCCTCCTCTGTCTCCAGATCTGACTCCAGTAGACTTTTGGCAGTGGGGATATTAAAATTCCTGGGTGTATAATATCGGCCATCCAACCTGTCGGAATTGAAAGATGTGATCTACCGAAGTGCTGTCATGTGTACAGGCGGACAGGCCGTGCGTCAACCGACGAGTTGGCTTGTTCTTTAGCAAGCGTTTGTATTTGGGTGGAAGTCACTTAGCTGTACTGACGTTCCTGTCTTTCTACACTTTACTGTGTGCGATTGAGCACACATTTTCTACATTGCCTTACCCCATCTGATTACGACCTGGAACGGACTGACGGACATTCTATTGATTATGGAAAATAAACCTTTATCAGAGGAAGCTGCCACTTCCAATGACCAAGTACAAAATACTAAATCACCTCCCGTGCCACCCAGTGTACGACCGACCGAGGAATTCATCACTGACAATGCTGCGGCAATATCTGAGCTGCTTAAACTCCGAGCGGCCTACGCAGCCGGCGCCCGGAAGATCGCCATTATTCCATCTACCCGAGACGAGTACAGCCACTTCCAAGGCGAACTCGAAAGCATTTACAACAAACTAATTACCGTTAGAGACTCTAGATGTCCCCCTTTTTAGTATCAGGCCAAACCAGGTGGCCCTAGACAAAACAGTTGCTATGGTCACTTCAAAGAGAAAGAAAGCCGCTGCTTCTACTGAAAATAATACTTCGAACAATACAAGTAATGCACCCAAATCACCGGTCAAGAGGGAAACCCGCAAAAGGGCGACTGTTGACGAGGATGGATTTAGATTACCACCGAAAAAACAGACCACTAAGCTTAATGATAAACCTTTTCTTTCTTCCCCTGCCGCCATCTTAACGCATCCAAATACCTCTGCCCCATCAGCCCCTTCCATAATCCTTTCTAATGCTTCTGAGGAGGTGGAGGAGATTGAATTTGATACCGAGCAAGCAGCTACGGCTGTCGCTTCAAGGGTTAAAATCTCGACATTCTTTATCCAGCCAGATTCGGATTGGACCGACCTTATGGTTTCTGCTCATAGCCTTGCCCCCACGCTTCAAAGTAAATTATCAGGGCGTTTCCTGAGAATTACTGTTCAAAGCGAGGAGGAATATAGAAAGCTTGCCACATATTTCAGGCACGAACAAATCGCATTCAAATATTTCATGTTAAAATCGGAAAGACCACTCAAACTTATTTTGAGAGGACTTCCCACTTCCACCGAACTTGAAGCTGTTAAAAAAGAAATTGAGTCGGAGGGTTTCAAAATTCACAAAATTTCCCGCTTAACTAAATTCTAGAGCAAAGCCCCAATGCCGCTGATTTACATTCAATTAATTAATGATCTAAATGCTGGCATAATCTACAATTACTTAGATATGTTCGGTACTCGTGTAGCTTTCGAACCGTATGATGGATCCCGTAATAGACGGCCCAACCAGTGTTGGCGTTCTCAGGGATTCTTCCACAGTTCGGAAGTCTGTCATCTCCCAATAAAAGTGCCTGAAATGTGCAGGACCCCATCAAGCAAAGATTGTACTTTGCAGTTTGAGGATCCCTCAAATGTGCAAATTGCGGTGGGGAAACACGCAGCTAATTGGAGGCAATGTCTGCATTTTCCAAAAAGTAAAAAGGCTCCAAACCACCAAAACAAAGGTGGTAATATTAAAAATAATAATCCGAAGCCCTCTAAGAAAAACACTAATCAAAGGAATCAATATACTCCCCCGGAGGTGAAGCCCTCGTCACAAAATTTGAAAAACTATAATCAACTTCGGTCTCCTCATATTTACCGTACCACAGACCCTAAACTACCTTACTCCAAAGTTGTCTCGGGACAAATTCCGGCAAACCAACCAAGGAAAAATATAAAAAATAATAATGATCAAAATTTTTCGGCTCTTTTCTGTTCTGTTTTGGCCATTTCTAATGATGCAGGAGTAGACCAAAATTTACTTGCAAAAGCATTTCGGCAGGCTCTCCCTGCCCTAAAAAACCTAAATGATGCTAACGAGAAAGTCTGCGTAATTTTTAAAGCGTACGTAGCAATAGTACAAGGGCGCAATTACGCCCGAATGCTCACAGCTTAACATTCAATTCCAACGTGCAATCTTTGTCGATTTGCTTCTGGAATGCGAACGGACTTCGACCCAAAATTTGTGAAGTCCGCGACTTTATATCAGAACAGAACCCTGATCTGTTGTTAGTTCAAGAAACGAAACTACAACCCGGTCTAGATCCACTTATATGAATTATCGTCTTCATAAGACGACAGAAATAATATATTTTCCACGTACTCGAACAGATGGAGGTACTGCTATTTACTGCAAAAATAATTAAGATCATAACAAAGTTTCATTACCGACTTTGCAGTATATGGATGCAACCGCAATCGAAATTAAATTTAATAATTTTTCCCCTATCCGAATTGTTTCAGCGTACGCTCCAAACTCCCCGGAAAATAATAGAAAATTCCCTGATAAAGATTTTCTCATAATTCTTAATTCTGGCCAAAATATTATCATTGCTGGAGACTTAAATGCCGCGCATCGTGCTTGGAGTAACGCTAGATCAAATGCATTTGGCTATGCTCTTCGCAAAATTGTTAATAATAAGCCGAATGTGAGGATTGTAGCACCGCACACTCCTACACATATCAACGCTAGATCTAGACCGGGGGCAAGAGATTCTATTATTGATCTAGCAGTTCTTAAACATATCCCCTTCAATTATGATATTAGAGTTATAGATGATCTTGAATCAGATCATCTACCGGTCATTCTTACCCTATATACTGGCTCTGCTCTAATCAAAATTTCGGATCAACTCTCCACCAATTGGGAGAACTTCAAATTTCTTTTAAGTAAAAAACCACTCCCCATCCCTCCTTCCTCCAGCAATGACGACCTCGAAATTGCAATTAGAAGGCTTGGAGAAAATATCTCTGAAGCTCTTATAGAAGCTTCCAAACCAAAATTTAAACAATCCCCATTAAAACTCCCCTCTGAAATCAAAGCTAAAATTCGCCACAAAAATCATGTTCGGAAATTTTGGCAACGTACAAGAGATCCTGCAGTGCAATCTGAATTCCGAACACTCACTCGTGAGGTTACGAAAGACATTAGACACTTTTCCCAATCTCGTTGGGAATCTCACATAGCGGCACTTACGCCGGAGACAGGCACTCTTTGGAGGAAAACCTCCCTATTAAAAAAACACCTCAAATCTTCCCCCTAAAGGGCGCACTTTGGGAGTGTAGCAAATCACCCTCTGCGAAGGCGGAAGTGATTGCCGACAGCCTTCAAAGCAGTTCGAACCCAACACTGGAAGCTGAAACGAACGTTTTACAGCTCATACACAAAGGAAAATTAAAAGATTCCTGAACGCTCCTACCTGTCTAGACCTTGAAAAAACAACGCCAGGAGAAGTACAGGAATATATTAAAAAGCTTAAGATCAATAAATCTCCTGGATTGGATTTAATTACAAATCGCATCCTTAAAAATCTCCCTCAAATTCGTTCTTTTTATTGCCATGCTGTTCAATCTATTAATGGAGAACTGTCATTTCCCTAAGAATTGGAAGACTGCCGTGGTGGTCTCAAACTGTGGGGTGCGACCCCCTAGGGGGGCGTGTCAATTGTACTTGGGGGGCGCGAGCATATCGAAAAGTCGAAAATAAAAGATTATTTAGAAAAAATATCAGTTTATTGAAAAGAAGCAAAACAAAATACATTTTAAGATATTCATATTGACATAATATATTTATAAATGTATCAGTAGTGCACAAAATGTAATTTGATAATTAACTTATCAATACTAAGATAAGAACATGTTTAAAATATATATATATAGTTATTAGAGTGACTTCCATGGGCTTGTCATATGCAAAATTTATTACTATTATGTTAATTTGTACGATTTATAATTAGAGTCGTATTGCAACTTTATATACATCATGGTACATTATTAATACATTCTAAATATTGTTATTGTAAAAAGGGGGCGCGAAGAAAATTATGATTGAAAATTGGGTAGCAAGCATTGAAAGTTTGAGAAGCACTGATATAATAACTTTATTTTTCAACCAATTTTTAGACTTTTTTTATAATATAATAAAATATGTTTTATCTTTATGTATATATACTTCCTAACAGATTGTAAATATTCTATTGCTTACTATCTTGGGTTCCGCAAGATAATTTTATACTTGTTAATTAACACAGTGCCTTGTATAGTGTGAGTGAGTGAATAATAACGTCGCACTGTTCAGCTACATGAGGGTTTTGGTGACGGACCACTTAATTTTAACCATGGTCACGTGACAGGGACGACACCTGAGCTGGCATCCCCTCTCCTAACTACCACACCACAACAACGGGAGGACGTTTGAGCTCTCGACAGATTTAACGTGCATCGCTGCCCTACACGGTGGGTCTTTAGTGGTACTGGGCGCGAATTCATGACATGCCTGACATGATCCGATAACTTGACCACTGGGCTACCACAGCCCCAGTGCCTTGTACACATAAATAGTTTACTAATGGAAAATTCATCATTTTGCAATAGAGGGGAAAAATACCTATAATGAAGGAGATGAAACAGTTTAGCAAAAGATTCGATGTTAAAATCTAAATTTAAGCAAAAACAGCTCCCAAATTTTACGTTACAAATTCTCTCATGAAAAATACACAGTATTTTTCACACAAATGTAAGCATTTTAATGCCATTCAGAACATTGTGTTTAAGTGAAATATATTATCAACGTGAGTCGCTATAAAAACAAATCAAACGCAAAATATGGAATGCGACTGCAGATAATTTTAATAGACATAGACTTCGACAATTTGCATCAAAAGAGCATGCACATATCCCACTTACTAAATATAATGCACGGGTATAGGTGACACTTGAATCAAAAATTAATAGTATTAATAAGTAGAATTATATTAAAAAATTAGATTATAATTTTTTAATAATAAATGCGATACTTTTTTTAATTACCTTTATATAAAGTACCTATAACATGTTGATCTGCTTTAAATGTTATTTTGAAATATATTCTTCTAATATGTAAATGGAATAGAGATCCACAAAAAAAAAAAACTTTCTATAGTTCTAGGGGTTCCACGAAAACTCCTTGAAGTTGCAAAAGTTTGAAGAACACTATTCTACACAAAATTCTTTCAAACCGTGCCAGATATTTAAAGTATTTCGAACAAAGATTACACCTTGTATCATTATCAAACTTAAAAGGCAAAATATTAACAAACCCTTAAAGAGAAACAAAGTTTATCGGATTTAAAATCCTTAAAATGATTATTTTGCTTCCATTCAGTATAAAATGATGAAAAGCTAATGGATCCAAATTTTTTTCATTCGACTCACCTAATATCTTGTGTATTAATATATTTACTATATTTACTTTCCTTCTAACTGGCCTCTAGGAAGCAAATAGGATTCTTTGAAATGATTCATTCGATGTTCAAATGACTTCATTAAACTGCTTTACTTAGAAAGAGAGACCACATAATAAGGACAAACTGTCACAGAGAGAGAGAGAGAGTTGATTCTTAATAACACTTTCATAGTGTCATTTCTAAGAAACATTTTTCCGTAAAGTTTTCTTTCACGATGAAGGATAGAAAATTTAAGGTATCCGAATACGTTCGGAAACGTGATTTAAAAAAAACGCATAAATGGAACATTTTCATAATATTTAGAGTCCCTTAGATTAGAATACATGTATAAAATTGTTTTAAGGACATTTTAACAAAAAAAATTATTTAAATACAATATTTTGGCAAAAAATTAACTTAGAATAACCTTTTTTCAAAATGTTCTTCTTTTGTGACAAATGCTTCTATTCTAATAATATTTTACCTGTATCTAGCTCAGACATCTGTACAGAGGCTCAGCAATGATTTTTGAAAAATTCACATTATTTTAGAATTACAAATAATTGAAATAATTATCGGCGTTTTTTTCTTAAAATTTCTCCCCTCTGTTGTCATAAAACATGGATAAACCCACTTCTAAGTTATATATTTCAAAAATTCTAGCTGAGCCTTTGTACAGAGGTCTGAGCTATATACAGGCAAAATATTATTATAATCGAAGCATTTTTCGTAAAAGGAAAATATTTTGAAAATGGGCCATTCTGTGTTCAATTTTTGTGAAAATATTGTAAAATAATTTTTTAATGTAATACTATTCTTAAACCAATTTTATATACATTTTATATTCTAAGTGACATTAGATATCATAAATATTATCCATTTATACACTTTTGCAAAATCACGGTTCCGAAAGTAGTCGGATACCTTAAAAGAAGCATTATCCATTTGTAACAGTTTAAAATGTATAATATAGTATAACCTTAAGAGTTTGTTTGCTTCAAAAGGAATAGGAACAATTGTTAACTACAGTAGGAGGGAAGTAATAGAAAGCTCTTAGATTTATTTTTAAATGCTTTGTGCATTTGTTTTTTATAAAGATGACAATGCTATCTCAATTAAAAATTTGTACACCATCGCTATTTACAAGCTTGTAAAAAAGTAATTTTAATTTATTGAGAGAAGTGAGCAAGATAAATGAAGAATAAACAGGATAAAATATATCAAATATATGGTTTTAAATTACTGATGTGACATAGTTTCAGTAAATATACAATGATAAAATTTTTCAGTTAAATTCGATTAAAATTAAGCACAATATAAAACTCAAAATATATTTAGCGATTGTATGTCTCTGAACAACTCCACACTTTTAAATTTACAAAATAAAATCATATTATATATCATTTATTATCTTCTTATTCATTATATATCACAGAACTTTATATTTCTTATAAAAATTCCGAAGGCTATGAATATTTTTAAGAGTTTTGTAAACTAAGTATATACAAAAATTTTCGAATGGAAATGTTTGCTTTCTTGCATTAAACAATCTTTAAAATATTAAAAAATTTCACCTTTTAAAAAAATCTAATTATTATCTGCATATATGTAACAAAAATAGGAGAAAAGTGACCCATTCATTTATCACTAGATCCCCGGAACTATAAGATCAACAATTTTGAAATTCGACACACTTGTTGCTCTTGTTGAATATGGATCCACTAAGAACGATTTTTGTGGAAATAAACTCCTATGGAAAGTTAAGAGGTATTACAGTTTACAAATTCTCGTTATTAAACTATTAGGCTTACAGACTTGAAAATTCATAAGCATGTGAGCACGTTGGTTTTGTCGAATAGAAATCTGCTAAAAGCACGTTTTACGGAAATGGATTCCATGTGGGGGGAGGGAGGGGAAGGTTGCAGATACAAAAATACATTTCTGTTTCACAATTTCAATTCCTGTCCCTTTTAAATCAAAAAAAAATATGAGATTTTTTTTTTCATTTTATTCGAAAATTCAATACAAGATATATCTTTCACACAATAACTTTAAAACAATATATTCCCATGCCACATCATGAAATGTTCGGCAAAGCAGAAGAATAGAGCAGTGCTTCTCAAACTTTCAATGTACGCTACCCACTATATTCAATCATCATTTTCATCACGCCCTTCTCCATACAATAACAATGTATTCAATTCAATAATACTATATTTTGACACTAAAGCTACAATACGACCTTAACCTCTTATGTGCAACCGACGTATATAAATGTCTTGTTCAGCCAAAGCATTAATTTTCTGGACGTATATATACGTCTTTCCGATGTACGATCTTTTCTGTGGAGTGCTATTCATAAAATTATTCCGAAGGCTTTAGAATGCAATTAAATGGACCTTGAAAGTATTTTCGAAGGATTTACTTATTTCAGGGATTTTCTTACTTCTTTTCTCCTCCCCCTCAAAAAACATCAAAATACGTTCGTCTACGTAGAAAACGATGGCATTGGGGAGCGAATTGCGTAACTTATAATCGACAGTTAAGAAATTAAATATAAACCGTACAAATTATCAAGAGTAGTGTTAATACAAGCCCATGGGGGTCACTGATAATTATCAAACTTGTTCTTCACTCAGTATTGTTAAATTAATAATAAAATATACATTGTACACTGTACTGAAACATTTATAAATGTATTATATCAGTGTAAATGTGTATTTTATATTATCAGAAAGTATTTTGTTTATTTTCAGTAAATTCATGATTTTTTAAATAACCTTTTGTTTTCGACTTTTCAATATGCTCGCGCCCCCCTCGTAGAGAGATCACGTCCCCCAAGGGGGAGTGCCCCACAGTTTGAGAAACGCTGAATTAAAGGCTTGTTAATAATATACAAATATAGAGGAACACAACTAAAACAACAAATACTATCCGTTGTTCAACAAACGCTCTTTCAAGAAAACAGACCATTTTTAGTAAACATTTTAAAATTATTTGCAACTTAAGGGTCCAAAAATGCTTTTGTGTCACCATAATTACGCTCTATATCTTTTAAGAGGCTTAATTTTCTTAGAAAAGCACCTAAATAAGAAAGTGAATGCCATATCAGGACATAAAAGGCTTCTCCATCTTGCAATACACTTGCATGGGCTTTAAAAGCTCCATAATAATTTCCTTTCCACGGGAATGAAGAAGCCAAATATATTCTTAAATGTTGTTCTCACTGATTATGTAGAACGAAAGCTCAAAAGGCATAGTTGTAGTAACATTAAATAAATTAAAAAGAAGAAAAATACTTCAATTTCAAAATTCTCGCCTTCACACTACATTTGCGAAAACGCAAAGGTTTTTGAATATATCTAACATGAATATTTTTATATTTTCATTATAAAATCCATTATAAGCGTTTTCCTGGATTTCTGATAAATACTAAGTACTTAATTTTTCTCTTATTGTCTTATATATTAAATAATTTTATTAGAATGGTTTGGATTCCTATATCAATTCACAGCACTGAAAATAATCAGGAATTTCTTGTTAAATTGTTTTCATTCCTATTTATTTAGCTTATACGTAACATCATAAAAATACAATTTACTCTCCTAATTATTATAATACAAAAATATCCAACTAATGTTAAACTAATTTTTTAATATCTTTTTGAAAACAGGGATATCATGTTTTTCTATATCAAATAAACATGGATATAGTGCATAAGCAAGTGATTAGATTCTGATAAACATGTTTGTCACAAATAAGTCATCTATGTTTTTATGTATTTTGTGTCTTTTCATAAAGAATACATCCATGTCCCTATATTTTCTGCGTCTTAGTTTTCTTAAATTTCCAATCAAGCAAAGAGGAATTTTTTTTTAATATTTAACGTTTAAGTATCATTTTACCTTCGAAAACACTTTGATAAGATACATAAATAACTAATATTCTTATTTTTGCTAAAATCTTGATTTAAAACTATATGAACATTTACCTTTTTGAGTAATTTGTTCAGAAAAACAGGAGAAACATATCATTTCCTTTTTAGGACAAAATATTGAAAACAATTTTGTATATTAGAAAGATGATATTCGTTGTCATAGGATCTTCATGTTTGGATGCACGAAATAGATTTCTTTTAAAAGGCTGAAGTAAAATGTTTAATACATTGAAAGTATTTGTAAGTATAATACACACACACACAAAACGAAAGAATAATACTTTAGTTTTCTTTGAAATTTCTTACTTACGTCGATTTAAAAATCGTATAAATGTGCTAATAATGTTCATTTATATGAATCATAATTTAGACATTACAATCCATTTAAACACATAAAATTTTGAAACTCTTCAAAGAATAATTTTGTATAATTATTTGTATAAGATTACATGTATTACACAAAAACAGTTTTATAGAAAACACATATTCAATATATTCGCCATTATTATGTGTCTTGCCTATCATTTGATTTTAGCAGTTCTATTTTCAAGTAATAGTAGCATTAAAATTGAATCATGTCTTGAAAGCAGTTATTTTAAATATTTTAAGTAAATCGTCAGTACAATTTTGACATTTTTATCAAAATATCAATTTTCGCCATAATCAACTACGTTAAGAGAATATGTCATTTGATTTAAGAATAAAAAAATCTCTTGTTTTTGTAATTTACTCTTTTAAACATAATTTAATTATCAAGAAATCTATAATTATTTTTAAGCATAAAATATCCATGAATAAATTAATAGCTTTTAATTTTCAATCTGTAGCTTCTAAATTTCATTGTTTCATATTGTTTCTTTTTGTATTCTGAATACAACTTTCCTAACTCAATTTAGAGAAAACACTAAAAACTTCCCCTGTATACTTTTCATATTTTCATTTCATGATTCAATCTTCAAAACCTATAAGAAATCAATTCAAAGTAAAATATTTGATGCATTAATTTGCTTTCACTAATGAAATCTTATCCCCACTGTTACATTTTTCACGCATAGCTTCTTTACGAACAGGCAATAAATAACTCTCCCAGAAGTTTGGCGAAACTTTTCCGTTTCACAACTCTCCCAACGTGGCGCCAAATAAAATTACAGTCCAACTGTAAATGGATTAATGCTGAGAAAGGCTCTCTTCAGAAGAAAGGGACGAAATGGGGGACATAATTCCCCAATCTCTATTAGCAAGCCTCCATTTTCTAGCCATTGGAACTAATTTTCCACGGCATTATTCTACTCAATGATCATGTCGTGGAATGGTGGGTCCGTAACTCTGATTTAATACTTTCAGGATAAAAGCTATCAGTTACTACAGTGTATCCACTTCCAACTCTACAGAAGAATGCCTTTGTAATATTTTACTAAGAGAACTTAAGAGGATGAGGTTAGATCTTTTAGAACGAAATTTAAAAAATATACCTATGAAAGACTTTTGAGTAAGATTTGAGTATAAAATGAATATGATTTATTTGAGGATTAATATGTTAATTTTAGTCGAGATACACATTTCGGAGCAAGTTTTTTGGAGTGATAACTTGTTAGGCGCGTTCTGTTGTAAAGTGAATCTAAGATAAGCCTCAGATCCGGCTGCGTTACGCACAATTCGATTTATTCGGCTGCAGTCGGTAATCGTACTCATGTCGGCAAAGCTCATTCGGTTTTGAATAGAACAGTGTTTAGGCATGTGTTTCTTCTTAAATAAAAATTTCATGCACACTTTTCCCCGCGAAGTTGTATTTTCTATATTTAAAAATTACTCTCATGTGGCCTAGTTCCATTCAACTCTAGCGAGTAAACGATAGAAGAGGTGCGCAAGCGAAAATAATTGGGAAGAAAAAGATTATTCTAACGCAGATCGAAGATAAGAAGGTATGAAACATGGGATCTATTTTGCATTCAGTAGAAGCAGTATTTAAGCACAAAAATGTGTTAAAAGTATTAAAATACGAAATTTTAATGAAATTAACTAACGCGAAAGTTGTCAATATTTTGGTTTATATAAGTGATGACAACTAAGATATTACGAGAAAATTAAAGCATTAAATAAAGTATGAACCCTCTCTTAGAGAATTTTAAGAAAAGTAAACGTCTCTAAGAGCATACGTTTTCCTAGCCTTATATAGTATACGTCGTTATATAAGTTATATAAACGGTACTTATGTATTATTGCAACGGTATTAGCAACATTATATGAAAAAACATATTATATAATCATAGCCTACATAAGTAATTTACATAAAAATGAATTTAATAATTAGACTAATTGACATTTAAATCGTATATGAATATATAAGAATGCATAATTATTTAATCAATGCAATTTACAGAAAATGGATGAAATAAACAAATCCACCGATGAATGGACAAAAAAAAAGATCTACTTAACGCCTGCATGCACAGACATAGTACATCCAAACTATTGGATTTTCTTGGCCAGAATAAATCAGAAGTTTTCATTTCTAAGGTGTGGTCATAAGCACACACACAATTTTTCTTATTTAGAATTAACCTTTTACCGCAGCGTTTCTCAAACTGTGGAGCGCACCCCTTAGGCGTGACAACTCTACGAGGAGGGCGCGAGCATGTTGAAAAGTCGAAAACAAAAGATTATTTTAAAAAGATTAATTTACTGAATATAAACAAACAAAATACATTCTGACACAATAATAAAAAAAATACACATTTACACTGATACATTACAGTTATAAATATATCAGTACTACACAATGTATTTTAGAACTAATTTAACAATACTAAGTTAAGAAAAAGTTTATTAATTACCAGTGACAACATGAGTTTGTCATATCTATAATAAAAAACAAAAATTTACACTTACCTTGATAATTTGTGCGGTTTATAATTAATCCCTTAACTGCCGATTAAAACTGATGCAATTCACTTTCCAGAGCCAACCTTTTTCCTCGTAGTGATGTATTGAGGGAGGGGGGAAATAAAGAAGCAAATAATCTGAAATAAGTAAATCCTTCCAAACACTGTCAAGTTAATTTTATTGCATTACAAAGCTTTCGGAATAATCCTATGGATAGAAGTGCACAGAAAAGATCATACTTCGGAAAGGCGTATATATACTCCCGGGAAATAAACGCTTTGACTTAGCGAGATGTTTATATACGCCGGGGTGCTTAAGAGGTTAAAGTCGTATCGTAGTTTTGTCGTCAAAGAATAGTATTATTGAATTCAGTACATTGTTATTGTATGAGGGGACGCGAGGAAAATGATGATTGAATATTGGGTAGTGAATATTGCAACTTTGAGAAGCACTGCTTTACCGCCTATTTTTTATGGAGACGGTACACTAAAATAGTTTTGGGTATGAGATTGATTTAAGTCCACTCTTCCAAGTTGAAGATTGAGAACCCGATGCAGAAATTATTGATGTGACGAGTTAGTGAAAAAATACCGGCAAATGATTTAGACACTAAGGTTGAGGACGCCGTACAAAGTCCTAAGATATCACATAACGAGTGAATATAGGCATCGAAACCACCCTCAATATTTTAAACAAAGTGCGTCGTTAATGGATTTTCTATTCTTTCGTAGTCTTCGTGATAAAGCAGCAAAACGCGCAGTGCAAGTACGGAAAACAACAGGATATTACGCATTTCTTTAAAAAAAAGTAGCCAGTTCTTGCAAAGTCGACTGCTTAATTTTCATCATAGACCAGCGTTCTCAAACTGTGGGGAGCTCCTCCCTGGGCGTGATAGCTCTACAAGTGGGTCGCGAGGATATTAAAAAGTTGAAAACAAAAGATTATTGAAAAAAAATTATTGATTTGCTGAAAGTAAACAAACAAAATACACCCTGGCATAATAAAAAATAAAATACATATTTTCATAATGTATTTTATAAGTAATTGTACAATATATTAAGAGCAAGTTTAATAATTACCATTGACTCCATGGAGTTGCCATATATACAAAAATTAACACTTATCTTGATAATTTGTACGGTTTATAACTAATCCCTTAACTGCCGAGATTAAAAGTTATACGGTTCCCCCAATTCACTCTTTTTTTCTGAGGGCGCGTATGAGATATATTGGAGGAGGTGGTGGGGGGTTAAAAGAAGAATAAAGAAGCAAATCCTCTGAAATACGTAAGCCCTTCGCAAACACTGTCAAGTTAATTTTATTGCATTACAAAGCTTTCGGAATAATCCTATGGATAGAAGTTCACAGAAAAGATCGTACTTCGGAAAGACGTATATATACGTTCGAACTAATTAACACATTGGCTGACCAAGACGTTTGTATACGTCGGTGGGACTTGAGAGGTTAAAGTCGAAAAGCTTTAGCATTAAAGCATAGTATTACTGAATGCAACTTATTGTTATTGTATGAAGAAATTTTTTTCTGTTGTATTCTCTAAAGTAAACAATATATACAAGTGCAATACAATATTTTCTGAGGAAACACTCGTACTTTTTCAATCATATACTCAATAACCCGGCATTTTCACAAGCCGGTTCACTCTCGGCCCACATTACTCCGAGGTTTCGGTACTAATGTGTAAGCAAATAATGGGGAAAATAAGGGATTAAAATTTTTCTTAAATCCCTAACATTTTCCCCAAGTCTAAGGGTTTTCTAAAGTATCATTGTTGAATGCAATACTTTGTACTTGTTATATTTCCTACTGTAATGTAGAAAGAAGATTGAAAAATTGATTCAACTTATGGATGGAGTAAAAATTTCAAGTACTCTAACTAAGCTCTTTCACTAAAAAGCTAACGGAAGAAAATTGTCAAAAGAATAATCTCATCTAATATAACCCCCGTTAACTTTTAAAACATCGTATTATGAAATATTGTATCTGTTAAATTGTCCTTACATTAAAAATACTTAATAATAGCAATTATAATGAAATCCATTTATATTAATCTTTTTCATATTTAGGAATTGGGTTGAGAAATGTCCTTAACTAAGCAAATAATTTTCTTAGGATATATTTCGTTCATAAAATGAAAGAAATCATTAATATTTTCCTTATTACATTACTTGAAATAAAAATTAATAAAAAAAAAGACGTAAATATTTTAATCTTCAGATAAATATTTTTTAAAGTTTTATTTATTTATTTATTTGATATCCTCACATTTACCAAGCATTTAATTTAAAATTACTGTTTTTACATTGAAAAATAATAATTAAAACATTTGATCGAAATTCTGAAAGGTATAAGCATTCTTTTTTTCTAATAAATGTGTCAAATTTATTAAATGAAATTCAATTATACCTTGAAATGTTTGAATCTATTAATTTTAAGCAGATTCACACAATGGGTTATTAACTAATATTGTAGAAAATTCGAATTGAGTAAGAAGAGTAATAATGAAATAAATTTTCATTTTTGTGTAATTATTGTAAGATCATTAAATCAAGTATGTGAATGTTATATATTTAAATATTTTTATTTCATAAAAACATGTTCTATGAAACTTAAGTAAAAGTATTTGGAACTAGTATAACTAGATCAATGACACTAGAGTGTTTTATTTCATTTTCCTTAATTTTACAAAAAAATGAAATCTCATAAATTATTTGTGAAACATAATTATTATTAAAAAGAATTTTCAAAATATTCTTTCTTTCAGTACAAAGAGGAATACTTTGTGTGTTTTCAGTCAAATTAATCACCATTACAAAGAAAAGTATGTCATACGTAATGGAAAGTAATACAATGAAACACAATCCTTTTAAAATTTAATAAAGAATTCTAGTAATGATATTAATAAACAAAAATATGGTGTAAATAACCTTTCAAACGAATAAGCATTGTTATGTTGAAACTCAGAAGACATTTGTAGTCTTACGATTGAAAAATCCTTTTATATCAGCATGTAGTACTAGTATCTTTCAAGACAATTATTATTCTTAAAAAACATTAGTACAAGAAAATGATTTGAATTGAATATTCCCAATAAACCTACAATTTTTCGAACTCTTACGCGTAACAGTCACATTGTGTTCTTTCTATTTCACTGACATTAAATAAATAAATATATTAAGCAGATTTTCTTAGATAAGCTTTACTGTCTGCTTCTGGAATAAAATCAAAAAGACTTCACTAAGCTGTTTTATGGCAATGAAAAGGAGGGGGATTATGCATGAATTGATTTTAAAATCTTCAAAACCCATTCCAAGACTAAGTATTAGAATTTTGTACAAAGGAGAAACGTAATGCAAATAGGGTTCATTGGCAGAAATTTGGAAGAAAGAAAACTTCATATCAAAAAAATTCGTCAGCTTTGCAGTGATATTATCTCTTAATGATAATTTTATCAATGACTTTTTATTCTTATGTATTGTGCTGAAAGAGATGAAAAATCACGTTAAATTTCACTTAGGTTTGTTAATTCTATGGGAATGTATTCAAAAGAGGAAATAATTTTCTCAAGGAAAGAAAATTCTTTAATTAAAATTTTTTATTGAAATTACTAATTTTGTGATTGGAGATTCAAATATATGTTAACTGAGAATTATATAAACTCAGTAATTCAAAAATTATATACTACTTACATATAATGAGAAAAAAATTCATTTTTTTTTTTAAAAAAATGTTAATCAGGAATGAAACTGGGCCCCAGAGTTCTGCAACAACAAATTTTATTTTTAAAATTTTTTTGTTTGGGTTTTTTTTTTGTAAAAAAAAATTTTTTGCTTATTTAAGGTTTTGCTGTGAATCCCTAAATTAAAATTTATAAAAAGATAAATCGTTAAACTTAACGCCTGAAAATCTGCAAATATTACGATACGCAAATACTGCATTGGGGTCATTGCAAGAACAAAGGGGAAAAGTTAAAGAAAAATATATCACTAAAAAAATTTAAACATTATTTAATCATTGCATTATTATTATCAACTATCTTTTTTTAAAAACATGAAAGCAAAAAAACAAAATAATATATGTCGAAATTTTTTCCCCCCAACAAATGTTTGTAATAAAACCCATTTAATATAAAGATATATTTTTTATATGGGGCCCCCGGCGGGATTGTAAATTTCTTTCCGAATTGGCCCGGAGGTTTTTTTGGCCACCCTGCTCTGGGAGACAGATATACCAATAATAACAAAAACCCCTAATATGGATAATGGGGTTTTTTGGGGTTTGGTAAAAATTCGAAAAAATTTTTTGACAAATCATTTTTTATTTGGAAGTTGTCACAAAACCCTATTTATTTTTGTCTAAAATGATACAAAGCACCTTTTTCTATTAAAAGTATGAATTCTTTGATTATTTCTTAATTTAGCTTGCAATTAAATTTTAGGGGTTAACTAATATTAATTTTTGAGGAAGAGCTAATTTTAGAAATAGTGATAAAAGTTTAAATCTTTTTTTCCTTCATGTATGAATTCCCCACAATTGTATAGTGAAGCAATACAAAAAAACCCAATTTTACATTCATTTAATATTTTCTGCTTTTTTTATAGTTTCGTATATTTAGTAGCTTTAGGTTTATAATTAATACCATTAAAAGTGAATAAAACGTAAAGGGAAAAAATTTAATTTCAAACATCTTTTTGAAGCTGAATTAAAAATAATGAAATGGTAAATATATATCCTTCTTTCTGGAAACGAAATTGATGTCGTAGGTCTAAAAATTTGAATATTAAAACTGTTCCATCATTCAATGCAAAAAAATATTTTTTAAAAAATTTTAATCTTAAGAATTTTTTTATTATATTTCTCTTTTACGGTAATTATTACTCTTTAAAAAGAATTTTATTCTTCCGGAATCCTGTCAAAGTGTGAAATTAAAGTGTGAATTAAATTAGAAGTAGTCATGTATTTTATCAATGTCTGTTTTATAATATTTAGGTGTGTGTGTGTGTGTGTGTGTGTGTGTGTGTGTGTGTGTGTGTGTGTGTGTGTGTGTGTGTGTGTGTGTGTGTGTGTGTGTGTGTGTGTGTGTGTGTGTGTGTGTGTGTGTGTGTGTGTGAATGCACGTCTGTCGGGGCTCAATGTCCTCACGTTGTTGTTTTAGTTAGAAGAGGGGTGTCAGCTGAGGTGCTATCCTCATCACTTGATCGAGGGTCAAAATTTCGAAGGGCGTCAGTAACAGCCCTCGGTTGCTTTATAATGCAACGCTAAAATAACTCTCAAAGAAGACTTGATTAAACTACTTTCTGACAGATATAAAAAAGAATTGAATATTGATATCATACAAATTTTAAAACAAGTTCCGGCAAAAAACATTCTCTTTTGATTTCTTTAGTAATTTAATGCAGAAAGACGTCAGAAGTAATAATCAGAAGCAATCTTTTTGATTTTTGTTAATTGTTTTGGTTTTGTTGTGACAGGCTCTATTCGCGGTACTTCACACAACTAATCCTCTTGGGAGAAACTATTCTTTAACTGTGATTTCAGTTTAAAAACCACGTTCCGTAGAGATGATTTCATTTTAGGCTAATATAAATGCTATTTAAACTCTGGCATTGGGGTGTTTTGAGGTTAATCGGGAAACCTCGGAATAGTAGAAAGTTAATTGCGACTAGGAGGTCGTGGTTTGAAATTAATTTTCCTCTTAGGATTCCTCTGGTGGTAAAGAAATAGCATTGGATCTGTACCAAGCTATCGTTGCTCGAGAAGGGCTGGTATAAGGAACTCCGATTACATTTAAGTCTTTTTGAATAATCTCATAAGTTAGAATAAGAATTTCGATTTAAGATTGCTGTTAAGGAATACGTTTTAATTCATTCATAAGGTTTTGGATCTAAATAAAAGTATCTATTTCCCTGATCTTACACCTGCAACCTCTGGGTCATAACACTGTTTTTTGTGTATTCCTTATCTCTTTAAATAGACATTGACTTTTAGAAATTTTGGCAAAACTTTCCCATTTCACAATCTATGG
Organism: Trichonephila inaurata madagascariensis; assembly: GCA_019973955.1. NCBI lineage: Eukaryota > Metazoa > Arthropoda > Arachnida > Araneae > Nephilidae > Trichonephila > Trichonephila inaurata. Next base: position 158,216 of record BMAV01019368.1, read on the forward strand.
AATTCGACGGTAAATGCAATAACTGTCCAACCGTAAAACAATTAACTCTCAGAAAGATTCTATTCCAGCTAAATGTTCCTTGGAGGGAAAGAGTGAAAGTACCCCTCCCCCATCTATTAGTACACATCTGCTCTCTAGTTATTTGAACTAGCCATATTCTACTCCCTGACCATGTCCGAAAATGATGCTTCTATAACTTTGCTTTAATGCCTTCGGGTAAAGACTATCAATTAAGCCCACTTCCACCGCTACGAGAAAATTGTGCTTTAATATTTTATAAGAGGTAGTTTGTGGTTGATGACACGTCTTTAGAGTGAATAAACTAGATCTTATTACTTTAGTAAGAAGTATGGAAAATACAAAACGTTCATCTATCGTAATTGTACGTTCATTCCGTAGTTAGTATTATTATTTATTTATTAAAATAAATTATTGAATAGACTGTTATTTTTATTTATTATCAGTACGTAATTAATATATATAAAATCAACACATAAGTTAAAATAAACAAGAAGCACACAAAGGAGCACATAATATAAATTATAAACGTTTTGCTTATGTAGCCTTTCTTCTGAGTTTCGATGCACCAAAAATAAAGACACAAAAAATGTATTATCTTATTAAAACAAGTAATATATAAAAAAAAGTCCTACTTAGATCAACAAAGAAAAATTTTATTTTAGCTACTTTTTATTAAATAGTTACAATTAATATAAATATGTATATACATATGACAGAAACACAACATGGAGTGGTAATTAATTTTTATTAATTATCATTTAAGTATCGTATTGCCATCCAAAATAATCATGTCTATAAAGTTCCAGATCACCTGAATGCTTTAAAACGTGAGAAAAAAAAAACATTTAAAGTTTTGACAGAAGTCGCCAAAAACGATGCCAACGTGGCTGTATTTGTAATTCTTTGAATAATTAGTTTTAATCAATTAATTTTTATAAATTATGATTAAATTATTGTATTGTCATCCAAAATAATCACTTATGTAAAATTTCAGATCAAAAAATTGAGCACTTTAAAATGTATTTTATTAACGACTGAAAATTCCACAAGATTAATAAATAAATAGAGAGTGAGGGCTAATAGTAGGAATTGAAAAAACTTCTGTTAAATAAATTAACAATACTTCTCTTTGTTTTTTCTGGAATATTTATATTAGAGTTTGAAAAATCATAGGAAATAAATATAATACATTTTAACGAGCTTTTGTTAATTTCATAACAAGAAATCTTTAATATGCATTGGTGTTACTTTTGTCCATGGTATTGTTTTTGTTGCTTGTATTTGGATTCCAGATAAATATTTGTGTGTTGAAGAATATTTTTACAATGTATTTTTAATGATATTATATTAAGCTAGTCGTCCATCCGGTATAGTGGTTAGTGCCGCTGATTGCGGTGTCGTAGGATCTGGATTCATGTAAGACGTGGATGTTTGTTATAATCCTTCTCTTTGTGATGTGTACTTCAAGCTTATTTCTATGTGATACTTTGTGGTGCACGAGGTTATATATATAGTAAGCTAAATTAAACAAATTCACCATTAGTTCAATGATTATATATATTATTATAATCTCAACCTATTTGTATATTTATGTAAAAATAATTAGTATGTTAATTAGTTCATATAAGAAGTTAAGGCAGTGTTTCTCAAACTGTGGGGCGAGCCCCTAGGAAGTGGAAACTACAAGGAAGTGGTATATCGAAAACAAAAAGATTATTTTTAAAAAGAGTAATAACTTACTGAAGGAAGCAAAACAAAAATACATTCCTGACATCATAAAATACAAATTTTCACTGATATAATACATATAAATGTATCAGTACTGCGCAATAATGTTTTCTGTTAATTGTGGTGGTAAGTTAAGAACAAGTTTAATAATTTTCAGTGACCTTGTAGTGTCTGTAAAATTATGTCACAAATTAAATACTTTTCTTGATAATTTGTACGGTTTATAATTTAAGTCTTATTGGCAGCTTGCATTAAAGTATATTACATTATTGAATTCATTTACATGTTATTTTATGGAGGAAGGGGCGTGAAAATATTATGATTGAAAAATTGATTGCAAGTATAGAGAGTTTAGGAGGCTTTTAGGTTAAAGGTATATCAACCTTAATACCGAATAGAACTGAAAAGAAATAGAAAATACATAAAGTTACAAAAACTGTAACCTTTTTTAACAAAATTTACGCTTTGAATAATAAATTACCATGTTTTGTTTTACCATGACTAAAATTTATTATTAAAAGAAACATAAACAATTTTGTTTTCCATAGTAGAAATATGAAAGCATTTTATAAACTTAGAATTCAAAAATACATTTCAAACTGATTAATTTTATTGTTGAATAAAGCAAAAAATATAAAGAAAATTTACTATAACTAACATTAATTGTTCGCACAAAAAAATAAATATACATTTGGAATATTCTGAGACAACATAAACTTGCTGTTAGATTATATGCATAGTGCTATTTATTCAATTATATACTAAAAACAAAAGCATCATTTATTTAGCTATGATAATTAAAAACTATTAAGAAAAACATAAAAAAATAATAACGATCTTTTGCTTTTATTCTACGATACGAGAAATTTAAGTTGTGCTATTTGAACTTAAACATTTAAAAGTACCAAACGTTTAACAGAGCAATACGTATAAAAGAAAATAACAAGAACAAAATGCTTGTGATTACAGAATAAAGAGCACTTTTCCTTAATTGTTTATTGGAAACAAATTTACTCAGTAGTATTTAATTAGATATAAAACCGACGTAATGAATTATATCAATTATTGAAGCTTAAAAGGTTCTGATGTATACTACTGTGACTTCAGTATTTTTGTTTTATATTTGAAGTATTTAAGTGGAGTCCTAATTACTAAGTAACTTTTTGTATTAACTCAGATAAATAGTGAATAATTTCTTATTAGTATTATATTTAAAAGCATTTGTAACTTGGTATTTATCCCACAATGTTTGCTACATAAGTAACTCTTAAGGTAAAAAATTATTTTCGAACGGGAATTGCGTAACTAGAAAAATTATATGAAACTTCCATTTTCATATATCTTTAACACTGTGATATACTGCATGTAACATACTTAAAGATAATTTTTTTTAAATATGACATTTTATCTTTTTTATGTAGGAATATTCTTATTATGAATATCCACACGCTAACTTTTCTTTAATTAAAGTAGTAGTGTCTGTATCTATAAAAAAGTATGCTTGAAATCCATTTTGATTTGGAATGCTTGCTGATAGGAAGCTGAATATCGATGTTTAGTGATGGAAAAGATATTTCGTTTTAGTGTTGATCTTGCCAAAACACACCCTCTTTTGAAATGACTTAACTTCCTTCCACGTTCTTTCCAATTCCAAGAAATGCAAGAAAAATTCTGAAAGTTTCATTTGAAAAAGAACGAAGATTTTCCGCAAGAAACTATATAATGTAAGAAACACGTACCAGATATTGTGTAGTACCGTGGTGATTGACAACAATTTGTATTTGCAGCCATGCGACCAGATTCATTGAAAACGTAACGGAAAAAGATGAGTCTTCCACCAATACTCGACATTATTCCTCTTGTATCTAGACTAAAAATTTATTCATTCATTTAAAATAGTTATGAATGCATATACTATAATAATTTTAATCAAATATTAAAATCTTTTAATGAATCTTGTAGAGACCACTCGGTTAAATGTGAATAATAATGCTATTCTCTGTGCTTTTACTTGAAGTCAGTAAGGGGGTTACAATACAATAATTTAGATAAAAGTCTTCCAGATTTATATATATATATATAATTTTTTACTTATAATATATTCAAAGAGTACCACAAAAATTAAACCATTGAATGTTCTTAAGAATAATTTAAAAATTCATGAATTGAATTTAAATAGCTACTCTTTCTACAACAATTGGCATACATACATGAAATTTCATTTATAAGAACATAAAGTTATGTGGAATACACACAAAGTCGGTTTTGGATTTGGTAACATGACATGTTTATGACAGAAGTTCATAAAACTGTTTTTTTTTACAAATGCTTTATTAAAAGTGCTACCAAAAGATACAGAATTCTTATTTAACTTTTTACAAAATTAAACATTTCATTTTACTTAAAAGTTCAATCGAACTTTTGTTTCTAGGTACAATAGAAGCAATATTTATAAGGAGCATAGAGCATTTAGATCAGTACCGAAAAAAACTTTAGCATTTTAAATAAAAAGAAATCTGGGACATTTTCTTTTTATCAGATAAAAATTCAGCTTAAGGTTTTATTTGCATTAGGGGAATGTGAACGAATACGAACATATAAATCCGAGTATCTCTGTTATTTCTTTAGCAGATCTCTTGCCCATATTTTGTGAGGAATCGAAAAATATATAAAAGAAGGATTAACCTAAATCGCTTCTTTATATATTTTCGATATCAAAAATTGAAAGAAAGAAAAAATTGATTTTTGATTTTCTGACCAATATTATCACTTACTGTGTATTATAATGTAACTAAACAACATCACGTGCTAATCATATAATTAATTATATCACTTAATCTACTGTGTTCTATAACTAATCACACTGGCAGCATGCTATTTTGAATGACATAACTGAGAGATTATTTAAAAACCTTTTAATTTGGAATGTCGATAGGAATTTTTAAAGTAGATCATGAAATATGACCAATAAAAATCTTGTTGATTTACTTATTTTATACAATTTTGCATTTTTGCACTCTAGGATTCAACTAAACTAACATTATGAGATATACATTTACTTCTCTAAGCAATAATGCGCATTCTCGAATCAATTAATCCATTAAAGCAGCGGTTCTTAAACTTTCGATCACCGCGGTCCCCTTTATGGATCAGCCTAACAGTAGGATCTCTAAGATTTTGAACAACCCACCTGACTCCCCAATACGTAGAGATGAATGGTTTTAATATTCCTCAATAATTCCAAGACAGCACCTGCAACTTATTTTTGCACATATATATACCACTTTTTGAAAAACAATACGTTGGCTCTATACAATTATAAGCAATTAAGAGCTGAATATTCTCGATCAATGCGTCTTCTTGTAAATTTTTTCGTGAGAACGAATTTAGTGATATAGTCTAGAGATGGCGCATCTTTCGAATTTTCGAGGCCTTTTCAAAGTCTATAAAAGAGGGCAATCTTAACATTAAATGAGAGGTCTTCAAGGATCCCCAAGAAAGGCTCTGAGGGCAAAGTGGTCCGCGGCCTGGTTGAGACACTCTGCATTAGTAATAGTATTATTTATATCATACAGTCATACTCTTGTATAATTTAGAGCTTCAAAGCAATCAACCAAATGCATTGTTCAGTCCTTTGCAAGAACTAAAATCAAGAATAATTAAAAACACTGTATTTTCATACTTCTGTTTGATCTTAACAGACTCTAATGTTTGTAGACGTTTGTAAAATCTCTACGGTGGTACATAACTATTCGTTCAGCCACTTCTTAATCTGTCTCAGAGTTGAAAAATTACTCCTTTTAACCTAATTAAAACGGATGATACATTTGGTCCATTAAAATACAGAGATAAGCAGCAATCATTTCAGTTTCAAACTCTGACATGATGCACTTTTCTTAAACGCTTAGAAATCAATAAATCTCTTCACGGTAAGTACTTTTCTGTTAGATTTCATGTAACGGTGGACACAGTGATTAAGAACATCGAATAAATTGATGCACTTTATGACTTACGAAGCTTTTAAATTTTCAGCATTACGGTGTTTCTAAATGGTCTTATGCATATAAGACATTCAACTTAATAAATTTATAGAAATTTCAATTCTCTTTAAATTTAATTAGTGGAATATCATATTTAAAACTATTATTTTGAATATTTGCACATGTTCAAGATTTTTGAAGCTTAAAAATTTTCAAAAAATATTTAACAACTCACTTTCATTATTTTAAAATATATTCTAGAATTTTTTAAATGCTGAATAAAGTCGATATTCATTCTAAAATAAATATTATATTCTTAGTGTTTTTAATCATCACCAAAGAGATCTTTAAACATCATATCAGCCTTATATTAATAGGAATCAAACATTCGTTAAGATTGTACTTTTTTGTATTAAATAAATATAATACGTGTGTTATGTCATATGTGTTTTATTCTAAAAATTGTTTTAAAAGGAAGAACTGTAGAGAGTTCTCACGCCCATTTCCTTTAACTAATTTCTAGGATTACTTTACGATTTTGCTTGGTATAAGAAATTCGCCTTGGATGGAATCGTGAACATACAAATGAGCATTTATTTTTAGCTACAACTACAGTCGATATAATAATTAAACCTTCGATAACACGAACCTCTCATTAATTCAGAAGTATATACTCAATACCCAGAAAAACTCTTGATATTTCAAACCAAAAGTAGTACGTTTTTGGTGCACTCAATATTTCAAGTAAAAATCAGGGGCTAGCCAGACTACAACACGATGTAAGTTCGAGGTATCTTATAAATACAACAATTTGAACAAACACTACACAAATGTAAGTCCTGTAGTAAACAGGTTGATTACATTTTTGTTTTGTGTTGTGTCTGAAATGTCTGCGCCTGTAGCGTAGCCCGCTTGTGGAAGCCATCTGTGTTTGTTAGCTTTCTTTGTGTTTCCTGATTCACTCAAGCAAAGACATACAACAGTTTAACACTGGCCTTACTACATATGGTGTTCAGAAAAGGAGATCCATGCATTGTGAAGAATAAAAGAGTAGGATTGTACATCTTGCGTCAAAGTGACATGATGATTTTGACTGTGTAATTTATGGTATGTGGCGCAAATAGGGCGTGGGTGGAGCCGAGACTGGACTCTGCCTTGAAGAACCAATGGTGTTGGACTTATTTGAAGTTAGTAGTGTTTGAAACAGACCTATGCTAGTATTAATGATGAGTGAGCAAATCAAACAAGCTTTTGTGTAAAACTCAACAGCTTTTATTTAATTTAATCACTTTATCTCAAAGGTGGGAGAGAAACAAACAATAAATATTTACTCAATTCTTAAACCATGGTTCAGAATCTCTGTTATTCACGTTCAAACAGTATTATACGTACGAACATCAGCTAGTCTTAGATTATTCTTATGACCATTCGCAAGCTTTATTCTGACTCGAGCTTCAGTCATTCTAGTGAAAACAATGTATAAGCTCAAATTTATGTTGTACATTGCACACAAACACACACACAAACTGATCTCCTTACAAGTACCCCATCTCACCATATACTCTACTTTCTTGCATAATATATCTTTAAATAACAATCGTAATAAGCATATCATAGTTACTTCACAAGACCAGGCTCTTAAATATCAAGCAATTAAAAATATATAGATTTCGCCAGAGTTTAGTTTAAAACACAAGAGAACCTGCAAAAGCGTAGCTTTGAAGCTCAGCTGCGTAGATACTTTATTTATAGATAAGCAATGACTTATTTACTTCGTTAAGATTCGATTAGGGAAACTGCTCCCCATATACGAGTATCCCTCGTATAAGTATATTCTTGATATTTTTATCAATAAGAATTAAATATATTATTTCATTTCTTTGATTACTTCTGATATCTGTAATTACTTTTAATGAAAAACTGTTTATGAATCCTAATTCCCCGCAAGAGTGCTTGCATCATTCGTATGCATAAAAATAAATATTCAACCTCACAGAGATATATATACCACTAAAATGTGAATAAGTATATACAGTGTAAAATAAAATACAAAGTGAATTGCCGTATTGTACAAATAATAGACAAACTCTATTTTAGTGATTCAGGTGAACACAACAAACGATATAAATAGCCAAAAACATGCAAATTCATTAATCAAAATATTTATCGCGATTTGTGAGAAGAGGTTTTTTTCTACATCTGAAAAAAATTTTGAAGTTACTGTAAAAAGGTTCCATCCTTCAGCCAGCAATTCATATCGTCATTTAGAATATTAAAAGCACATAATGAGATAAAATTTGGAATCTGAAATAAAAAGTTGTTTTGAGAATTTCTTAACTCATTCATACCAAAAAGCAACTTTTACTCAAATGCTTTTATTATGGGGTGCAATGTGGCAACTAATAAATGTTATTCCACGCTTACCAAAAAGATGGATTGCACAATAGAGACGGTCTGGCCATATCGTTAACCCTTTAAGTGCCGCAAGCGTATATATCCGTCTCGTTCAGTCAGTTCGTTATGTTCCCCGGGACCTTATATATCCGTCCTTCGAAATACAGGCCGCTGCTGTTCGACTACCAGTAAACTATTTAAAAGGAAAAACTTTTTTGGAATGTAATAAAATGACTTGACGATGTTAGAGTATTTACATTTCAGAGAAAAATTCGCTGTTTGTGTGCTTTTCTTTTCCCCTCAATACACCGTACATCCGCGCACTTGCCTATGTGAAAAAAACGGTGGCATTGGAGAGCGAATCACCGCCAACAGCAGCAGTTAAGAGATTAAGTGGAGTGGTTTCATTATAAGCAGAAATAGAAAATTAATTAAAATAATAAACAGTAAATGTAATAACTAATGGAATTTTATTTTTCTACATGTACGGAAGAAATTTATTTTCCTAATTCTTATACAGAGCTTTACAGAGGAAAAACGCTCTTAAAACACAATATGAAATACATCAACCTGTTAAGTGCTCGAAAGTACAAGATAATTGTTAATTCAGATGCTTAGTGAGCATTAACGGTGATGAGGATTTAGCCATGGCAGAAAACTGTTACTAGAATTACAAATACCTTCCGATACGTACGCGATGCAATTTCAATAAATGGATGAATTCGAAGATAATCAATATTTGCACAAACGCGACGGCTCTTTTTTTCTTTTTTTTTTCCTTCGGGTAGAGAACTCAATTTCATCCCGCAACCGCGGTGTATTTGAACTCGATTCAAATGCGGAAATTAGCTGATGTTATAAAAGTGAAAACTAGAGTTCTGATCAGACATAATATAATAATATGTACATATATCCTATAACAACCGTGAACAATGAAAGTTGAATTATTACTTCGTCAATTGTTATCACACTAAAGCTGTTGTAATGCATAATACATAATAGGATAGTATTATGGTAGTAAATCAATATAGCATAGTATTATGCTGATGAAGATTTATGGATTGATTGAGACAAGGCACTATCTATAAGGCTTCTCAAATGCAAATCTTGAAAGATAACTATACCAGTTATAGTACGATCCTCTGAATAACTACTAAATAGCTTGCAGCTTGAAAGGATGTTGTATTTGTCATTTTATAACGAACTTATTGCTTTCTGACATACATATAAATAAAACCTCCTTGCTTATAGGACATATGGCAATTTCTCAATTAGATAATACATAAAATTGATAGATCCATTGAAAAATTCTTTACAGAAGTTCTATTTGTGTTTTTCGGTACTAAAGCGTTTTGCAAAACCAATTATTATTTTTTTTATTTTTTATGTTGTACAACTTTGTAAAATTGCAATACACTGGGTATATACTACACTAAAAATATTTACCAAACACACAAATGGTACAGTATATCACTGTGATATCAAATTTGTGGTTCTCGTAATAGGGGTTCCCAAAACAAAGTAAGTATTTTCATATATCATTTGTATGGGGTTATCGGATACAGATATAAAAGAAAATGGGTTAAGCTAAGTTTTTATTCAGCATTCCTTCCTTTTTACTGACGAATAAGGTGTACCATTGAGATTGAAATATTAAATTAAATTATTACTTATAATGTAGTTGCAAAAAAAGAAAAATAAAATCAAAGCTTCTTAAGCTGTTATCATGGATTATTTCTTTTAGAAAATTGATATTTCGTCCCCATGTTAATAATATAATTATTGTCTTCTAAAAATACTTTTTAACTTAGATCTTTCATCTATTTGCCTAGGTACATAGATCTGTTTTTCGCTTTATGTGTTTACTTGATTTGGCACTGGCAAATTAGTTTAAGTATTATTCTAGTACAGTAGAATGTCGTTTATCCATTTATTGTCCTGAGCGTCAAATATCCGGACCAATTTTTTGTAAACTACATGTACTGTATATATATGCGTTTCGAACAGTGCAATGTTCAACGGTTGTTTATCGTGAGGCCAAAAGTGATGCAGGAAAACCTAACGTCGGGGATATTAGGGAATTTCAGTTGCGTGATTTGGTAAACATCTGCGCAGAATATTAGGTCGGTTGTTTCCAAGTGAGGGATGTATACGTGTTCTTTGTTGAGTTGTGAACTGAAGGTATGAAGGACGCCTGCATATGTTATCCCGAAGCGTGAAATTCGATCGAGAACAGAGCCTGAAAAATGCATGGAATAGCTGGCTGGCAGATTTAGAGGCGAAAGACTTTAATGATGACCACAGAGGGAGGGCTACCGACTTTGTCAGTGAATCCCAGGATTTCAACAATGGAAATGAACATGTAGAAACCTGGATGGCATGCGATGCAGAAGACTGTGGATTTTAAATGCTCGATGATGACGAGATTGTGACTTTCGTGCAGAAGAATCCAACCCGCAGCCGACGATGAAACGGATGAAGACGAGAACAACAACAGCAGCGGTAGCAAAGAGGGTTCATCAAATGCTGATACGCTGCTGCGTTCGGGAACAGCTATGGAGGTACGAACAACAATCAGAGTGTTGTCCTACTCAGCTAACTGCTTCTCAGAAAATAAAGAACTTGCAGAGAAGAAACGAAGGTGTGCACAATTTATTACCGAAAAATAAGTGATTATTACCACAGTAAAAGGTAAGAATGCGACATTTTGCACCTATTTCGTTTTCATTTAACGTTTCCAGCAAGTGATAATTTTCTATATTCGTAAAGTGTCTGGTTTTATATACTGCATGGATCGCATTCGGTTTCGGCTATATAAACAATTTCGCTCATCGAACGGTGTCCGGTCCCAATTGATTCGGATAAGCGACGTTCTACTAATATAGTGATTATTATCCTTAGCATTAATGAAATGTTATTCTCAGACAGTGTTCTCCTTCCTTGCATTCCGGTGGCTTAGGCAAATGTAGGGAAGGTTGGTTGACTTAAACGCTGTTTCAACCCTACTGGTACATTTCTTGATCTAAGAAGTTTGTTATTATACTGCTGAGGCTATCTCACTTTTGTCTATACAGCCCAGTTATTTTTTAAATACCGCTATGTTTTCTTTTATATTTACATAGGAATTTGGTTTGAGATGATGTAGTGCGTGTGTTTAAGCAATACATTCAAACTATTGTACATGGGCAAAACGTAATCAATTTTTAAAACTTTTCAAGTAGTTTACGGCAAACAAAATCGGCTCATTTTTGTACTTTAAAATGAAAATTTAACAAATAGTATAAATGGAGTTTTTAAGTCAATATCTAATTAGGTCGACAACGCAAAATTTTATTCCAGTTACTTTTTATTCCAATGGCTACAATTAATATAAATATGTATATACATATGACCAAATCGTATATTAAGTATGGCAAAATAAATTTCCTTACAATAATCAATGTATAGTGTCGCCACATATTACCATCCTCGGAATAGGGTAATTTTTTCATATAAAAGCCAAATCAGTAATTTAAATTTAATTAATGAATTAATATTTAAAACTATGAGCATCAATTGCCATCCACTACAAATTTAAAAATATGTATTTGTACTTCAGTGGATGAATAAAAGTAGCTTTTATTGGGATTAAAATTAAAAAACAGGAATATATAAATAAATATGAGAGACAGTGAACTAGTTGTACAGGAAATGAAAGATATCGACACTGAAATCTTTCTCGAAAATGAAAAATACATTTGCGAAAGTACATTTGTGAAAACTGTATTGGGGAATGAAGACGTATATGAGAGGCAACTCGAGAAGTTTTTTTAGTTGCAAATTATAGCCGGCAGTAATGAAATCATCACTTATTCTTTTGTTTATACAGAAAAAATTGTTATTGATATCCGGTACATTTTTTTTTTTTGTTCTCTACATTTTCCTCATACATAAAACTGTTTTCTTACATATTTTAACAGAAGCCACATATGTGAGGTGCTCGTAATCATCAATACAAACATCTTTTTGAGTATTTGTTGCAGATTCGTCATTTTACTGATAAATGTCTTGATCGTGTTTTCATTTTTCAAAAGAAATAGAAATTTTTAAGTTTTAAACTTGTTGAACAAGCAATTGCATTTATTCTATGTCCCCTTTAAGTCACGGTCTGCTTTCAAAAGTACTAAAAGTGACAACACCGTTTTTCAACATTCGATTAACCTGCTGTTATACTAACAGCTGTTTAAGAAAGAAAAGTGAATATAAATGGAGTATTTATTTTCTTCAGGTATTGTTCTTCCATTAACACTTCTTAAAATGTGGTTCCGATTTGAAAAAGATTTTTTCCTTCCTATTAATGGAAAACAAAGCTTTCGAAATAAAGTTTTGAATGCTTTCTAGAAAGGAACTTTCCTTGCATTTTCATTTGTTCTTTTGCAAAAGCTGTAGTGAATTTTTTACATTTTTTTATTTGATTCTTATTTCTTTTATTTCCAGAAGGTTCAAAAGCACTGAAATTGAGTAGTTCCTGCAGCTATAAGTAGAGATAAATAGAGGTTAAATAGAAATCTTTTTAATTTTAAACGTCTTTTTCTCATTGCCCTTTAAAAATATGAAATTTTTAAGACATTAATAAAACAAAGATGTATACAACTACAAATAAAATTTTTTTGAATATTGTGACATTTAAAATGAAAGAGGTCGCTTTTTAATGTTTTTGAATCTTCATTAAATAAAATGTGCCAACTATAAAAAGTGTACATGAAATCTTAACATAAAAACAGAACACTTCCTTTTAAAGTTTGATATTGAAAAGGGAGACAAAAGGAGAAAAGAAAAACATTAAAAGTATTTATTTATAATTTTTAAAGGATAGAGAGGACTGCTGTACATATATTCTAAAATACCCTCGTGAAATGCTTTTTAGTTTATCGGGCAAAAGCACAATTTTAAATGTTTCAAATTGCCAAATTACAAAATATAAATTCTAATTCAACATAAAATTGACAAAATTACATAAAGGCGTCTTCAATGTAAGATAATTAAAAGTATGAGTAAAAAGTTCAATTTTTTGGCGGGGAAATGTATGCTTTCAATTTAACGGGTTTTTTTTTTTTAAAGTACTATTTGTGCCAAAAAAACAAATGAAAGCTTATACAATATGAGCAACAGAGAATATATAATATGTTTAATGGAAGTCTTTGGGGCTGCGGCAGCCCCCAGTAATCAAGGTATCGGATCATGGCAGGCATGTCATGATTTCTAGCCCAGTACCACTATAGACCCACCGTGTAGGGGAGCGATGCACGTTAAATCTGCCGAGAGCTCAATCATTCTCCCGTTGGTGTGGTAGTTAGGAGAGGGAGGTACCAGCTCAAGTGTCGTCCTCATCACTTGACCATGGTTCAAAATTACGAGTCGTCGCCAAAGGATCATAGATGTAGCTGAATAGTGCGAAGTTAATATTCACTCACTTACTTTAACTAAGCATTTTTTCTAACATCGTTATCGCTTACTCGTACTGCATGGGGGCCCCAACGCAACTGTCCACAACCGATTTGCCGGCTTTTTACTGCATGGGCATGAATATTTTTCTACCTTTAATTGGCACATAACTTTTTTATGCTTTGGCCTTGCTGAGTGTTTTAACTCTTTAAAGACCCGTCTGCACTTAAAATCTTGCCAATCTGGAATGCTTCGAAAATGCACCTCACATTATTTTTTGCCGTCAGGTGGGGTTCTCAAAGCGATTTGAGCCTTAAGTATTTTTTAAGTATTGGCTCGGCAGCACTGAAATCTTAGCGAAGAGCAGAAAAACGCTCTCGTGAAGTTTTACGTGCGAACCGCTGGAGAGGTTAAACGGATGTGAACACCAATGGTATGACATAATTTATAAATGTGGACTTTCTTTGTGGTGGCAGAATTTTTAATTGAAGGCAGGATTTGAATTTCTTGAGATATTTCGACGAAAAAAGTTGGCAAGGAGCAATGTGTAATTGGGTGCTTGATAAAAACTGAAGATGGAAAGATAATCCAAAAAAGTCCATATTATCCCTGTCTCCAATTTGCAATGTTGGGTCTGCGGTAGCCAGTGGTCAGGAAGTATCGGATCTGGCAAGCATGTCATGAGAGTTTGAGCTCGATACCCCACTAAGACCCGCCGTGTAAATTTAACGATGCGTTAAATCTGTCGAGGCTCAAACGTACCCGCTTTTGGTGGCCAGGCAGCTGGTAGCTAGGAGGGATGCCCTCTCAGGTGTCGTCCATGCGACCGTAGTTCGAAATGATGGTCCGTCGCCAAAGCCTCGTGTGTGAACAGTGCGACGTTAATATTCGCTGCTCACTCACCCCATTGCAATGTAAAGATTTAATATTTACAAGATGCTTCAAATTATGTGCATAAATATGCACACACACACAATCCTCTACCATTTGAAAAAGTGAAGCTCGAACTTATAGAAATTTATTGAAGTAATAAAAGGAAATCATTTTAAGATATATGAACGACTTTTCATAGCATGCAGGGGATGCACTTAGGAAAGTTACGAACTTGATTATAAAATAAGAATAGAAATAGTTTTGAAATTTAAAATTAAGATAAGGTAACCATATTTACATTATGTTAAATGTACGCTTAGTTATACATAATGTGACCCACTTAAGGGTTAAGTCAATTCTTGAAATAAATTCATAGATATCATGAAATCAATTGTTCTCATAGGAATTTTCTAGAAATATTGCGCTAATATAGAAAATATTTTTTGAAGTAGTTCTGATAATCAATGAATATTTTCAAACTTTACTGCATTGATTATTATGATGATTTAGCAACTTAACTTGTATTTAAAACAAAATTGTCAACAAAACCTCTATTAATTTAGTATTGTGTGATTATTGAATTTAAAAAGGAATAGTATTTTAAATTGGCTCGTTTTAACGTATTTTATTTAAAAGAAATTTTACTTTAGGAGCAATGTTAATATTTCTTAAAATTTAATAATTACTTTGTACATTTTTTAAAAATCGGAAGTGTCATTTTAGCTCTAGGAAAAACAAATAAAAAATATTTCAATTGTATTACGGGTTTTTATTTAAATAATTATTTGTTGTATCTTTAAAAAGAAATTTATCTAATGTGGAGCAGGGTAAGAGCAATTCGAAATTCTATTTCCTTGAGCGTTTTCGTCTTTTATTTTTATTTCTGTTTCAGGAGTATTGAGTCTGAAATAAAAATCGCTTATTTCCTAGTTTCATCGATCATTAAAATAACTTCAAGTCACGTAAAAATGAATTGGCGTACATTTCCTCAAGCTTTTTTTAGTTGGAAACATATTTCCTTTTGAAAGTAGTTTCTTCTCTAGTAATGTAATATTCTTTGTTCTTTTTAAAACGGTTTTGCTTACAAAGGCAGAAATCCAGTTCATCATGACAATCGATTGAATTATGCTATTTTAGTCCTGAATCGTTATGAAATTTGTTTAAGGTAATATCCGCGACTAGATTCGGAACCGTGATTTCAAAAGCGCATAAATGGATAATTTTCATGATATTTAGTGTCGCCAGATTAGAATACATGAATAAATTATTTTCCTTTTATTTTGACAAAAATTATTTAAATACAATGGCTAAAAAAATTAACTTAGAATAACCTTTTCAAAATGTTTCTTCTTTTGTGACAAATGCTTCTATTCTAATAATATAGTACACCTGTATCACAAACGAACTTGTCTGTACAGGGAAACAAACTAGATTTTTTGAAATATATATAACTTAGAGATGGGTTGATCCATATTTTACGACAACAGAGGGAGAAATTTTTAAGAAAAAAAAGCATAATCATTATTTAAATTAGGACCTATTAACTCACAGAAAATAATAATTTTCAAAAATTCTTGTGAGCCTCTGTAGAGAGGTTTGAGGCTATATACAGGCCAAATATTAATACAACAAGAAGCATGTTTTACAAGGAGAACATTTGAAAAAAAGGTTATTCTAAGTTAATTTTTCGTCAAAATATTGTATTTGACAATTTTTTTCTCTGAAATGTCATAAAACAATTTTATACATGTATTCCAATCTAAGTGACACTAAATATACATGAAAAATTATCCAGTTATGCCTTTTTAAAAATCACGGTTCGAACGTGGTCGAGATACATAAATAAAAAGATTCTGGTAAAATACAATTTTTAAAATATAAATAAAGAAATTGATTTATTCATACTTTAATATACAGAGCAGAAAATTTAACAAAAACACCGGTCACTACTTCGGTTGTTTGTAACAGTAAAATAATACTTTTCAAAATTTCCGCCGCTTGTACCCATGTGGTAGTCTGGCTTAGAAATGGGGTGTGTCCCAGATACATTGGAGACAAACCTTAGGGAGGTAGGGGGATATCCTGAGGATACAGATTTGCCAAAGCTGCCATAGTGAGAAGAAGTCTTCGTTCGGTGCTAGATGACGTTGTTCATAAAACATTTAACGAAACATGCACGCATTGTAATCTTTTTGCCACTTCCACCGCTACGAAAATTGTGCTTCTTCTTTTTTATAGAAGGTAGTTTGTGGTTGATGACACGTCTTTAAATTGAATACTCTTGTACTTTGGTAAGAAGTATGGAAAATATAAAGCAATTCATCTATACGTATTGTACGCGTTCATTAAAGTTAGTATTATTATTTATTTATTAAAATAAATTATTGAATGAACTGTTATTTTATTTATTTATCAGTACGTAATTAATATATATAAAAAATCAACACATAAAGTTAAAATAAACCAAGAAAACACACAAAGGCACATAATATAAATTATAAACGTTTGCTTATGTAGCTTTTCTTCTGAGTTTCGATGCACAAAATAAAGACACAAAAATGTATTATCTTATTAAGCCATTAATATGTAAAAAAAAGTCTGCTTAGATCAGCTTGAAAAATTTTATTTTTATGCACATTAAATAGTTACAATTAATATAAATAACATATACATATGACAGAAACACAACATGGGTAGCAATTAATTTTTAGTAATTATCATTTAAGAGTATCGTATTGGCATCCCAAAATAATCATGTCTATAAGGACTCACTTTGAAATGCTTTAAAACATTGAGAAAAAAAAAACATTTAAAAGTTTTGACACAAGAGTCATAAAAACGATGCCAACGTGGCTTTTAATACATTTGTAATTCTTTGAATAATTAGTTTTAATCAAATTAATTTTTATAAATTATAGTGAAATTATTGTATTGTCATCCGAAATAATCACGTATGTAAAATTTCCAGATCAATTAGGCGCTTTTAAAATATGTATTTTATTAACGACTAAATTCACGAATTAATAAATAAATAGAGAGTGAGGGCTAATGAAACACAGGAATTGAAAAAAATCTTCTGTTAAATAAATTAGCAACACTTCTCTTTGGGTTTTCTGGAATATTTATATTACAGTTTGAAAAATCATAGGAAATAAATATAATACATTTTAACGAGCTTTTGTTAATTTCATAACAAGAAATCTTTAATATGCATTGGTGTTACTTTTGTCCATGGTATTGTTTTTGTTGCTTGTATTTGGATTCCAGATAAATATTTGTGTGTTGAAAGAATATTTTTACAATGTATTTTTAATGATATTATATTAAGCTAGTCGTCCATCCGGTATAGTGGTTAGTGCCGCTGATTGCGGTGTCGTAGGATCTGGATTCATGTAAGACGTGGATGTTTGTGTTATAATCCTTCTCTTTGTGATGTGTACTTCAAGCTTATTTCTATGTGATACTTTTGGCCAGTTTTGGTTTATATATATAGTAAACTAAATTAAATTCACCATTAGTTCAATGAAGGTATATATATATTGTATAATCTCAACCTATTTGTATATTTATGTAAAAATAATTAGTATGTTAATTAGTTCATATAAGAAGTTAAGGCAGTGTTTCTCAAACTGTGGGGCGAGCCCCTAGGAAGTGGAAACTACAAGGAAGTGGTATATCGAAAACAAAAAGATTATTTTTAAAAAGAGTAATAACTTACTGAAGGAAGCAAAACAAAAATACATTCCTGACATCATAAAATACAAATTTTCACTGATATAATACATATAAATGTATCAGTACTGCGCAATAATGTTTTCTGTTAATTGTGGTGGTAAGTTAAGAACAAGTTTAATAATTTTCAGTGACCTTGTAGTGTCTGTAAAATTATGTCACAAATTAAATACTTTTCTTGATAATTTGTACGGTTTATAATTTAAGTCTTATTGGCAGCTTGCATTAAAGTATATTACATTATTGAATTCATTTACATGTTATTTTATGGAGGAAGGGGCGTGAAAATATTATGATTGAAAAATTGATTGCAAGTATAGAGAGTTTAGGAGGCTTTTAGGTTAAAGGTATATCAACCTTAATACCGAATAGAACTGAAAAGAAATAGAAAATACATAAAGTTACAAAAACTGTAACCTTTTTGAACAAAATTTACGCTTTGAATAATAAATTACCTTGTTTGTTTTACCATGACCATTATTATTAAAAACATAAATAATTTTCCATAGTAGGAAATATGAAAGCATTTTATAAACTTAAATTCAAAATACATTTAAAACTGATTAATTTTTATTGTTGAATAAAGCAAAAAATATAAAGAAAATTTACTATAACTAACATTAATTGTTCGCACAAAAAAATAAATATACATTTGGAATATTCTGAGACAACATAAACTTGCTGTTAGATTATATGCATAGTGCTATTTATTCAATTATATACTAAAAACAAAAGCATCATTTATTTAGCTATGATAATTAAAAACTATTAAGAAAAACATAAAAAAATAATAACGATCTTTTGCTTTTATTCTACGATACGAGAAATTTAAGTTGTGCTATTTGAACTTAAACATTTTAAAGTACCAAACGTTTAACGAAACAATACATATAAAGAAAATAACAAGAACCAAAATGCTTGTGATTACAGAATAAAGAGCACTTTTCCTTAATTGTTTATTGGAAACAAATTTACTCAGTAGTATTTAATTAGATATAAAACCGACGTAATGAATTATATCAATTATTGAAGCTTAAAAGGTTCTGATGTATACTACTGTGACTTCAGTATTTTTGTTTTATATTTGAAGTATTTAAGTGGAGTCCTAATTACTAAGTAACTTTTTGTATTAACTCAGATAAATAGTGAATAATTTCTTATTAGTATTATATTTAAAAGCATTTGTAACTTGGTATTTATCCCACAATGTTTGCTACATAAGTAACTCTTAAGGTAAAAAATTATTTTCGAACGGGAATTGCGTAACTAGAAAAATTATATGAAACTTCCATTTTCATATATCTTTAACACTGTGATATACTGCATGTAACATACTTAAAGATAATTTTTTTTAAATATGACATTTTATCTTTTTTATGTAGGAATATTCTTATTATGAATATCCACACGCTAACTTTTCTTTAATTAAAGTAGTAGTGTCTGTATCTATAAAAAAGTATGCTTGAAATCCATTTTGATTTGGAATGCTTGCTGATAGGAAGCTGAATATCGATGTTTAGTGATGGAAAAGATATTTCGTTTTAGTGTTGATCTTGCCAAAACACACCCTCTTTTGAAATGACTTAACTTCCTTCCACGTTCTTTCCAATTCCAAGAAATGCAAGAAAAATTCTGAAAGTTTCATTTGAAAAAGAACGAAGATTTTCCGCAAGAAACTATATAATGTAAGAAACACGTACCAGATATTGTGTAGTACCGTGGTGATTGACAACAATTTGTATTTGCAGCCATGCGACCAGATTCATTGAAAACGTAACGGAAAAAGATGAGTCTTCCACCAATACTCGACATTATTCCTCTTGTATCTAGACTAAAAATTTATTCATTCATTTAAAATAGTTATGAATGCATATACTATAATAATTTTAATCAAATATTAAAATCTTTTAATGAATCTTGTAGAGACCACTCGGTTAAATGTGAATAATAATGCTATTCTCTGTGCTTTTACTTGAAGTCAGTAAGGGGGTTACAATACAATAATTTAGATAAAAGTCTTCCAGATTTATATATATATATATAATTTTTTTTTACTTATAATATATTCAAAGAGTACCACAAAATTAAACCATTGAATGTTCTTAGAATAATTTAAAAATTCATGAATTGAATTTAAATAGCTACTCTTTCTACAACAATTGGCATACATACATGAAATTTCATTTATAAGAACATAAAGTTATGTGGAATACACACAAAGTCGGTTTTGGATTTGGTAACATGACATGTTTATGACAGAAGTTCATAAAACTGTTTTTTTTTACAAATGCTTTATTAAAAGTGCTACCAAAAGATACAGAATTCTTATTTAACTTTTTACAAAATTAAACATTTCATTTTACTTAAAAGTTCAATCGAACTTTTGTTTCTAGGTACAATAGAAGCAATATTTATAAGGAGCATAGAGCATTTAGATCAGTACCGAAAAAAACTTTAGCATTTTAAATAAAAAGAAATCTGGGACATTTTCTTTTTATCAGATAAAAATTCAGCTTAAGGTTTTATTTGCATTAGGGGAATGTGAACGAATACGAACATATAAATCCGAGTATCTCTGTTATTTCTTTAGCAGATCTCTTGCCCATATTTTGTGAGGAATCGAAAAATATATAAAAGAAGGATTAACCTAAATCGCTTCTTTATATATTTTCGATATCAAAAATTGAAAGAAAGAAAAAATTGATTTTTGATTTTCTGACCAATATTATCACTTACTGTGTATTATAATGTAACTAAACAACATCACGTGCTAATCATATAATTAATTATATCACTTAATCTACTGTGTTCTATAACTAATCACACTGGCAGCATGCTATTTTGAATGACATAACTGAGAGATTATTTAAAAACCTTTTAATTTGGAATGTCGATAGGAATTTTTAAAGTAGATCATGAAATATGACCAATAAAAATCTTGTTGATTTACTTATTTTATACAATTTTGCATTTTTGCACTCTAGGATTCAACTAAACTAACATTATGAGATATACATTTACTTCTCTAAGCAATAATGCGCATTCTCGAATCAATTAATCCATTAAAGCAGCGGTTCTTAAACTTTCGAACACCGCGGTCCCCTTTATGGATCAGCCTAACAGTAGGATCTCTAAGATTTTGAACAACCCACCTGACTCCCCAATACGTAGAGATGAATGGTTTTAATATTCCTCAATAATTCCAAGACAGCACCTGCAACTTATTTTTGCACATATATATACCACTTTTTGAAAAACAATACGTTGGCTCTATACAATTATAAGCAATTAAGAGCTGAATATTCTCGATCAATGCGTCTTCTTGTAAATTTTTTCGTGAGAACGAATTTAGTGATATAGTCTAGAGATGGCGCATCTTTCGAATTTTCGAGGCCTTTTCAAAGTCTATAAAAGAGGGCAATCTTAACATTAAATGAGAGGTCTTCAAGGATCCCCAAGAAAGGCTCTGAGGGCAAAGTGGTCCGCGGCCTGGTTGAGACACTCTGCATTAGTAATAGTATTATTTATATCATACAGTCATACTCTTGTATAATTTAGAGCTTCAAAGCAATCAACCAAATGCATTGTTCAGTCCTTTGCAAGAACTAAAATCAAGAATAATTAAAAACACTGTATTTTCATACTTCTGTTTGATCTTAACAGACTCTAATGTTTGTAGACGTTTGTAAAATCTCTACGGTGGTACATAACTATTCGTTCAGCCACTTCTTAATCTGTCTCAGAGTTGAAAAATTACTCCTTTTAACCTAATTAAAACGGATGATACATTTGGTCCATTAAAATACAGAGATAACGCATTTCGGTGGGCGTCCTTTTAATGTGAAAACTTCTCAAAAAAAATTTTTTTTTACTTCACCTTCAAAATTTTTAACAATCGTATCCCATCAGAATGACGACAATAGTCCATGCAAAAAGAATTAAGGGCTTACGTAGGTCTTGGCGAAAAAATTTGAACATTATATATGAAAAGGATTCTCTTATTTAGATATGCCCTGTAACTGTATAAAAGTATAAAAGTGATGTTTGTGCTTTTAAAGAATATCTGAACATTTACAGAGTTCATTAAAAAAAATTAAATACTCATCAATTACTAAGAAAGAATTAAAAGTAGTAATATATATTTGCAAGAATATTAAGATATATTGAAATTTTCTCAAGTAGAAAAACAATCTTAAAACACCAATTTTAAGGGACTTGTTTACATTTTTTTTGTACGCATACCAGAAATGAATTCAAAAGAATAATAAGGTAAGTCTCATTGCAAAAATAGACTGTAAAAGTAATTAATAAAATTCTTTGATGAATTTAAAAAAGTAAAGTTTAACTAATGGACAAAAATCTTCCTGCAAATAGCAACGGATATAAAATTACGTGCAGTAGCGTAACGTGCACTCCGCTACCCCTGCATTGCGGGGGCCTCAAAGCTTGACTGACGCTAAGTATGTATTTGAGCTTGGGGCCCAAAACTTGAGTTTCCAGAGGGGCCCTAATTTTTTCTATTATGCCACTATTTACTGAGTCTCTTAAGATTAAAACCTATTAAGCACCCATAAAAAAATATGAAAATTGAAAAAAATAAAATAAAATTTCCTTTATTCCCAATTTCAAAATTATCGAAAAAAATAACATTTTTTAATTATTTACAATTTGTATAAGTGCACGTCAAATTTATATATTTAATTATACCATTCTTACTTTTAAATAAAGAAAAAATTAAATGCAATATAAATGTGAAAATATATTAAAACAGTTTCCTTTAAAATAATCAGTATCATTCATAATATTGCATCTGATTAACTTTAAATAAATTCAAATAGAAAATTCATTGCAATATAAAGATTGAGATAGTTTTATTTATGTTCGGTTGTTTTAAAAGTCCATTTGAAGTACAATAAAACGGAACAATTAATTTTGTAAAACAATTTAAGAACCTTTTGAAAAGTAAAAAGGCAAAGCAAACTTAGACAGAAAGCTGATCGAACATTATTCTACAAAATAGTTCTATTGAAATCAGGAAGATAATTGCAACACCTTCATTTCAGACAATTTTATTTGCATGGTTATTGGACTCAAATCTCTAAAATATCATAAATTTACTTAAAATTAATTTTTTTTCCAAAGAGGCCCTGTTTTGATATTTTCCATTGAAGACCTAGTACATTCCTCGGGAACTGGTGTCACTTTCAAATGGGGCACCATATAGAAGAATACCAACTGCCACAATATAATTTGGATGTCCATTTTACTTCCCAGACAGAGCACCTGAGCTCTGATGATACAATTTAGTACTTGGAATTCAATTATTTCAAGAACTCCCAAGTCAAACAGGCACTCTAGGGACATTTAACATGCAGCACAATCATGCGACGTGGGCACTGTTAATTTTTTGCAAAGTGAAAATCTACCGGCTTGGGCCGGTTTTCAACCAGCAAAACTTGGATGTACAAGGCCAGCGTCAAACCGGCACTTCTTGCGCGAGGTATGTCACACCCACCGCCTAGTTTTTTTCAAGACTCCATCTAAACCTTTTTCAAAAGATGAATAATTTTTCGTGTAGCTGACTTTAAGGTCCCATCCTTTGACGGGCCTTAGCTTGTAAGCGAATTATTATTATATATTTTTGTCTACCACCTCTTCGGGTATGTCATATCCTGCGCGTTACTGTTCTAAATACATAAGCATGCTTTAAAATCTTTCTTGTGCTACGGCACATTATTGTAGTTATGATGAAGAAATGTGATATTTAAGTAATTTAATAGATACAGTATTTACTAGATATATATATATATATATATGTATAATACAACAATATTTTCGGATGAAGAAAGTCTCTTTGCGGGAATGATGAGGAAGAATCGAATGATGAAGAGTATAATAGCAAGTATGATTCCTCTACTGAAATCTATCCAGATAATTTAACTGAGGGAGCAATTATCATCCTTGATAAAATGATCACATCATATTCAATGGCTAGGAAATGTAATTGTTAGCCTATGACAATATTTTTTGTGTTGGGCGTTGCGACAATAAATGCGCAAATTATTTTGTTAAGTACTGAGAAACCACCTGCTAAACATCGAATCAAACGCTGATTTTCTGAAGTGTTTTGGATTCCGATTTACAAAAGAATGTAAAGACAGTAGAAATCAGCAAGCAAGTTCTACAAAATTTTTAAAAATTTTTAAAAACTAGGATCCAGTAAAAACATTGCACTCCCTCGCGACGAAGACTGAAAGAGTGTATAAATAATGTACTGAGATACCCTATTAAAGAGACCAAAAAACTAAATTTACGTGAGAAATGTGTAATAAACATATTGTATATTTCTACTTTTCTTCCTTTTCCGCCTTTGTATGCAAATTTTACTTTAAAAACAGAATATAAACACCCTTGGGTATGAGATACCCTGCGCGTAAAATTCCGTTAGTTTTTTTCGCGTGTGAAGTGCCGGGTTAAAATTATTATAAGATTATCAATATATAGTTTATCGATAATTTTTCACTTGACTCTCACCCTTCTAGAGAACTACGATTTACTTTTTTTTCACTGTCCTCAAGAAAGCAAACATATTCTTTGAAAAGATTCGTTGGATGCTCAGAATAAATTTATTAAATTGCTGTTTCGTACTTAAAATTTGATAGAGATATTAGGGAGAAGCTGTCACAGTGTTGATTCTTAATAACATTTTCACAGCGCGTCATTTATGAGAAATATTTTAGATGTAAAATTTTCTTTCACGACAAAAGACGGCATATTTAAGGCATTATGTAGTGGTAGCAATTTAAAATGTATTTAAAAGTTATTATTTTAATAGATTATTCTATTTCAAAAGGTACAGTGATAGTTGTGAGCTGTAATAGTGAAAGAGAAGAGAAACTACGAGCGTTTTTCGTGTATATGTGTTTTATGTGTTACATCTCTATCTAGATGACAGCAATTTTGTGCTAGAAATTTATGTACCATAGCAACTTAAATGCTTGAAAATAAGATATTCTGATTTCATTAAGGAAACGGGGAAAGAGATGTTTAAGGTATTCGACTACGTTCGGAACCATGATTTTAAAAAAGCGCATAAATGGATAATTTTCATGATATTTAGTGTCACTTAGATTAGAATACATGTATAAAATTATTTTAAGGACATTATGACAAAAAAATTATTTAAATACAATATTTTGACAAAAAATTCACTTAGAATAACCTTTTTTCCAAATGTTCTCCTTTTGTAAGAAATGCTTCTATTGTATTAATATTTTGCCTGTTTGTTTGTAGCTCAGACCTCTGTACAGAGGCTCAACTAGAATTTTTGAAACGCATAACTTGGAAGTCGGTTTATCCATGTTTTACGAAAACAGAAGGGAGAAATTTTAAGAAAATACGCCGAAAATTATTTCAAATGATTGTAATTCTAAAAATAATGTGAATTTTTCAAAAGTCATAGTTGAGCCTCTGTACAGAGATCTGAGCTATATACAGGCAAAATATTAATACAATAGAAGCATGTTTAAAGAGATTTGAAAAAAGGTTATTCTAAGAATTAATTTTGCAAAATATTGTATCTAAATGATTTTTTTCATAATGTCCTTAAAACAATTTTATACATGTATTCTAATCTAAGTGACACTAAATATCATGAAAATTGTCCATTTATGTGCTTTTTAAAATCATGGTTCCGAACGTAGTTGGATACCTTAAGGAATAATTAGAAAAAAAGACAATTTTAAAGATATTATTTT
Organism: Trichonephila inaurata madagascariensis; assembly: GCA_019973955.1. Taxonomy (NCBI): domain Eukaryota; kingdom Metazoa; phylum Arthropoda; class Arachnida; order Araneae; family Nephilidae; genus Trichonephila; species Trichonephila inaurata. The sequence goes on from BMAV01019368.1 coordinate 184,125, forward strand.
GAGTAACAGTTACTGCGTGAATTCCCTAAATATACAAGGAGAAAAATTTAGAGCCTGATTCGTATAAAATTAAATGCAAGAAATACGTGAAACATATTTTGCGATTGTATGATTTTAAAATCTGTATATACTTAATTTTACAAAATTAAAAATGAATGATATATATTTTTATAATATATATTGTTATATTCTTTAAAAAATTTCAGAATGTTATATTATGCATCGTAATAAACATTTTGTGAACAAATGAACTTGAATGAACAAATCTTTTTTAATGATAATTCTTCGCTTTGTAACACAGTGTTCTTCAACTGTGGCACGCACCCCTTGGGGAGCGTGAGTATATCGAGAAATCGAAAACAAAAGATTATTTTAAAAGAAATTATCGATTTACTGAAAGGAAGCAAAACAAAATACATTCTGACATAATAAAAAATAAAATGCACATTTACACTGATGTAATACACTTATAAATGTATCAGTACAGCATAATGTATTTTATAATTAATTTAACAGTACTAAGTTAAGAACAAATTTAATAATTAAAAATGACCCTATGGGCTTGTCAAAAAATTATACACAAAATTTAATACTTATCTTAATAATTTGTTTGGTTTATAATTAAAGTCGTATTGTAACTTTACGTCAAAGTATATTAATATTGAATTCAATACATTATTTTTTTGTATGGAGTGGTGATTGATGAAAATTAGGATTGAAAATTGGGTTGCAAGTATTGAAAGTTTGAGAAACACTGTTGTAACATTTAAAATTTTAATTCAAATTTATAATAAAATTCAATTATTATAAATAATATAAAGGAAATCTATAGAGATAAAAAATAGAAACAAATAAAACAATAAAAAATACTATTTGTACTTCAACAAACGCTTTCTCGTCTTTTTCATTTTGAGTTATGTAATTAATTTTAAAACTTTTTGGCTATTTACAACTTTATGACCCCAAAATACTTTTGAGTCATCTAACTCGTACTAAGCATCTTTTAAAATGTAGATAATTGCAAAGAAAACACATAGATAAGCATATGAATAAAAAGGGAATGCCGCAACACAACATAACAGGCATCTCCTTTTTAGAATATACTGTGGCCGTGGTAGCGAGAAGTGGTATATGGAGTATCGGACAAGTGCTAACACTGTGTCTTTAATTTCGATTCAATACCACTAAGACCACAAATTTAGCAGCGATGCACGTTAAATCATTCGAGACTTCAAAACGTCCTCCGTTGGTTGAGGTTAGTATTAAGTTCAAAGGAGGGTTTGCCAGCTCGGATTGATAAATCTATCACTTGACCATGATTCAAAATTACGTTGCCGTCGCCAAAAAAGCCCTCATGTAGCTAGAACAGTGCGATGCGTAAATTCAATCAATCAAATTAGAATATACTTTTATACATATGCTTTTTGAAAAATCCATTAAATTTTCTTTTAACTAGTATGGAGAACACGATTATATTCTTTAAAATTATTCTCAATGATTTTGACTAACAGGAAAGCACAAAAAAATCATTGTAGTTATATTAGGCAAATTAAAAAAATATTTATTTAATTTCAAATTCAGTTGAAAAATAAATCAATTTTAAAACTCTTGTATAGACTTAGGATGAATATTAAGCACTTAATTTCAATTGTATTTACTACATTAAATGATTTTAATGCCCCTAAGAGTTCTAAACAATAATTTCATTGTAAATATCTTCTAAAACTGATTTTATTAGTATTTAATTAGGCGTGTAATAACATCATAGAAATATAATTTACTATGCAGTTAATGTAAAAAATCAACAGTATCGTAAGCCAATTTTTAATTCTTTTTTAAAAAAATAGATATTTTTGTATTTATTTATAGGAAGTTAATTTGGTTCTATGCTGAAAATAAGGAATCAAGTTCATAAATATATTTTTTCAAAAAAAATATTATTTTAACAGATAGAAAAATGTGTAACAAAGATAAAAAATTTATCCTTCTATGTCAACGGAGTGAATGAAATTTACTAATTTTCCTATTTCATTAAATAATTAATTTCCCTGCTCTTAAAATGAATAATATTTATAAAAACACACACTTGATTCTTATTAGTTTTCTAATTAAATTCTCTAAGCTCATTTGATGATTTCACAAGTAACTTAAGAGAAAAAAGTTTGCAGTGATAATTTATTAAACTATGAATAAAAACTTATTTAAGCTTTCATTAACTATAGCTTATGATTAAAGCTTAAAATATTATTTTCATTTATTTTAAACATAGCCTTGAAATACTGATTAGAAACTATTATAATTTGGTATGATACATCTTTAAGTAAGCCCTTCAAATATAATTTATATTCATTGTATTGGATAGGTATATTATAACTACTCAGATCACGTTAGACTTTTGAAATAAAAACTCGCTGAGGAGAATTTTTGATTTTTATGTTCCCTATTAACAGTATGATGTATTATAAACAAATATTTAATCTTTTAATTGCTGATTGAAATTTATGCGATTAGCTCCTCATCGCTACCGTTTTTCTCATAGGAGAGCGTACGTGGTGTATTAAGGGGGGGGAATAAAGGCTTAAATAAGCAAACTTTTCTCTAAAATAAGTGAAACCTTCCCAAATACTTTCAAGGTCATTTTATTTGCATTCCAAAACCTTCGATAGCAGCAAAAAGAAAAATGTCTTATTTCGGAAAGACGTATATCTACGTACTGGGCATTAAACGTACGGGTTGAGTGAGACATATAAAAACGCCGATCACAATTAAGGGGTTACCTTATAAGATAGAAATATTATTTTTCTGATTTTTCCATAAAAATTCATTTGCATATTTATAATAAATAAGTTTTTAAAAAATTATGTTTTAAATTTTTTAAAGATAATTCTGCTCTCAAGAAAGTTACAGACTATACTTTCAAGCATAGACATTCATCCATATTAAACCAATAAGTTTTATTTATTTCATATGCACATAATTTCCAAACTTCACTATTATAGTTCTCTTTTTCTTTCTTTTTTTTTATACACTACTCTCTTAAACTAACAATAAGATATACTCTTTTTTAAAAAAATTCTCTTTACTTTTCATTGATCTCTACAGTACTTACAGATACTACAATGCAATACAAATTGCTTATTACTTTAATCTAAAATTAATTCTTTAACTTTTGTGGAACATCACTCTAACTGTTACAACTTTCACTTACCACTACTTCACCAACAAGCCTTTACTTTGACAGAAGTTTTGAAATTTTTGCGTTCAACACACAACGAGCCCCTGAAATTATAGACAACTTAGATGGTTAACGCCAAAAAGGTTCTATGAAAGGGGTTAAATGGAAAAATTTACCCCCATTCTTGTTCGTCTGTTCTTAGCTTTTGGGTTTTTACTTTAATGGTCATGTCGGAAATTTGGGTCCAAAAATCGGTTCGGAAACGTTTTTGCACTAATTTACTTCCAGTTATTGAGAATGTTTTTTTAATTTATTAACAAGAAAATCCAGAAAAAAATATTTTTTTAGTACATTAAACTGCCCTCGAAATTTTATTAATATATCTGGAAAGTTGTTTAAATAAAAGTTTTGTACTGAATTGTTGTTGTTGTTACTAATCTCCGTCTGGTGGGGAAAAAAGAAGGGAAAAACCCGTTTTTTTTAATGAATCCGATGCTAAAAATTGGACTACAGGGGGTTTTACCCAGTCAAGATGTGTTGAGGTGAAGCCCGTTCAAACTGGCTTTTGGGAAAATGGGGAACCTTTTATTGCCTCAGAAAAAGGGAATTTTTAAGTGCCTACGAATCGGAAAAGATAAGCTTGGCTTTTTGAAAAGTAAAAAGGGGGTTCCCTGGTTTTTTTTATTTTTATCCCTTTTATAAGCGGAGTTTAACCCTTTTTTCTTTATGTTGAGCTTTTGTTTTGAGAATAATTCTAAATATATGACCCCGGGGTCAATGGATTGTATCACCGGGGGGTGTCAAACCAAATGCCCTTTCGGGCCACATCGGAAAAACATTATAATCCCGGGGCCCCACAAAAAAATAACCTTTATATCAGATTGGAAAAAAAAAAAACATTTTTGGGTAAAAATTTTAAAAACCGGAATTTTTTGTTGTTTCATTATTTTTTTTAGCGACAAGAATAATATAATATTACAAATATAATAATTTCAATAAAAAATAATGTTTAAAATTTTACAGTTGCCTTTTTCTTGAAAACTAGGGTGTTTCTATTGAATTGATCTTTTTACTCATTTTAAAACTTATGGTGATGCTTCCCAAACGATAAAATTACATTGTTCTTTATTTTAAACCCGTCCTGAATATATTTTTTTAATTTAAAAAAAAAAACATCCCTGACTCCCCCTTTGTTTTTGGTCCCCCAAACAAAAGTAGGAGGAAAAAAAAGTCGCACACACAGAAAATATGTACCACCCACAGTAAAGGATATGCATAATCAATTCAAAATTTATTTAAAAATAATTTACTATTTTAAAAATCAAATGAACTTTTTGATAAAATATAAATCTATTTTAATTAAAAGGACATTTATATTTAAAAAGGTTTATTTTAAAACAAGAACAGGTAACAAAACAAATACTTGATATATATATATAAATTTCCCTCAAATAAATTTAAAATAAAAAAACTTTAAAATCTGATTTTAAAAAATTTTTTAAAAAGCCCGGCGGGCCGTTTGGGGGCCTCCGGGGTCGTCCCTCCTTTAAAGAATTCATTTCCGTGGATAGGCGGGGCGGAATCCGCTAAAAAGTACTTTTGTGTGGGAGATGGCTAACTTTTCGTATGATAAAATGAACTGTTTTTTATCTCCTAGGGGGGGGCCAGTTTTTGGGTGTTAATTAAACCGGCGCCGGGAATCTAGGGTTTGTATTCTTTCGCTATGATTTTCAGCCCCATGTCAATTGTAATTGTGTACAGAATTAATACTATTTATTCAAGAAATAATCTGTTAATTTTGTTTTAAAGAATGTCTAACATTTCCGACAGTTTATTCTTCAGAACAATTAATACATATTTTGTATCAGAAAATATACTTATTAACTGTTATATATTAATATTGTAATTATATAGTTATTGTTATTATATAATTGTTAAGTGTAAGACATTTGAAAGCTTAAATTTGCCATTAATCTTTGCATTTCCTGTAAAAAGTTTTGTAATTCGTTTGGATTTATAAATCCAATTGCATTTATAAACATTATTTTAATGTATGTCCCCGCCTTTGCTTTTTTTAAAAAAAAAAAAGTAAAAACAATTTTTTTGATTTTTTTTTTTGTTGATTTTTGGCAATTTACTTTTTTGTTTATTTATTCTCTGTTTCTTCCCCACCTTAAGTAACTTTTCAGATAAATTTATTTTCAAATGGTATTATTGAAATTTCGCAGTTTTATAGCTATATTTAAGAAATCAGTTTATTAGTAAATTAATTGAATAGTTCTACGTTACAGTTACAGTTTAAAAAAAATCCAAATTTAATGCAAAATTTTTACAAAAGCCTGCATAAATATAAAGATCTACCTAATTAAATATTTACAAAAAAATAATGCAATGGTGAAATAAATCTATAACAATAAAAAGTTCAAAGTAATGACCAGTCTGGAGTAAATGAAACATGTTTAATTTCAAAACTTTTTAACTATGAAATCCGTGGAGTACTGATCAGCACTCACACACGTTTCTTCCTCAATAAATCATCGGCTCGCTGTGTACCATTGCAATCAAGTTTATCGATGCGATAAGACATCGGTGAGATGATTTCAGATTATCCGAGTCTCTCATGACGATCCGTTAAGATTTAAACCCCCCCTTTTATTAAAAAGCTTTTTCCCCGTGAATGTTGTATGCTGTAGTGGGGCTCAAGGCATCTATTTTATTATTTTCTTAAGTATAAGTCAAAAGTGTACAGTCATTTCAGATCTTAGAATTGAAAGTGGTTAGGCATGAAAAAAGTATTTGAAATGCTGAATAACAAAGAAAATGAATGAAAAAAGCCTATGTTTGAAACTTATATTTAGACCATGCGTTATTTCTATGTTTATTGTTTTCGATTTCGGTGAGAGTTAATTAGTAATAATAAAATAGTTGTATTATGTTGGTGAGTATGAAATGTTGGATTTTTAAGTGAACATGTAAAATTTCATTTAATTTTCAAAATTTGTTTATTTAATCCAAATATGCTTCATTTGCTTCAATACACCTCTCCCCCGAGATTTTAATGCAAAGATGCCAGTCTTAAAGGAATTCTTGTATATAGAACTATGATGTGGGATTTTTGTTACTCTTCATTTTCATACTGTTTATGTTGTAAAAACTTTTCTGAATGTTTCAAAAACGAATGTCGGTTGGAGAAAGATTTAATGAATAAGCTGGATGTTGCAAAATTTTATATTTAAATAAATTTTATTTCGCAGTTGTCTTTGCACGACATTCACGGCCGAGCGTTGCCTTGAAGAATTATTGGGCCTTGCCGATTACCCAGAGGTAAGCATATAAGTTGAATATATTATGCATTTTATCAATGAATAATGCATTATAATACATACACTTGGATTCCACCAATTTTTCAGGGCTCCTTTTGTTTCAGATGTTTAGAGTCTTTCATTTCCATTTTGATAAAACCCTCAGACCGTTTTTTAAACCATCCTCTACTTTTTTCCTTCGTTAAAATATTCTCCCAAATGCTTGGATATGGCACAACTTTTGAAGAATTTTTACCAAAAACTCATATAAAAATTGTGAAGGGCTCACGCGACTTTTCATTAACATGTCCTTTGGGTTCTTTTGGGGCCAAGATGAATGGCAACTCTTTTCCAACCAAAACCCAAGAAGTGAAATGTGAAGAAAGATGCAAATTAGATAGCTTTTAAATATCAGAAGTTTAAGTAAGCAAGATGGCAATTTGGGAAATGTTACGTTATAAAATGATACAAACGTGAAGTGATAGCTAACTGAGATTATCCCGAAGATAGAACCATTAGGTCAAGGTGTATACCATTGCACTCGAGTAAGAAGCAACTTCCTTAATATCGGATCAACGATTGGATTAAGGTAGAATTGACTATTTAATATTTGGACGTGATATTATTGGAATTAAGATTAGGCGAGTTAGATATTAATAGTGGTCCGAGTTAGGTTATTTCGATATTACTTATATTGTGTGTTTGTTCATCGTAGATTCTCTCATATATATTTATTATCTACTTTATTAAAATCTTAAGTTCTAGTTCTTAATAAAGTCATATTAAGAACATGGACACGTCTGGTCCTTTTGTTAGTCCTACACCTCTAGCTCACACAGATAATCCAGGCGAAAGGCACCCTAGGGGGGCATTTTCACAAAATTACACTAATATATTATTGTTTATAATGTGTTAGTGTATAATTGTTAATCATTTATATTGTATTACTAATAATATATAACTCTTGTAATTAAATACTCAAAACAAATAATAAAATGGAACCCTTTGTTGAAATGTGACTCTGACACATGAACAATAGGGCTGCAGGTAGCCCAGTGGTCAAGGTATCGGATCATAGCAGACATGTCATGAGTTCGAGCCCAGTACCACTAAAGATCCGCCGTGTAGGGCAGCGATGCACATTAAATCTGTCGAGAGCTGAAACGTCCTCCGGTTGGTGTGGTAGTTTGGAGATAGGGGGTTCCAGCTTAGATGTCGTCCACGTCACTTGACCATGGTTCAAAATTACATGGTCCGTCACCAAAAGCCCTCGTGTAGCTGAACAGTACGAAGTCAATATTCACTCACTCACTGACATGGACAATACGACTATAAATAAGGTTATGTCAAAGTAAAAGCATAATAAAAATAGGATGACAAACGTTCACATGTAAAGAAAATTCGACATTTCATAGCACCAGCCTAATAACAATGGATAAAAAATCAGAACGCATAATTTTTACTTACATCAGTTTATAAGTATGACCTAATCTTTTTCTATCGACACTCTTTTTTGTCAACTTAATTCATTTTCCGAAGTTCGTTTATTGAAATATACTAAGCTATGAAGTGAACTGCATTTTAAAATTTAGTCTTTAAAGACATTGTTCGATACAGAAACACTACTGACATAAAATTATTTATCATGCAAATATTTCTCTCATGTAGTGTTGATGCAATTCACCAAGAAAGAAAAAATATTTTTAAAAAAATAAAATATTTCATGAAAACTAAAATTGTAGTTTTAAGTTTCAGTATTATACCCATGATCATTATAGTTTTAAATCTAATATCCGTTCCCTAAAATTAATAATAATTGAATAAAATCCAAAATTGTTTTTAAAAAAACGAAGTAGAAATAATATAAGTAGTTTAAGAACTCATTATTTCTTTTATAAAAGCTTTCACCTCTAATTAGCTATAGATAGAAAGAAATCTCTTGATAAAAAATACCATTAGAAAAGATTTTTTCTTCTTTTAAGAATTGGAAAAGTATAAAATGTAATTTCGATTATGGTATCTGAAGAGAAGAATTGAGAATTATTATTAGAATACAATAAAACCTCCTTTAATTAGTTCTCTCTTTTTACCATTGATGTTATTATCCAAACTTTTTATTTAAAAAAAATCTTGAGTTATGTTTTTAAAAGCGAACAGAGGTTTGGTTTTCTTTTAACTTTCCTTTTTTTAAAAAAAATTATAAAAATGTTTCAATTTTAATTCACAGCTACCTGCAGAATGAGGAATTACGAAACTTTTAACGATTTTCCTTTAAGGTTTTCATACTCTACCTGATTATAAATACTTATAACACAAATCAAGTAAAGTAATTGTGTAAAAAAAAATTATGCTAATAATTTTTATAAATTTCCTTACATATTTTATTTTCAAAACAATCCTTTATGTCGAACGTGTGTGGGGGGAGGTATTTCGGTTTGTTATTCTAATTGCCTCAAAAGTGTGAACTCGAATTGAAGTTTTCAAAAATAGAAAACATGTCATTAAATTTTAAATGCTATTAAGGCCTGTTTAATTTGAAATGCGAAATTTAAAATTGATAAACTTGTTTGCCTTATGCATTGGACTGTATTTCTACAAAAATTTGCAGTCTCTAACTGTTTTTTTCATGCAACCATATATTGGGCCGCATTCGGTACATTCAAATAGTTGAGAGTAACTCGTCAATAAATATACTTCATCAATTTCATCGCATATTTGCCTATAATGGATCATAATTAAAAGTCCATCATTGATGCTATATGTAAAAAAGCTTTAAAACATTTTCTCTAAAAGAAAAAAATCTTCAGCATAAAATTACATTATTTGAGATAACCTCTTAAAAGTACTTTAAATATTTTTTTTAAGTGAGCTCGGTGGCTTAGAGGTAACGTGCCCGCCTCGTAAGCATACGACTGTGGGCTCGATCCTGGCTGAAGTGGATAGATATTCTGGATGTGAAAATAGTAGTCACACAAATCATATGATTATGTGGCATGTAAAAGATTCTTTGTGTACCAATTTGGCTCTGGTATTAAAGGAAATACTTAGCATCTGATGAAAGCTTCAATAGAATAATTTTTGGGTGTCAAAATTTGGTAACGGGAGCCTCCAGTAGATGGTATCACCAATGAAATTTCTCCCCCACTCTGTGACTTGCCGTGTCTACAAAGGCTTAACCGCGTTAAAATGCAGCCCATTTGGAAATAATATATTTATTTCCAAAAACCGGTGTCAAACTAAAATAAAATTCATACTCAATAACATTGAAATCTTGATGCAAATACAATTTTGATTAGTTGTTTTTGCTTTTCGATACACTCTAAGCCAGCGATACTCAACCTGCGGACCGCCGGCCTTTTTTGAGTGGCCGGGTCATAGCCCGTTGCACTAGAAATTCAATTGTCAGAGGATAATGTACAAAATATTAAGCAGGAAATTCTTTCAATCAAGCAAAATCAAATACATCAATTTTGCTATCAATTTGTTTTTTTAATAGTCGAATGTAAGCAAGAGGGCGGTCATAGATGAAAGAAAATATAAAAGTTATCCCGTAACTTAGTAAAAATTCATAAAAATAAATATTTTGGGGGATGTGTGTGGGCTTAATAGAAAAGTTAATATAGTATTAAAATAAAACCCAAAAAAATGAGTTTTAATATTTTGATCAATTTTGTTTGTCAATGTTGCTTTGGTCTTATAGTGTGCTTTTCCACTATCCGCATGTTGCGGCACGTATGAAATAACTGTCATGTGTATGCGGCCCGCGTGAAATACCTATCATGTGTAGGCGGCCCGGCGGGAAAAAAGGTTGAGTACCCGTGCTCTAAGCTGTAACAGGGAGGCCTTTTTTAGGTAAGTGAGAAATTTGCGACTTCTTGGTGGTTAAATGATCTTTTTTCTACGTATAATGTTCTGTTTAGATCACAAATAGACTTTCCTTTGTGAATTTACAACTATTTTGGCCTACTATGCCAATTTCACAATAAAAAGGTAATTGCCGACAACAAACTATGTTTCAATAATAAACTTTAGATTTAAGCAAGTTCTAATTATAAATAAATGAAAAAATAATCTAAAGTAAAAGACTTTTTTTTATATTTCTCCTAAAATATTGATCACCGAATTAGAAATTAAATCCAACTTAATCAGAACTTCTTTTAAGAAGAAATAAGTAGTAAAATGATGCAATATAATCAGATTAAAATATTTAGGAACATAAAATAGCATAACCGTAAAAATATATCCATAGATATCTTTCATAACCAATAAAGTTACCAGTTCTCTATTTTGCATCAAATAAGGCATAATTGTGCATAAATTTTTTTTTCCCATTTATGGCACCCCTTAAAACTGACACTACGTAAATGAATCCTGACTGGACCAAATGTGCGTTTTACTTCATAAATATTCATAAACATATTCCCAAAAAATTCTATCTTTTTTTTTTCCCCAGGGCCCGGGTTTTTTGAAAAAAATCAAGAGTTGTATTTTGTTTCTGAAGACCCTTATTATTTTGCGAAAGGGAAAAAAATTTTCCCTTTTTTAGATAGATTTTTAGTTTCTTAGCCTATATATATACACAGAGTATTTAAAACAACCCCTAAAAATCTGCACAGCTAGATTCCTCGTTGGGAATTTCATAAAACCCCAAAGAAAACGTTCCCGTACGATCCATTTGTTTACAGAAAAATACGAAAAACAAAAAATATGAGATCACTGCCGGTGCAAGAAAAAACACTTTTTTTGGACCCAAACAACAACAGTATTTTTCAAAATCTTTCAGACATTAATCTTTAAAACGTTCCCCGCGTCTATCGCGTCATGGTGTTTTTAAAAAGGGGGGTCTTAACCGGGTTCCTCGGTGACCCTACCATTAGCGGCAAAAACCCCAGACTTTGTTGGTTCCAGCATGATGGGGCTCCGGGCATTTTTCTGCTCCCGGACATGATTGGCTGGACATCGCATACCCCCCCGTTGGGTTAGACGTCAGGGTCCCATTCATAGCCTCCCGTTCCCCCAGATCTTACACCATTCGAATTTTTTCCCGTGGGGGGCCCTCTCCCAAAGGGAAATTTTTGGGATCGGGGGTGGGGACAACACAAGTGGACTTAATTTTCTCGTTCATGCTGCTTGTCTTCGGTGGACCCCCCGGTGCTGCGACTGTGATGAAAAACCCCCTTCCACGGCAAAACTCAAGCCTGCCTTAACATGCTCTTTGGGCCTTTGAACATCTGCCTTAAATTTTGCATATACTTCTGTTGATATGTTCAATAAAAGGGGTTTTTTTTTGCACATCAGTGCATCATCTTAAATGACATCATACTTTTTTTTGTATTTTTCTCTTGAACTATGGATCTTTCAGGATCCTTCTTGGGGGAAATTTTTGTACTCCCAAAAGTAATTTTTGCCTTTTGACAGGGGTTTTGCCCGGTCGTTTTAAGGCCCTGTGTGTGTGTTTTTTGTGTGTGTGTGTGTGTGTGTGTGTGTTGTGTGTGTGTGTGTGTGTGTTGTTGTGTGTGTGTGTGTGTGTGTGTGTGTGTGTGTGTGTGTGTGTGTGTTGTGTGTTGTGTGTGTGTGTTGTGTGTGTGTGTGTGTTGTGTGTGTGTGTGTGTGTGTGTGTGTGTGTGTGTGTGTGTGTTGTGTGTGTGTGTGTGTGTGTGTGTGTGTGTGTGTGTGTGTGTGTGTGTGTGTGTGTGTGTGTTGGTATTTTAATATATTGAATTTACCAACCATAAATTTTTTTTGGAAAAAAAAATTTTTCATAGCCCAAATAAATTTTCTGGGGAAAACCCGTGCTGTAAAAAAACTACTTTAGTTGTACAGAGTGTTTTGAAGGAGTTCTTTCAAAACAAAAGAGAAATAGTTCAATCTATCAATACGAACAATATTTTCTATAAAATATAGGGACTTTTTCTACAATGAGTAGCAGAAAAACGTTTATTGAAATGTCCAAACTGTACTGTCAGCATTGAAAAAGAGGAGAAAAGACGAAACCATATAATCTGCAGAGATTCAATTCTCGGCATTAGAAAGAAACTCAAAAGAGATATTCAAAGAGGTGATCAAGTGAAGTGGCGCAGAATTTGCAAAGGCAAATAAAAGAGTGGCGCTCACAAAGATTTCTGAAATAGTCGGTATCCTGTATGCCCGATACGAGATTTTCCGCGCTATCCACTGACGACTCGAACACAAATGCTTTGAAGTACTTTTTAAAAAGAAGTCTAGCGGAATTTTGATCAAATAAGTGTTGAGGCCAAACCACAAGCGCCAAACCACACCCATTGCGCGGTATATGAGGTAATCAGAAAGTGACGGATCGAAGGAAACAGGGAGCAGGAGATTTATTACGTGTAAGAAACGCATGACAATCTATGTGAAGAACGAAATAAGCTCCAATAACCGGGAATCAGGAAGACAACGCCTGTGAAATGTTCTGATAATAGGTAAGAGCAAACCAGATAATCACTAATGATATATTCATTTTAATGAAAAATATTTATAAGTATTTTTTCAAGTGGCAATTAAGTTGAGCTTGCTGTCAATCCAGTAGCGTTCATTAAAAATATTGAAAATTCTTATCTGCAAAGCGAGTCCTTATCAGCGAATAATACTATGAATGTGTTAAGACAAAAGTTGTTATTTTTTATCTGGGACATAACACACAAATTCTAAAGTGTGTGTTAGTTGTCAACGTTTAAAAAGTGAACCTGTAGTGGTATCTAAATAAACCAGTAATAGCCACCACGCGATGACGATCGTTTTGACTTGGTGGTTAAGATACTCGTTTTCGGATCGAAGGTGCGGCTTTAATCTTCCTACATCAGTGACCTTGACTGAATTAAGAAAACGCAACTTTCTGAACTGTCATGGTGCCATCTACCGAAAGATAAATGAAATAAAAATTAAAAAAGTAATAAGAATAAAAAAAATAAATAAATAACTACCTTTCCGTTCCGAACAAAAATTCGTTCGCCTATCCACCCGACTCACTGGTGGAGAGTAGGGACCGTATCAAATGGTAATAGCCACCCGGGGTGGTCGTTTTTGGCGTGGTGGCTAAGATACTCGTTTTGGTAGGGTCCCCGGTTCTTCCCTGAAAAACCTTTTTTGCACAAAGAGAGTATCCCTTTTCTCATGCAAAATGCTTCCCATTGTACTATGATATTCATTAATGTTGGTTGTCCCCATTCGAATATTTGAATAAGTTGTTCCAAATCTGTCCAAAGCAATTTTTATCCAACCTCCGTACATTTTGTGGACGTCCATAGCTATATTTTAGACAAAGAACAAATTGGTTTCCTGTAATTTATGAGCCTTGTGAAGCTAGGTTAGGAAGGCCACGCCTTGGAAATAAGTCCTGGTGTAATTGTCATGCTTCACGTCCATTCCAGCTTGACCACATAGGAAATGAATGTATAACTATCAATTCTCATCTGAGTAATGCCTTATGGCTTTTACAAAGTTGCTTAGTATGATGTTACCATGGTATTTATTCATTAGCTCTGAAATCTGCCACTTTTAAAAAAGGGCATTCTTTTTACTAGCTTTTCTCGGCCTAAAAACCTATCAGCTAAACAGAAAATCCCTCTTCTCATTAAAAAATCGGGAATACAATCAATACTTAACAATGATGTTCTGTATATACACAGCATGGAAGAAATCCCATAGAAGTGATGATTTGTGCACGAAAGTCACGTTTCAAAGTCACTTTTTTCTATGACTCTAAACTGAACTGAAAATTTTCCCTTTGTTTAAATTTTTTCATTTACAAGCTTGTGGTCTTTAATGTTTTTAAAAAAAACCATTCTGCTGATTTGAAATCCATATTCTCATTTTCACGGCCACCACAGCCTATTTTCACTGTTTTTATTAGTATGATTATATTCCATTGTATCAAAAAAAAAGAAGCAGCTGACATTTTTTTTATAATAAACTTTTTTCCCCAAAAAATTAAAATAAGAATACCACAAAAATTTAAAAAAGAAATAAATAGAAGTAAAATTTGCTGGTCTCTCTACGCGCATGTAAAAGGGAAGCAGATGTTAAAAAAGGGTTTTTCGGATTCGGGGAGCCTATTATTTAATGTTAAGAAAAAAATTAACTTTGGAAATGAAGTTTATTCATTTTTAAAATACACAAAAGCTTCATAAAATTTTATTAAAACGGCTACAAAAAATTACTTAAATTTTGTGTATAATTTAATAATTAGCATAAATTGTCAAAGCAAGACAAGTCAATTATGTAAAAAATTTTAATGTACATCTGAGCACCAACCATTCATCTTTATAAATAACACAGAAAAATTTGGAAAAAATTAACAAATTATAAGGTACTATATAAAATTATAAAACTTGTGAATTAATAAGTTATTTTACTAAATATATAAATACTTTTAAAATTTACTTTTTTTTCCTTTTTAAATAAGTAAATAAATATTTTAAGGTAGAAAATTATTTAACTTATTAAAATAAAAAGTACTTTTCCCTTCAGACGCGAACTTTGTTTTGGAAAAAAACTACGCTAATATTCTTTGCATTATCACTTACTGTTAAAACAGCTATTTTTTTTTTCATCAGTTAATTTAATCATAACATTATTAAATAATTCAACGAAAAACTGCGACTAATTCATTTATTTTGATAATTAACCTAAAGAAAGAGTTAGTTTTTAAACACATGACGATTTTTTGTAAGTCAAACACATTAAATATCTCACAGTTTTACAAAAATCAACAAAATAATTGGGTTTAAAAACCTGGTTTTTTTAAAATTAAAATTATGAATAAAATCTAAGAAGACAATTTTTTACAAAATAGTTGCACAAAGTTTATGATAGTATTTTTTAAAAACTTTTGCCTAAAAAGAGAACATTTAATTGAAACGATTACTTACAGCAATTAGTCGGCAAAAATGCATTAACAACACAAAGCAATTAATGAAGATAAAGAATCTACATCAATGAGCATAACAAGGTACTTAGCTTCAGAAAAGAAGTAACAATGTTTCTATCGTAATTAATTGTTTTAAGGTTTCTTTCCGATACATGTAGTTCGTGTTCACAGATGAAAGAAACATTAACGTTTATTTTTCACGATTGTTAAAACGCTAGACGTTCATAATTTCTTATCACATATTCTCTGAATTTAATCATGAAATTATTTACTGATTTTTAATAGCGTCATATTTTGAAACGACTCGAAAAGGGATCGGTAACCTATGACACTCATGCCACATGTGGCATTCTTAGTGGCACTCTGCACTACTCTACAAATTTGCCAATTTTTGATTGGATGGAAGTTAATAAACTTAATGGACTTTAGTTGACAAACATCCTGTGGCCACGGTAGCCTAGTGGTCAAGCTATCGGACTCGTGGCTAGCGTGTTATGATTTCGAGCCCAGCACCATTGAAGAACCACCGTGTAGGGCAGCGATGCACGTTAAATCTGTCGAGAGCTCAAACGTCCTCCTGCTGGTGTGGAGTGGTAGTTAGGAGATGGGGTGCCAGCTCAGGTGTCGTTCTCGTCACTTGACCATAGTTCAAAATGACGAGGTCCGTCGCCAAAAGCCCTCGTGTAGCTGAACAGTGTGACGTTTATGTTCCTTCACTCACTCACTTGACAAACATCTTTAAACTTATGGACATTTAAAGAATTAAGAAAAATCTGTTAGATAAATTTACGACTATTTTGTAAATTATTAATGTTATTGCTGGAGAGATTTAAATTTTCAAAGGGAGAAAATTTCATGCACTTTGCTTTTCGTTTTTGGTTTGACATATCTAAGTATAAAAAGTCCTTCGTCATATGAAAGTATCTCGATTCCGCAAAAAAATTGTTTAACAACTGAATGCTCTGAATCGTGTAAAATTGATGTCACACATTATACCCCTGATTTTTAATATGAAAGTTGTGCGATGCGAGCACTAGGTTCTTTGCATGAGTTTCCACAACATGAAATGCAACTTAATTGTAGTTATATATATATATATATTTTTTTAATAAACTGAATTTTTTGCATTTTTAAGAGATATTTCATTTTAAAATTGTAATTAACTTATCATTGCCTTCGACAACATAAACTGCTAAAAATCGTATAATATTTTAACTACTTTTTTGACCAAAAGAAAGAAAAGAATAGTATAAAAAACTCATCATTTAATATTTATTTATCCATAAGTAAAAACTTTTACTTCTAGTTTATGCGTAGGCTGTCCAATAAATAATAAAACTAATTTTACTGCCACGAAACCATTCATCGGAATGTAAATTTCTGGGGCATAAGAAAAGGTTTATCTGTATTTACAAAAGCTACCGATGGATGGCGTGTACAGACTCATTTTCTTGAATATCACGTGATCAAACTGAAACGTGTCTGTGGGCGCCTACGAGACGCGGTCAGTTGTCGAAATGGAAACAAAAATCAGCATCGGAGACCTTTGATACAATACAATATGATTAAAACTGGAACAAGAAGGCCGCAATTTCTTAAAACGCTTCATCACAGCACACGAAGTTTGATTGTATCTCTCTGACCCAACCATGAAACAACAAAGCAGTGAATGGAAACCTCCATCTACACCTTCTCCCAAGAAAGCACAAACTGTGAAATTGGCTTGTAAAGTTATGACCATAATTTTGTTTGATTATGAAGGATTTTGTATCGACACACTGTCGAACCTAGTACTACCATAAATGGCGAATAATGGTAAAGCACGTTAGAAGGAAACGTCCATTGCTCCGAAATGGCTTCCTATTGCACCATGACAATGCCCGACCACATATTGCTTTTGCGTACTTGATGTTACGCAGCAGAACAAAGTAGAGATTTTACTACACCCTCCATACAGTCCTGATCTCACTCCATGCGATTTCTGGCTGTTTGCTCAACTTAAGAAACCATTACGAGGCAAACGTTTTGCAAGCAACAAAGCATGTGTAAAGGCTGTGGAGGCAGTTTTAAAAAATATCTCACAAACGGACTTTTACATGTTTTTTAAGAAGTGGATAAAACTTTGGGATAAATGCATTACTTGCCGTGGAAGTTATTTTGAAAAAGACAATGTAAATAATGTAAATGATGAAAATTAAAAGTATTCTGTTTTATTTTTATAATTTTAGTCTTATTACTTATAGAACAATCCTCGTATTTTAAATACTGTTGTAACATTGTTACAGATTACAGAGAAAAACCAGTATCAATGGGAAGAGTAAATTGAACTAAAATTATTATCAACATGAAAGAGCTTTTACTATCATACATATTGTATTAAATTTGGATTGCCTGGTATGGAAATTTGGAGAGTGTGATACAGTTCATGTGTCGTCCTCGTCACTTGACCGAGCTTCAAAACTAGGAAATCTGTCGTCAATAACCCTCGTATGCATTAGATTACAACGTTCATCAAAAACACAAACAAAAAATTATAATTCAATTTTTTGATTATATTAAATTAAATTATGTAAATATTTTAAAGCGTGTTTTAATCGTATCTCCTCCTCTAGCCGGTTATTTTAAATATTCTTCAACTTTTAATTATTTTTTCTTTAGTTACTTTTAATATATTACTTTATTTACATAGTAGAAAAATATTTGACATTCTTTCTTGCGAAAATTAAATATTTATTTCACCGATGAATCCCCTATATATTTAAATTGAGAAATTTTGCTAAGGGCGGGAAATATGTAAAAGTCGTAGATATAAAACAATATTACATTTGCATTTAATAGCATTGAAATACAGTTAACAAGTTATGAAAAAACTGCTGTTACATACTGTGACGGGCTCACGCGTCTTTTCTTTAACATAACCTCTGGGTTCTTTGACGGCCAAGATTAATGGCATTCTTTTCTAACCAAAACCCAAGAAGCGAAATGCGAATAAGAAAAAATGCAAATAAGATAGCTTTTAAAAGAACAGAAGTTTCAGTAAGCGTGATGGCAATTTGATTAATGTCATGTTTGGAGGAGATACAAGCGTGAATTGACAGCCTATCGTAAAGTTACCTAGAAACCCAACCATTACTACAAGGTGCATACCATTTCACACCGCTCAGACGTTTCCATTTAAAGATTGAAGTTAAGTTTGGAATAAGGTGGGGCTGATTATTTGATATTAGAACTTGTAATATTAGAAGTGAGTAGGGGATAATATAATTATTTAGAAAGTTGTCCAACTTACGCGATTCGGTTTAACTATTTTTGTGTTAGTTCATTCTAGATTCTCATTTATATAAATTTATCTAAATTGTTAGATGTTTAAAGTTATTCTAATAAAATATATAAAATTTAAAATGTCTGTTCATTTGAGAATCCCACACCTCTAGCTCACGCTGACAATCAAGGATATGATCACCAAAGGGGGGGGGGCTATATCACAATACCTTTCAATTGTCTTTCACAAAGCATACAAAAACACCGATGGAAATATTAAATTAATATTCTGAATACTCAGAAACCTTCTTTAAAGCCTATTACAAGTCTTTAACTCATGGCTTTTATTTAAACACTGAAGTACTGAGCTAAAATGCTAAACAATTCTGAAGATTGAATGAATTTTAAAAATTATCTGTATCCTCTATGATAACGCCCGTTCCATAATTACTTTTATAAATCTTCACTTAATAGCCCATTATAACTGATCTCTTGCCCATTACAAAAGTATAAATAAAATTTGAAAATGCACAGAACAAGCACAAATTGAGCCATTTTGGTCATATATTTTAAAACATTTTCATAATGTGTCAGAGAGCAGGATAAAACAAGAACATATTTTCAGATTAGCAAATTGCCGTAAAAACCGTACAAATTCAAATGATTACAGTTTATTTATGCTGAGTGAGTGTAACAATTTGAAACGTTCAATAAATGTACCTTATTATTGTTATTACTATTATTATTATTGTGTGGGAATCTATAACCGAAATCTTCCAAAAAAATTAGATTCTTCAGATAGCGGGTTTTGTTGGCGTGGTGTCTGGGGTTTTCTCGATGTATGGGTTAACTTTGAAAAAATAGATAACATAATTTAAATGAAACTTGTTGCAAACTAAATAATTTATTATGAGTTTTAGGGGTATTTACAGGGGGAATATTTACAGAAAAGAAATTAGAACGTGCATATTTTAAAAAATAGGAAAGTTAGATTATTCCCTCTGGAAGGACGTTCGAGATTAAGTAAAACTCATTATGCGGTGCGTGTAACTTACCGCCTAGTGTTGGCGAAAGGGCGCGGATGCGCGAAAGTGCTGCTTTGTTGTCAAGTGTTAGTGGGCCTCTGCCGAAAAAAAAGAAACGCTGGGTGTCTCTGGAAAACGGAACACGTAGCGTTTCCTCCATCCCATATCTAGATTGTGTATGTGACCTGGAGTGGATGGACCTGGCTAAGTGAGAGTGTCCTGATTGGTAGTTGGATCGTGGCAGGGAGGCGTGGCTATTGGATCGATGTGGATCGTATCTTCGGTTTCGGCGGGAATGTCCTGAAGTGAGCTGAATGGGCCTGATGTGATTGGTCCATGGCACTGAGAGAGTAGGCACTCGATTGGCTGCACTGATGCGTTGGAACTAATCAAAAGGGAGGGTCTAATATACTAGCCTGTGTCTCTGCCGAAAAAGGTTGAGGTCGGCGTTTTAATAAGCACGCTAGATGGCGTTGATGTGGAGTGCTGTTTAGATTAAAATTTCCGTACTCTGCAAAGGGATATGATCTAACCTTTTGCAAAGAAAGTTCCATGGGATATGCTACATTTTTATTATTATTTTTGTTTTAAAATGTAAGTCTAAGAATTTATTTCATATGACGATTTAAAAGATAAAATGCAACTAACTAAATTGCATAGTATATAGAAAAAGACTGACTGATTCAATATAGAAATGAATAAGATTGTACATATTATTCTGTCTGCAATATTAGTACGTTAAAATGTAATATTAATGTTGGAATATTCTTTACGAGAAAAAAAAGGTTTCTGTGGGGGTTTATTCTTTAACTACAGCTGAAGTCAACCTAAAAAAATTAAATAATCTGAAAATTAAATTATTCCCAATCAAGTCTTAATTTTTACAAAATTCATCCTATTGAATTTAAGCGCATACCCCGAGTACTGCAAGAAATTTAAATGAAAATCCATTGCACGTTTTTTTTTTTTGAGAAAATTTATATTTATTTTAAGAAAAAGTCATTTTTATAAACTCTCTAAAAAGGGACGTATCAGAGATTACAGTGATGTCTGATCCTCCCCTCAAAAAAAAAATTAAGAAATTAAATTTTTTATTAAAAAATTCACTTAAACAAAAAGCATGCATATTTTTGACGAGATATAATCTTCATCATACCTAATAAGGAATAATTTTGTTTATACTATAGACTCCTGAACAAAGAAGGGTTCGAAAAATGAAGAAACTCAAAAAGTAATTTTTAAATATACATGCAAAGACAAGAGCCTTTAAACAATGTTATTTAAAAATTAATGGAAGCTAATATCGCACAAATTGAGTAAAATAACAACTTTTTTCTCAAATTTCTAATCGAAAATAAATTCCAGGTTGTATTCGATAGCAAAAAGACTTTTTTCATTCTATTTCTCTAAACTATATCTATTTTATATTGAGATGACAGCTCTTGTGCCAGGCTTTCTTGCTTTTAGATGGAAATAACTGATTGCCAGTTACTTATCAAACACAAGGGATTTCTATTCTAAAACTACATTTATAACTAATCTCTGAATCTAATTATAATTGCATATCCCTTCAGAGACATGCCAAAATGATAGATAGCTTCGTGATTACATACAACTTAAAACTGTGACATGATATAGTATTTCATGGTATAGTATATTCATGATATAGTATTAGCTAATAGATTAGATAACTTATTATAATAACAGACATTAGCTCTACTTGGATATTCCATTTATGGAATGGAATCTATCAATTCATATAATTCAAGGGAAAAAAACTTTTAAACCTTCAGTGTTGGGAGTGCTTCCTTTTAAAACCAACTTAAAGAAATTTGCAGAATTTATGACCACCGTCTGCTCTATGTTATTCAGATCCCATCAATATTTTGAATCTATATATTGAAAAAAATGTTTCTCTTATACGATTCTAATCAATGGAAATGTATGTTTGTTGTAACTAAGGAAGACTTAAAGCAGCGTTTCTCACACTGTGGGGCGCACCCCTTGGGGCGTGATAACGCTACGAAGGAGGCGCGAGCACATTAAAAAGTCGAAAATAACAGATTATTTTTTAAAAATTTCTAATTAACTGAAAGTAAACAAACAAAATACATTCGGACATAATAAAAAATAAAATAGACATTTACACTGATATAATACACTTATAAATGTATCAGTAATGTACGGACAATGTGTTTTATAATTAATTTAACAATACTAAAGTTAAGAATTTTTAATAATTGCCAGCTACCCAAGGGCTTGTCATACATAAAATATACAAAAATTAATCCTTATCTTGATAGTTAATCCCTTTAATGTATGTTACAAATCTTCCCCAATGGCACCGTTTCCACGGAGGTGTGTGATGTAAGGGGGAGGGAATGGGAAAATCCTCAAAATGATAAATCCTTCGCCAACACTGTAAGTTTTTATCTTTGGAATATTTTATTATCCAGGTGACAGAAAAAGATCGTACTTCGAAAAGAGGGTTATTGTAAGCCCGGGGAATTAACGTTTTTTGGCTGGAGAGATTTTTAATACGCCGGTGGCAATTAAAGGGGTTTAAGTCAAATTGTGGTTGTAGCCAAAAAAGTTTTATTAATTCAATAAGGGTTTTTTTAGGAAGGAAGGGCGGGATGAAAATTTGGGGGTCAAATTTAAATTTTTGAAAGCACTGATTTAAATTCCCAAAAAATGTGTTTTCAAAATTAAAAAATTTGCTTAGATAACATATTTAAATTTTTCGGTTTCCTTAAAATATATTTAAGACAATGTATTTTTTAGTATATTATTAATTTACATTCACTTTCTGTCCTCTAACAGTAACTTAACCTCTATTTAATAAAAAAAAATTTTGTTTTCAATTTTTTTTTCACTTTTTAAAAAACAATTCAATTTTAAAATATCAGAAGTGTTGTATCAAAAGGGGAAAAACCTATTAAGTTATGAATTTTAAATGTTGATGTTTCTTATTGCGATTTAGTCTTAGAAGTTTTGAGTAAAAACTAAAAAGAAATGGGTTTTTTAAATCATTCAAAAAATTTTTTCCCTGTAAATTTTTATTTAATTAAAAGTTTCTGGGTTTTTAAGAAAAAATATCTATAAAATAAAAAAGGAACAAAAATATTCCATTTATTTTTAAGATGAAATACTCTTGTTTATTAATGAATATGATAAGTGAAATATTTGCTATTGCGTTCTTAAATGTTTCATACAGGCATAAATTTCCGCAGATATGTATTGCAATAGTAAGAGGTAGAATTTTCGATGGCCTTTGGCAGAAATTTTTAGATATTTATGAAAAAGATCGCTGAAAACAGTTGTTACTACGTTATTAGTGCAATTGTCGTTGATTACACTCCTTATATTTTAGAAGTGGGAGATAAAACAGAATATAATGTGAGAAAGAATGTAATAAACACGTAAGGAAATTACGATTAATATTCACTTTTTCCTTTGTTCTGTCAATTGACCATAGACATTTCGTTACGATTGATGATAATTTACATACAGAATCATTCTTTCATTTCACTGCATATGGTAAAATTTCCATAAACAATAGAATTGATTAAAATTGTAAAATGTTTAACATTTTATTTATTAAGTTTATAAAGCATGATTTTTCGCAGTTGAAAATTATAATTATTTTAATGTATGAAGTTATGAAAATTATAATTTGGAAAATAGGTTTATTAATTTATTATTAAATCCATTCAATTGATTTTAAATGAGCTTTCTCATTTCAAGTAAAAATAATGAAAATATTATAAAATACATTTTTCAATCATAATTGAAACGTATACTTTTAATTTTATCTTTTTAGAATGTTTTTTCGTAAAAATGAAACATCAAACATAGATTTTAATGGATATGATATCCCGAAAGACGGTTATCAGAAAAAGCCAATATTCTCCTGCGAATGACGATACTAGCAAATAAATAGGTGAAGGATCAATTGTTTGAATAAATTGTTATACATCCAAAACCTCGCCGATATATATCGACAATCCCAGATAAGCTCTGGTAAGGATTAAGAACAACTGCAGGACATTGGCTTTGTACGGCTGTTGAATGTGCATGATAAAACTTTATTCTATGATTCAAATACTTGACTCACAGGAGTGGAAGTTTTTTTAAATCCCATCCACTCTCTTCCTTGCTAAAAATAATTAAAATGTTTTAACGTAGCAATGCAAACAAAAAAGTAGCCCTCAAATAGCTTTATACCCTTAATCATAAATTGTAAAGAAAAGATAATTTTTTCTCAAAAAAAATTGTCGCTTAGAGAAGCACCTGCAGTTATACTCATGTCCAAAATTAAGGTCAAAAATATTTTTCGTCGTAAGTTTAAAATGCCTCTAGTAAAATACATAGAATTTGTATTTTATATATTTCGAAGAGCTGTTAGTAAACAATATCAACTTTCACTTTAGGAAAAGATGTGGTTTAGTGTCAGTTTTTGCAGATTTAATGGATTGTTCAGGAATATGGGAATTATTCCTCCAGTTTTGTGAATATTGCATTAAAACAAACAAGTTATAGCCTGTTTGCGATGAGAAGGACTTCTCATGATTGTTTAGATCATAGGTTGCCAAAGTGGTGGTCCACGAGAATATTTCTCTGGTCCCCAGAAAAATGTGGAATATACTTACTCATAACGTTAAGTTATGTTTTAAGATGCATTGCAATATAATCCGATTCATAACAATAATTTAACACTTAGAAAATCCTATTAGTGGTCCAGGAGATTTAAATTATGAATTTACTGGTCCGTGAGGTCAAAAAGTTTGGCGACCGCTGGTTTAGATTATTCCTTGAAATGGAGAGCCGTTGGCAGATTTGACGCTGGCCATTATCAAGCGGATGTAGCTTAGAGCTTACTAGTGACCTAAAAGTGTTCTCGCGGTTATGAAATCAATTCCAAACAATGTATAGTGTTCACAATAGTAGCACTCCATTTTATGCAACCTTTCCCCGAGGTAAATGCTTTATCTCTAATTCAGGATTCCACGCTTTTTTTATATGACTTGAATCATAATTCACAGTTAAAATCTTGTCCATATTTGTTATGTGAATGTATTCTTTCTGACATTGCAATATGTCTCAGTGCCAAACTTCATGGCAACACAGTAAGTAGTTCTTCAGTTTTCAGAGATATTATGTTTGGGACATTAATTTTGGACATGAGTGTAGTACAGGACGGAAGGTCATACAATACACTCTTCAATTATAAATAAAGGCGTTCCTTGACTAAATTAAGATGCAAAAGCAAGCAAGGCATACTAATGCTATTTAAATTTAGGTTGCTTAAATTATTCATAGAAGTTTAATTTGCTGCAATAAATACATTTGTATAATGTACAGCACACAATTTATGTTTAAATTTATTACTGATATTTTCTTTTATGATTGTGAGAGTATACTATTTGCATTAAGTACATAAGTTTATTTACATTGTTGTCACTTAACGTGACCAACTACGTTCGAAACTGTGGTTTTGAAAAAGCGTATAAATGGATAATATTTTTGATATTTAGTGTCAGTTTAATTAGAATAAACATTAATAATTGTTTTACGAATATTAGTACAAAAAAATTATTTAAATTCAATTTTCTGGCAAAAAAAGAAAGAAGAACATGTTTTCAAAGCATCCTTCTTTTATGAAACATGCTTCTGCAATAATAATATTTTGCTCATATATAGCTAAGAATTCTATGGTGGGGTTGAACTAAAATATGAATTAAGAAGTAGATTCATTACTATTTTACTGTATCTTAGAAGAAAAGTTTCAACAGAAAACACTCGTTAGTCTTTCAATTGATCGTAATGCTGAAAATAATGTGAATTTTTTAGAAAATTTAGTTCAACCGTGATATAGAGGTCCTAGGTATATATAGGCAAAATATAATTATTATAGAAGTATTTTTCATAAAAGGAGAATATTTTGAAAATGTGTCCCTTTTTTCGTCATTTTTTGCCAAAAAATTTAATTTAAATAATTTTATAAAAATCTTCTTAATGCAATTGTTAGTATATATTTTAATTCAATTGACATTAAATACCAAAAAAATTATTCATTTTTACACTTTTACAAAATCACGTTCTCGAACGTAGTCAATTATACCTTAAACTTTCTCCTATGTTAGCATATATTATTTCTCCTATTTTAACATACTATATCATATATTAAAAAGTTACATATTTGTGTTAACAGCAGAAAAATATTTTTATTCAGCATTCATCATCAGTGTATGTTGATATTCGACGATGTAAATGAGAAATAATTATAATTCGCAAATATTTCGTACAAAGTGACTAAGTGAAATTTGACTTTCATGAAGAATATTGAGATTTGTCAGATATCGGTCTTTCACGTTTAAACGTTTTCCCATTATTACATAAGCCTTTCATAAAATTTAAAAAGAATACTTTTTTCCCTTAAGGTATACGACTACGTTGGAACCGATTTGAAAACTATAAATGGATATTTTTATGATATTTAGTGTCACTTGTTTTAGAAAATGTAGTAAAATTTTTTTAAGAATAGTATTACAATAAAAAATTATTTAATACCAATATTTTGACAAAAAATTAACATACATAACCCATTTTCAAAATGTTCTCCTTTTTGAAAAATCTTCTATTATAATAATATTTTGCCAGCCTAGCTCAGGCCTCTCTACAGAGGCTCAACTAGAATTTTTGAAATATATCAATTAGAAGTGGGTTTATCCATATTTTACGACAACAGAGGGGAGCAATTTTAAGCAAAAAAAATGCCGATAATTATTTCAATGGGTTGTAACTCTGAAAATAAGGTGAATTTTTCAAAAATCATAATTGAGCCTCTGTACAGATGTCTGAGCTATATGCAGGCAAAACATTATTATAATAGAAGCATTTTTCACAAAGAGAGAACATTTTGAAAAACGGTTATTTTAAGTTAATGTTTTGCTAAATATTGTATTTAAATAAAAAAAAAATTTGTCACAACGTCCTTAAAACAATTTTATACATGTATTCTAATCTATGTGACACTAAATATCATGGAAATTTTCCATTTATGCGTTTTTTTAAAATCATGGTTCCGAACGTAGTCGGATACCTTAAAAATATGTGCAAGGGTCTACTTTTTCTACCAAATATGCGCAATAAATAATAAAAGGGTCAATAAACGTGCATATATTACGTAAATGGAAGGATTGTTTTGTAATTTTATTATAATTAAATTTTCCCTACATTCATTATAAAAATATATCGTACTCTATGCATTAAAATTTGAAAACTATGCTTAGTGAGAAAAAATATTTGCATAAATACTTTATGAAATACATTTTCTTCTTAAATTTAAAAATAAGACGAAGCTTACAGAATTTTTAAATAAATAACTACAAAAAATTAGAAATAACCAGAAGAGTAAACTCAATGGTTTTCACTAAGAAACACTGAAAAATATATCGATGAACATTTACACAATTGTTAAAGACCATTATAAAATGTTAATTGTATCTTTTGTATGTATTATGGATTCATATAATAAAATTAAAATGCGGTGGGGATTCTTGCCTTACTTAGACATAAACTTTTAAAAAAAAATTTTGATGTAAGATTTTGATGATCTTTTTGCTTGATGCTCTAATGTGATTATAAAATAAAAACTATTTCATTTAATTTCTATTATTTTGAGTCATTACAACAAATGTTTTCCCTAACCATATTAACTATTACTAACGTTCGAGATTTTTTTTAATATTCAAATTGACTAAAAAAACAGTGAAATTGATTTTCTTAAAATGGCCTGAAATTGATTTTCTTAGCTAAATTTATAAATGACAATATTTTTTAAAGCTTTTATTTGGTTCATTTCAGGTTTTGACAGAAAAACTGAACAAACATATCAATAAAAGACTTATTATAATAAACGAAATTTTAAAAGCATGAGCAATGGGCCTATTAGTTGAATTAATAAATATTTATTTGATTAAAAATATAACTACAGCATTTAAAATCTTTTATCGATAAAATGGAGTAGTTAATTTGAATTGCAGACATTAAATACTATACATAATAACTTCAAAAAGTAAATTAGAATAAAACTGATTAAATTAAGTATAAACTATTATGACTATTGTAATTGCTTTCGATTGAAAATTCTTAACATTTCCACTTTAATTTGTTGATTTCAAAACAGAAACAAATAAGATTAATAGTTCGAAATCCTCATAAAAGACAATTGCTGAAAACAAATTAAGGATGTGTTTAAGTAGGCATTAGTTAATAAATAGAAGCCACACATTAGAATAGAAATATCATGAAAGAAGTTTAAAAAAATAGGTTTTTAGACAAGTAAGACATGTTATATATAAACATTTATAAAAAAAGTATTTCTCTCTATATATAAAAAGTTTTTCGTAATTATGTAATAAATTTATTTATACGTAAGAAAGGTTAGTAAAATAAATTTAACTGAAGAGGAGTGCCAAGAATGATTTACCTGCCCCCCTACCTTCAAGCGCTTTCTCGAAAAAATTCGCTTACGTCAAAGATCGTAATGTTACATATTTCACCAGCAGGTTCCAGAAGCATCCATATGGTCACCAAGTTTGCAAATTTGATTGCCTAAAAATAGGCCAACTTGGCTATATCACCAAGTTTCCATTGAAACGCCATTATAACGTAAGGGATCGCGTTGCTGGCAAATATTACAATTTTTATCGTAAAATGAGTACAACAGAATGTAATATTAACTATTAAACATTCAGATAAAAATTATTTACACTATTTTAAGATTTAAAGATAATTACACAAAATATGCTCTTTATATAAAAAAAAATTCACATGATGCTGTAATAAATTTTTTTCTCCATAAGGTATAATTGTAAAAACGGATCATAAAAAGTTGAATTTAACTGAAAAAGAGTGCCAAGAATGTATTTTGCGTAAAAA
The DNA here is from genome assembly GCA_019973955.1 of Trichonephila inaurata madagascariensis. NCBI lineage: Eukaryota > Metazoa > Arthropoda > Arachnida > Araneae > Nephilidae > Trichonephila > Trichonephila inaurata. The sequence continues at coordinate 212,724 of BMAV01019368.1, forward strand.
GGACAAATTAAGATAGTGTACGAAGGACAGTAATTTAGAAGAAAAGGGGTGATTAGGAACATAGTTTTTGAAGAGGCACTAGATTGAAGTACAAATTTAAATGCGGAGATGAAGAAATTTATTTTCCTCCTGCTGATAATATATTGAAAAAATAAAATTATTGACAATTACAGTTTTAAAATTTGAGCTATGAGTATAAACATTTGTACAATTTATACCAGGTGTATGCATATCAAATGAGACGATTGCTAACAGATGTCGCCACGCTTACATGCAAACAATAATACGAAACCGTGACACGAGATTTTTTTGTAGTTCGACCTTTGATACTCATGTTTAGTTTACATTTGGACGAGTATCAGAGTGCATTGTATTTTTTTGCTGTGTTGAAAATGTCGAATTTTATGGCTTTGGACCACGATTTGCGGACAGCATTAATTTTTTGTTACCATCTGAAGAAAAATGCTGCCGAATCATATCAAATGCTTGTAGAAGCATACGGCGGCAATACTCTAAGCCGTGCTCAGTGGTACAGGTAGTTTGAAAAGTTTCAGAATGATGATTTCGATGTGAGAAATGAGGACATGGCAGACCAGCAAAAAAATTTGAAGATGCTGAATTGAAAGCATTACTCGATGAAGATGATGGCCAAACGCGCAAGAGCATCTTGCAGAATAAATGAATATTCACCAGAGCACTGTTTCCCGTCGTCTCAAAGTAATGGACAAGATAATAAAGGTCGGTAGATGGGTACCACACGAGCTAACAGACCGTCAACAGGAAATCCGAAAACTCGTGTGCGAAATGTTGCTTGCCCCGCTACAAACGCAAGTCATATCTCCATCCTATTGTAACTGGCGATGAAAAATGGATTTATTTGAGAATCCTAAGTGTAATCGATCATATGTTGACCCCGGACAGCCGTCCAAATCAACCGCAAGTCCGAATCGCTTCGGCCGCAAGACAATGCTGTGTATTTTCTGGGACCAGGAGGGACCAATCTATTATGAGCTTCTTAAACCCGGTGAAACCGCTAATACTGATCCCTACAAGCAATAATTACTTAATTTGAACGATGCTATACTCGAAAAACGCGAGCAATACAAAAAACGGCAGAGCACAAAGTTATTTTCTTGATGACAACGCACCTAGCCTCCGTGCTAAGCCGACCAAAGGCATCGTTAAGGCACTCGGCTGGGAGCCCTTTGTGCATGCGGCTTATTCGCCAGACTTGGCTCCTTCCGATTACCACCTACACTGGTGTGCAAAAGCAACAATGTAAAAATTTAGCAGATAGCCATGAAATTGCAGAAAAGGAGGTCTGAGATCAGTAGAGGGGAAAACAAGTCAGTAGAAACGTCAGCGTATGCAAAATCGGAACAAACGTCAGAAGGATATGACCGTACGCAAAAGGGGATGTCCCCGCGCTCAACGTAGAATGAAATGGAGGGAGAATTCACCATATTTTGCGGCCAGTGAGTGTTGTGAAAATGGCTGGAAACATCTGGGTGACTTCAAAGGGGAAAAATGATCGGAAAAACTGGGGGGGGGGTAGTACCAGTGTAGCGCAGAGTTCGGAATCAACAAAAGTGTCGTTTCGTGCGCTTGGGCGTTCCAAACCCCGGTACAGCGTTAAAAAATTTTTGGGTCCCCGGGGAGACAACCGGGGGCCCGATTATCTCCCGGGAAAAAGTCGACGGAAGTCAGAAGCGCCATTGTTCGAAACCTGTACAGCAACAGGTCGACAAGTGTAGGGTTTACTGTGGCCAACGCCCACAAAGGCCTTTTCACCCCCGCCCCAACGCTGCCTGGAAAGATGGCCACCGAAGCCAACGTTTACGGGGGACAGAGAGCACAAAACTGGAAAAAGATAATGGAGTCGGCCTTTGGATGAGTGGTTCAGTACCCGAAGCGTTTCCCCAACGCGTTTTGATTTGGAGAGATCGGCCCTTTTTTCCCAGTATTATCAAAAAAATCGTTCGGTTCCTGGAGTTTTTTGTCTGGGTTGGATTATGCTGAAGGGGGAAAACTGAGTTTCCCCATTTTTGCGGAGGGCAAAGGGATCGCTTTTTGGGGGGAGGTACTTTTTCCCCCATCTGCATCTTTTCCGAGGTGCCATTGGCCCAGACTTCATTTTTTTATGGATGACAATGCACGCCACACGCACCTTGCGTTGAGGAGCTGCAGGGAAGATATCACTGAATTTTGGCCCAGGGGCCCCGTTTTTAAAACCCCCATCGAACATGTGGGATGTTTTTGGGGCGGCCACGCGCCCAATCCCCGGAGTACAACCAAAAACCAAACAGATGTTGTTGAGGAATGGGGCCCAACCCAAAAAATGTTTCACCAGCGGTTCTTTAGTATGGGGGACGGGCAAAACAACCCAAAGGGGGGAGGCAAGCCATAAGGGGGCATCGTTGTTGTTCTTCCCGGGGAAAAAATCAGAGCCGATACTATGCGTTAATAAAGCTTGTTTTGGATTCCCTACGTATGCGGTTTTCCTTTTTTCAGCCCGGGTGCTTTGTATCCTTTGTTCATAATACTTCCTCATTTCAAATTTTGCCTCGATATTTTTCGTAAGTTATGGCAATAAACCCACCGTTGCAAGTTTTGACACCCGGGATTTTATCATTGGGACACGCGTTGGCTGACCAGCCTTCACCCCTTTCGAAAACGTCAAACTTGGCTTGATGACTGGCTGGCCTCAAAAAAACGATAATTTTTTTGGTATTCCAAATTGCCCGAAAAAGGGGGAAAAGTGTAGCAGCGTGGATAGATTTGAATACAGAAATATTAACGTTTTCGCAAATTTAGGTTTTTTAAAAACAATTCATTTCATTTGCATACACCTGGTACAATATGGGGGTTGGTCCACCGTTAAGCGTGCAGGGGATACCCTCCCCCCTTAGTATTTTAAAAAATCAAAAAAACATAATACATTTGACTTAAACGAAAGCTAATCAATATATAGATTTTTTGATTGAAAACCTGTCTCAAATTCTGATTTTTATTTACTTTATTATAAAACTTTTTTCATACATATAGCTCAACTGAATCGAAACAATTTTTCATTGTCAACACCGTGGCATATACTTAAATCAAAACAAAATTATTTTTAGAAAAAAAAATGTTTATTTGAATCACATACTAAGAACGAAGTATTTTTGTTTTGTTTGTTTACACTTCTTTTAAACAAATAAAAAGATTAAAATCTTTGAGCAACACTGAAAGCAGTAAAAAATTGCATTTGAAGGTCACAGTCGCATTAAATGCGTTTAAGTGTCCCAGCTTCCCTCTTACGGTTTCCTCAGGCTAACCTAAGCCTATCATTAACAAAACTTTCGAACAAAAAAGTTCCAGAAAGCATTAAAGTATTCTCCTTTTTTTTCCCACCATTAATATTTCTTAAAAGTTATCGAACGTTTTTCGTTTCTTCTAATGGAATCCAAAACTTTGATAAAAAAAAAGGTTTTCAAAATGAAGTCTTTCTTTCTGTAAAATAACCAGTTACTTTTAATTTTCTATTTGTTTCTTTAAGATATTATTTTTCACAGCTCGAAGGCAATTTAGAAATCGCGAAATTATTTAGTTTCTAAAGTTATAAAGAGAAATTGTGTCTTTTAAAACTAAAGTACTGAATATATATATATATATATAAAGTGAGAGAGAGAGAATTCAATTTTTCACAGCCATGTTGTTGTAACTTGGAAAAAGAAATAGAATTATGTGCTAAAATAAAGTCAAACTTATAAATAAATCTATAATGCTTACAGAGCATTCAGATTTTTATCATGAATAGCCATGAAATGATTATTTTAAAACATTTATTTACTAAATTTTACAAATGATAAATAAACACGAATACTTCTTTAATTTGCTTAATTTCCTTCATTTGTGAACATTTCTTCAGTGTAATTATTTCTATCTAAAATACAGTTTAAATAACTTAAATTGTTGTTCGACATCCGTGAGTTATTTTAAAAACCCTTTTAAAAAATCGTCTATAAATATGCCTTCTTCGACAATATTTATGATACAAAATTGGATATACTTGAAAACATTAAAAAACGTGGTTTATCGGAAAATATTCAAAAATTTCAATAAAATATGCAAAATTTTCAAGAACTATGCAACATTTTCTACCCACTCTACATTATTAAACCCCACCATATATCTACCTTAAAACATCTTTAGTTTAATTTTTAACTAGCTTCATTTAATTATATATATATATATATATATATATATATATTTAGCTTTTTCTTTTCCTGAAGAGTTTTGATGATTTTCCCCAGCCAATGGATGCTTTGGTTTTAAAATTTGCTTTTTATCAATTCCAATACAGTTTTCCATTTTCACCGAAAAATAAATTCCGAGTAATTCAAAACAGAAAACAGTTCTAAACAACCTGAATTAAACAATGTAAGTGCAATATGTGCACCTGAGCACAAAGCTTTACGATGGAAAAAAATTTCTTTTGTAAAAATAGTCGACAAAACGTTATTAAGACATTCTTTCTTATTTAGGATCATAACATGCAGCATTTCTTTCACAACTTTTTATCAAAGAGTGCTAAGTAAGTGGACTTTACTTTAATGATAGGATTAGGAAGAGATTTCTGATTATATTCTTTTCCACCACATAAAGTTTGCTTATAGCTACTCCAGCTGTTTTTCCCTGCTGGACAATGTCCATGTATGGGATTTTGATTGCTGGAGCTGCAGTGAAAGAAAGTAGCTATTACAGCAGATTGAACTTTTTCGACATATGCAACATTGTTGCGGATAGCAATATCGAAATAGTTCAGTAGTTTATTGATAAATTTATTGCTTAATTTCCCCTTTCTATCAAGTCCTTTCAGCGTTCTTTTTTTTTAATTTCCTTAGACTTATAAACCTTTTCTTTTCAATTCCTACTATTAGTTCACATTCTATAATAAATATTCTATAACTTTGCTTCTAATTTTCGTGGAAAACAAAAGTAAAACCTTTCTACAGGAAATAAAAATAAGTAAATTTTGTGTTTCATTTTAGTTTAGCTTCGGTAGTCCAGTGTTATCGACTCAATAGATATAGATCACGTATTCCAATCTGGTTTTACCCTATTAGAAAGCTTATCAGTATAATGATAAAAATTGCTTCCGATGCTGGTTAAGCTTAATTTAGTCTCAACCAAAGTACGTCTTACATAATGGGGATGGTAGCTGTGAGATAAATTTCACGGGACTCCCAAGATTTCCCGTGATAAAAAGTGGAAGTACTAATTTAAGTTATTTAGTTCGTTAAAAAGTAGTTAAAGCCGAGTGGCTGAGTGGTAGTGTATCACGCTTCCACATCACAGGTCCGAGTTTCAAACCCCGGTCTGGAGAAGGTCGACTCAGCCTTTCCTCCTTTCAGTGGGTCGCTAAATGAGTACCTAGCTGGCTTATGGACTTAAACACTGGGATCTAGCTTCAGATTGACCACCTGACCGGAACATCTGCTCTTGCCTCTCAGGACCCAAGGTCGCGTATACTGAGATAGGCACAGTAGGCCTTCGCCCTCATGAGCTGTTGCGCCACTGAGTTAAGTTAAAAAATAGTTGGAGTTTAATGTTTATTATTGATGACGAGATAAAAATTTTGCTAAGCCACACCTCTCAGTCTTATTTACTAATTGTTTATCAACGTCACACGTTAAAACCACACTACAGCTAATGGCGACGGATCATATCATTTTAAACCACAATCATATAACTATCTAAAAACAATACCAAACATTCTCCAGGCTTTCTCACCCCGTCAAAGTGAGAACATTCAGTCATGACAGATTTAAAGTGCATTAGCTCCTCTTAAAGCTAAATTATCATTTGTATCAAGACTCAAGTCCATAAAAATGACGGTAGCCACGAGTTTATGACCTTGACCACTCGGTTGCCTCAGCTTCATCAGGCTGATATACAAATTAATGTTATTAATACGAAGACTTCGGAACACGTACAATAGAGAAATAATAAAAATCATACTATATTAGGAACCCGCTGGGTGGCGTTACTGGTTTGCCGCTAGCCTTGCACGTCTAAGGTTGTGGGTTATATCCCGGCCCAAGCCGATGGATTTTCATGATGCAGAACATCGACAGCGTCATTGTAGCATGATTATGCGGCATGTAAAAGATCCCTCGAGTGCCTGTTTGGCGTGGGTGTTCTGGACAAAATTAAATTCCTAAGACGGTTTCTCATCCTCAGAGCTCTAGTGGCTTCCTCTATGAAGGAAACTTGGAGTCAAAAATACCTTCGGCGACTGGTATTCAACTGCCACACTAAACAAAAAGTTATACCAGTTCCCGGGGAATGTAATAGTTTTGCAATGGATAAAACACCGATCCACAGCCCCCTTTGGAAAAAAAATATTATATTATCGTTAAAGGTTGCATGTATGTAACAAATGAAAATTTGTCTTTTTGGAAAAAAGAACAATGCTGTGAAAAAATTATAATTTAATAAATACATTATATTATACAAGAAGTCACTCTGGGAAAGCACTTCAGAACTACGCGAGAAGATTTACTTCCAAAATTATTGAAATTTTTACAATAATAAAAGACACCAAGTATCGCTTTAAAAAATATCTCTCATATACAGATAGAAAAACATCATAATAAATACATTATAGAATAAAAAAAGCACAACATATAAGTGCATTAGGTAGTAAAATAATCATTTTTTAACCATTTTACATTTAAATCATGCGAAATAATTTTGCACATGAAAAATAAGTTCAATATAGGAACATTATGGAAATAATTATTCATTTAGATGTATCATTTACTTAAGCATAAATAATTTAATTAATAAATCAATTATTTAAGCAAAAAAAATAAATGCATAATAGCAACACTCTTAAATATATATACATATTTTTATCCATGAATAGCTTTTGCACGAATCTAAAAACAATACAAATAACACAGGGCTTCTCAAGCCAAATACCACCCTTACTCAAATCATCTAAAAAAATAAATGTGAAATATTCATTTTAAGTCTTACTTTAAAGAAGAAATAATGAAAGTCACTCTTGAAAAAACTATCGACAAAGACTAAAACTAAAGACAAAATCATACTTGAAAAGAGCAACGAATGCTACTTTTAAATCTCACTAGGGAAAAAAGGTAGCTAGAATTGTTTCATCGAGGAAAGTTTAAAAAATAACCATCTATTTATTATTGCTTTTAAAAAAGAACTAGTAATCAATTTGAAGGATTTTGTTGAAGTCTGACAAATCCAAGGATGTTATTTGTCAAGATAATGTTGATTCTTTGGAACTTTTTGTACATGCAATCTTTTCACACACACACACACGGTGTTCGAGGAAATATATTC